>JARHVA010004792.1:1050000-1272500 GCA_037957365.1 Torreya grandis
CTCAGGGTTACTTTTGGATATTAACAAGTTCAATGAAACTCATATGTTATGTGGAATGTTATATTATTGTAATATGTTTATTCATATATGTATTATTATATAGTTGTATTATTTGATGTAAATTATAAAATAACAATAGTTGGTTGTAAATTATTTGTATTTATGAATTACTTAATCAATAGTGGCTGAATTATTATCTTGGTTAGTTATTGTTCTTTATATGTTGTAATTATGAAATCAAATCATCATATATAATATTAAACACTAGATAAATAAATCATACTTAAAACTTATGGTTGATAATTTAATTATCTTAAATGATTAATTTAATTAGGGATCATTAATGTTTTATTAATTTTGAAGTTGATTTTTTTTAAAAATGCGTAACTCTAGTTAACCTTAAGGGGTTGTTACAAATCAAATCAAACATGAGCTATAGTCTTTGATTTGAGACTAGTTACCTTGGAAGTCCATATCATGTGAATATTTATTCATAGAGGAATTATACTCCTTTCTCATCTTAGGCATGTTTTAAAACTCTTACATCCACCTATTTAAAGAGATAATTAGTGCACACCAATATGTACTTCTTGTTATTAGAAGTTGGATCTATGGGTTTAACAAATTTGATTCCCCACTTTTAAAAAGGATTTAAGACTAAGTGTGGTTAGAAAAGCATCTCATCAGAATGTGTGGGTTTCCCCATATGATGACATATGTCACATTAAAAGGGTATATGAAATAACATCTTTGTGTATGATGGGCCAATAATATCATGTAGTGATAATATTAGATGTTGTCCTCTATGTTGTAAAATCCCCCTAATAGGTTCATCATGGCATGCATAGAGGATATCAAATCTTATCTTATGCATCTACAGATGACTAGATTAGGGCCATTAAAGAAGAGATGCTTGAAGATCCATGAATATTAGAGAATTTTATCCACCAAATTGTGTCATTTTTTGTTGAAAAATGTTGAGAAAGTTGACCTATAGCCAAATAGTTAGCAATATCTTCTAACCAAGGAGTGTTAATAGATAAATAAAAGAGATGTTAATCATGAAATGAATCATCTACTAATGGAATGTTTTTATCAAATGTTAATCTAGAAAAAAAAAATAACTACATTATATTTTCTAGGCCTATCTCTGATAGTATTATCAAATTTATGTATTAATAATGACTATCTAATTATCTTGCCATTTAATACTAGTTTCTTCATCAAGTATTTAACTGTAGAATGATCCTTGTGAATAAAACTAAGACAAATAGTAATATAATGTTAGAATTTTTTTATAAAATATAAGTTCATAATAAAATATTTTTACTTGACTATGTAGTTGAGTTCTATGCCATGAATATTTTTTCTAATAAATTATATGGCATAGTTTAATGATCCATCTTTTTGTTTAGGAATAACCCTAAGCATTATTTTGAAGGAATCTATATGAATATGGAAAGGTAATTTATAATATGTACCTCACAACATTGGTGTAATCACTAGTAGATATTTATTAGTTTAGAATGCTTATTAGAATGCATCAGTTCATGAAGGTCAACATATTTAATTTCTAAGATAAATAAAGGTGTTCCTATCTTATTGAAATATTTTATGAATATATGATAATATCCTGCATGTCCTAAAAAGCTTCTAAAATCTCTCTTTTTTATGGTATAGGTAGATTATTTATTACTTATACTTTAGCAGGGTTGATTTATATCCTTTCAAGTGAGATATGATGTCCTAATATAATGCCCTCTATGATAAGGATGCATTATTTATCTTTACTTAATGACAAGTTATTGTCTTGAAAACATTAGAAGACATTCTCTAGATTATTGAGGGATTCATCATAGGAATTACTATATAATGTGAAGTCATTCATATAGATTTCCATATAGTCATGGAATAGATTGATAAAATTCCTAAGATACCCATTTGGAAGGTAATAAGATCATTGCATAATACAAATGAGATCATTTAATATGCATAGGATCCCTAAGGGCATGTAAAAGTGGTCTTTTCTTGGTCCTTAGGTGTAATTACATTCTATTTATATCTATTAAAACCATATAATAAAGATAAGTACTTCATACCTACAAGTGTGTTAAGAACTTGGTCAATTAATAGAAGGGGAAGTGATATTTCCTTGTGATAGTGTTAAGATTTTTATAATCCACGTAAACATGTTATTTACCATTATTATTTGGCATAATGATGAGGTAATATTATCACTATATATTTGAGATGGGATAGATAAATCCCACATCTAAGATATTTCAAAGTTTAGTTTTGATAATTTTTCAAACAACTGGGTTCATTTATCTTTGTGTTAGTGGATGGTCTTACATTATTATTTAAAAATATATGGTTGGTGCATAAATCTAAGGTTATCCATCTCATATCATAGTAATCCCATGAAAAAGTATGTTTGTGCCTCTATAAGATGGTAATTAATTAGTTTTATTTATGTGCATTGAGTTGGTTGTTGATGTTAAGAGGATGCCTTATTAGTATGTTTAATTATTTGGATAATTATTTAATACACTTGATGTTTCCCATTAACATGCCAAGGAACAAATGGTGTGGTAAGAGTTGATGGAAAGCTATGATATCACCTCTCATGTTTGAATATTATTATATTGGAAATATATTATGAAGAGGACATTGTGTACATTCTAAAAGGATGTCTGTATGTAGGTCAACTTGATAAGTATTTTAAAAGATATTATATATGAATATGTATTATTCCTATTATTGTAAATATGGTCTTCATTCAATAGAAACCAATGTTTAGATGGGAGTTTGGTCATCATTATCATCTTCCAACCAAGGGGATTATCCTATTTTAGATGTAGGCTAGGTCAGTGGATATAATACCAATGTTTTTGTTATTTTTCTATTTTAAATCAACATATTCCAAAGTATACATCTAATGAATGCATCTGATTTAGTTAGTCAATGACTTACTAGGATGAGAAGGCATCCTCATAAGTATGCCTTTAGATATAATATAATTAATTTTTTTGGGTACTTTCATGAGTCCATAGTGATGATAATGTCCTCAATGACTCCTTCAATTTTATAAGTTAGTTTGTTTTCCATTTTTAGAACAATAAGAGTTTCACAGAGACACGAGTCTAAATTTATTTATGGTTTCCTTGGTCATTGTTGACTATTTTGACCACAATTCAAATTATTTCAACCCTATATATAGTAAAACTTGATATAGGGGTCCCATAGAGTGTAAAATGTGTCATATGGTTTTTAATAAGGTCAAATATATGTTTATCCTTGTCATATTTATATAGAGTTGGTCTTATGTCATTTGAAGGTCACATTTTGAGTCATTTAATAGACTTGTATAGTTTACCATAGATGAAAAGTGTGTCAAGGTGTTATTTAAAATCCCATGTGTTAGTTTTTAGAGAGACTATTTCATAATTGAACATTTTGATGTTTCCACATTAAAAACAAGAAAATAGTTGAAAAAGGGAGGGTTTGGGTAGTTGTATAGACTACAAGGTAGTATTGGCACATGTGGAAGACTTTAGAGTGACAATTTAGCTCCCAAAAACACAATTCCACATTAAATAATCTTTGATAGACTTGAAACTGAGCAAAACCATCCTATTTCTCCTATCACTCTCCTTTGCAAGCTAAAATGGTCAACTGATATCAGTCTAGTATAGAAAATAAGAGGTGAGTTGGAGAAAGTTATTTTGAGGGATTATATTTTTATTTTTTACCTTAAAATTCATGGAAAATATTATAGGATTAGTTTATTTTTCTCTATGAACCATTACTAAGAAGGTTTGCTCTTATTTTATGCCTGCACATCCCCATGGCCAATAGTTTTCTATTATATTTGGATTAGTCTATACAAACCAAGTGTTTCACATGTTTTTAAATGGAATTAAAATACTTATCATGTATTTTAAAATCTATTTTCATGTTTGAAAATAAAATAAGGTCCTAGACCTTCTCATTCTACTAGTTGTAAATTGCATCATAATTTGTAGACAAGTTTCATCAATTATAGAGGGTTCTCTCTTGTAGAAGTTTTTTTTAAAAAGGTAACATGTTATGTTTATATATAATTTAATATTGATTATTCTCTACCAAATATGTTTAATTTCAAATTCATCTCTTGATGGAGTGAACAGTTAGATTATACACATAGTCAGACTTCTTTATAAACAGTCATCTACAATCAGGTGGAATTGAATCTTGCACAATAATGGTGGTAATACAAGAATATTTAAAGGATTGTGATAAGGATCATAAAGTGGAAAAAGTAATATTGAGCCCATTCAAGTGATTATTGATTTTTTTCACAACCTATCTAATACACACAATTTTATAATATGGCACCTTTAGGTTTCCAACAGTGATCTGATGTTGACCTATAGGAAATTCTATAGAGGTCTGAGAGAGTTGGAATAAGGGTGTTAGAGCTCATTTGATACCTTCATTAAGGTCTAATATCATTTACAAGGCCATTGTGTCAATTTTAGAGTCATGAGATGGTAGAAAAACCAAGGCCTTGTTCACAAATTTGAAATGTTGAAATTGAGACACTTTACCTTAGTTTCTCTTAATAATGTTTTTTTCATATATTTCGTCATCTCATAGTATAATTTTTTGAGGTTTGGATATGCTTAAGTGTTTAAATATTGTATCCCAAGCATATGGGTAATGTCTTGACACAAAAAAATAGTTATTTGGTCAAGAGAAGGTAAAGTACATAGGTTTCCATTTCAAGAAACATTCGCTATAAACTCTCAGTAATCTATAGTATTCTTGAAGTCTAAATGATCCTATAACATAAAAATGACATATAGTGGAATGGTTTTATGGTCTCTATGAATAATATAAGTCCAAAAACCTATAGAATATTCTTAGTGACTTTAAGATGGGACCAAGAGAGAAAAGATCAATTCTCAAACCTTATGATCACCTATAGGGAACCTTGTTTTCCTGAGTTTTCACCTATAGCTTGACTATAGGCCTATAGGGTTAATTATGAGAAACAAGTAGTTAGAAGCTTGGAAGGCATAGATATTCACTTAGGTGGAAGTGGTCTAATAATATCAAGAGTACTATGAGATAGTATCAAATTACCCAATGTTTAATAAACATCTATGGGGGCCTTTTGAACATAACCTAATTGTCACCTATAGGTGACACTGCTTGCTATAGTAGATAGACCATTACTAAGCAAAGGAAAGATGTGGATTGAGATAGTTGGTAGAGATTTAAGTTGGTGATCATTTGGAGGTTATTCCCAAAATTATGGTATCAAGTTCATGAGTCTCTTAGAGTAAGTAAATAGATTAAATACCAAGGTTTCTAACTTTAGGCATAATTAGACCCTAACATTGCAAATAGTCACTAAGCTGAGAAGCTAGTTTTAGGAATTAGTGATGTTGAAGACTCTAGAGAAGTGATCCAGCTATGAAAATATATACAAATCACTTCTAATACCCATTATATCCTTCCATAGTAATATTTTTGAAATTTAAATATGGAATATTCCCTCTATTTTGACTCAAACAAAAGGCACTCCCAAACAGTTCAAAGTTGTAGGCAAAATGTGTGGATGATAAAAATATGACATGGAAAGTCTTAGAGCACCATAAAATGAGGTAAGAGGTTAAATTAGATATGTATAAACATGAATAAACTCCCACAATTATCATGGTGACCCAAGAAATTTGGGATGGTTGAATGGAGTCCCTAACTTGTTCTTAGTGAAATTTGTTTGAGGTTTAAACGTTAAGTTTTGTAAACTATTATTAAGAAGCAAAATAGTTCAAAACCCTCCTAAACCCTTGTCTAAGACCTGATGGAGAAAATACAAATGGAGATTCACTCAAGAAGATTAGTATGGCCTAAAAATTGTTTTGAACTTGTAAAGGACTTCCAACTCCTTCCCACCTAATTGGTTTGTACCATACTTTTACAGACAAGTTAAAAATAGGGTTTCTTGTCAGTTTTTATGTGTTTTTTAGGTGTATAAGAGAACCAAGGAAAGAGAATCATTTTATGAGGTCAAGTGGGAATTTTTATAACTCCCTATATCCATTTATCACCATATATGAGTATAGAAACATATCTACTACACCATTCATCATAGGTAGTCATGGATAAAGATTGAAGATAAGGAGTGACTACCAAGTGAGAGAGTGAGAGGTCCAATTTGGGATTTGTTGAAATAGTGGATTGCACCTAAGGCAAGGAGGCTGAGCTCCTACCTTGCACACGTCAAAATGGAAACTCCCCTCTCGCTTGTGGGATAGCCGAAGCTAGAGGGGAGAGTCTCTATATAAGGGCTAGCTCCCTTTGATGTATCCTTTAGGCCCTTATTTCTCCTACTGCTAAAAAATAAAATGAAAAAGGGGGGATGAAAAGGGAGAGAGAGATGCTAAAAATAGAACCTAAGCCTAAAAATGAAAAGGTGATACACCAGAAAAGTGTGATCTACTCCACCTGAACATACACTTTCCATCGAGAACCAGCTCCCATACACTTCATCTGACATGAGAAAACATTCTACATAAATGGGTTAGGGGTTTATGGAGATATAGGGAGGAATGAACTACTAGAGGCATTATGAGACACACTACAACAGCCTATCCACTTCACCTATACTCCTCTAGGGACACTTCTGATAGACCTATAAAAGGAAACTCAAAAAATGCACCAGACATGCTAAAATCATTCTACAAAAGCATTAAGAAAATGATTTAACATAGAATCAAGGCATAGACACATACTAAAGATTCAAAACTTAGAATAGAGGTACAAATTATATGTTTTAATTCAAGGTAAAATTCTAGATGAGCTCTGCCTTACAAGCCTGAGAGATTTTTGGGCAAAGTCTTGCCTTAAGGCTAAGAGTCGATTACCCCTTCTCAAAATGAGAAGTTTACCATTTATAGAGGAAGAAAGAGGCCATTTTGGCACCCTTTTACAAGTGACCAATGTGCCTTCTGATCATTGGGATGAGGAGTTGCTTGAAGATAATGTTGTGTCAGCTCTTGTCAGGATTCAAAGTTATGAGCCATGCCATTTGCCTGCTCATCAATTCATAATGAATAAAATGGGTCATGTCATTCACTATTTATACCTCTTGATGGTTGCATGATAGGTAATTTGTCAACCACTAGATTAACTCCTTGAGTTGACACTTTCCCATGCCACTTGGATCACCTTGTCTATTTCTATGTTTGGCTACTTTGCCTCCTCTGGCTCCTTCTTCTACTCCTTTGGCTCATTTTATTGAGAGCACATCTACTTTCGACACATGTTGTAGTCCACTACTTGGAAACTTATAAGACACTTTGAAATGTGGTCACTAACATGTGGCAGCTTTTGCCATGCTGATAATATGACATGGCAACATCTACTCACCTTTGAGGGTTCCTTGAGAGTCAGGCAAAAATTGACATGTGGCCACTTCTACTCACCTTGAGAGAAACCTATCATTAAAGCTTAAGAGTGACTCAAGGATTTGGATGTAGACACTTATTACACTCTACTAAGATAGGCAAGGACACATGGTGGCATCTGCTCACCTTTGAGGGTCCCTTAAGGGTTACACAGAGCATTTTGAGATTTTTGTAGAAGGTGACACATGGCTACTTCTGTAGAGCCTTTAGCTGCCTGAGAAAACTTTCAAGACTCATTTGGTTCTTCATAGACACTAACACTTAGCATGCTCAGCATAGCTCTTAGCAACCCATTCAAGCCCACCAGTCTTCTCTTTGAATAGCGAAGCATAAGGAGAAACTCATGGATATTGACACTTATCAACTTCTGCCAAGCCCTATAGGGGACACATGGCACATTCTGCTACTCCAAAAAAAGCATGTTGAAGTCTTCCATAGTTTCCACTTGGTGCCTTCCACACTCTGGATTTCTTAGTGTAAAATTTGATGTTTATGCACCTTTCATCACTTGAAAACCCAATGGATAATTCACGTGCTAATTTTGATGGTTTTCGAGACATCACCATTTTTGGCAAAGTTCATCAGGCTTTTTTTGTGGCTTCTCTGCTTCAGGTCTTTTATCCTCCTTGGTCAGGGTTTTCTACAGACAATTTTCCCATAGACAAAAGTCTACGAGAATTATCCCTATCCTTGTCTTTATCCTTACGGGTTCCTTAGATTTTATTTGTGCTAATGGCCTCCCTCTAAATTCCTTTGGACTTTTGTCCAAAAGAATTTCTTTAGACAAAAAGTTTGAAGGAATTCAGAGTCTTAAGTCTTCTACATCTTTTAAAATCCCTTCAACTACCTTTGAAAACTCTCTCTACCCTCAGCAAGGGATTTTGGACCTTGAACTACCCTTCATAAGGGATTTTGGACCTTCAATTATAGGACACCTCATAAACCAACCCATTGAACCATTGACTTGAACCATTCGTTGATCCAATTTAACGGCTCAACACTATGTGTTGAGCCAAGTGGTTGAACCAAATGTTGAACTAGATGATTGAACTAATCATGTTAAACCAACATGTTGAATCAGTTTAATATTTCAATGTTGTGCACTGAGCCCCTTAAAATAAGCTGATGAACTTACCGATGAATCGATGGCATTGAACTAAGCCATTTAACCAATTTGTTGAACCAAAAATGGTTCAACTCTATGTGTCGAGTCACTCTAAATTGTTCACTGAATCTGCTTGTTGAACCATCCATTGAACCAAAGTCATTGAACTAAAATGTTAAACCCACCGATGAACCAAGGCTAATTAACCTTGTGTTGAACTTGAAGCTGCTTGAACTAAGGGGTTGAACCAATGTTGAACCAAGTGCCAATTGAACCAGTGAATGAACCAAGACTGATGAACTTGTGTAACCTAAAAATGGCTAGCTCTGAATAGCAAGGGAAGAAGGGGACTAATTTTTTGCTTGTTAGGCAAAAAATGGTCAACAAATTGGTGACTCCCAGGGGAAGCATGCCTGCTATGCTTAGAGACTAGTTGCCTTGTAGTCCATTGGGCACAGAGTCAAAATGCATCTTTGAAAAAAGGTTAGCCACTGCCTTGAGGGATCCCAGAATCAAACATAAATCTTTTACCCCACACATAAAGGGAAACACACAAGGCTAAAAATGCTACTTATGCAACTTCACTTAGGGAAAGTAGGAAAAAAACTACTATGTATAACTAACTAGGTGTATTTGCTTTCCTCTTAGATCAAAAGGAAAACTTCTTAAGTCCCCTTCTTGGCAAGAAGACTTATGGTACCAGGCAAGAGGCTAAATAAAAAAGAGAGTTGGTGACCCACTCCTCTTGCCTATCACCTGGATTGGCTGATATCTAAGTGAAGATTCAAAAATGCTTCCAACGTATATGTACTCTATTTGTTCTTGGAATCTTGCCTCCTGTTGGTTCTTTAGGCTGGCATATCTCATCAAGAAATCAATTGCTGCTAGCTCATCACCATAAGCCCCTTGATACGCACCCTTGACTAGCTTGTTCTCTTCTGCCTCATGCTCGAGTTCCATGGTATGACCATCCTCCTTGATGATTTTGAAGAAGGTATCTTAAAATTCACCAACCTCTTGAAGGGATAAATCTAAAAGCCTGTAGCCCCCTTGCAAACTTATTTGAGTCCCAATGCTACCTTCTCCACTCTTATCTAGCTCATAGCCTCCTTGAAGAATAGTGTAGCCTGCCCCAATGACTTCAAAAGAATCATTAAAAACATGAACAAGAGATTGTCCATGCTCTTCCATGTCACCTAAGGTGATCTCCTCCTTATCCATACTCATGAAGTCTTCCTGGTCAGTCATAAACTGAGAATAATCTATATCAGGCAAGGCCTGATAACTTTCTTAAAGGTGTGTGGATGGAGTGTATTCAAACATGGAATCTGCTATTTGGTCTAAAACTTCCATCACATGTTCACTGAGGAGACCTGCTCTAGACTCCAATTTTGTAATCCACCTATACATATCTTCCTAGAAAAGCCTTTCTTGGAAGTCACAATCATCATCGAGAGTAGGAGCAGCCCCATCTTCTCCAAGGTTTTAAGTAAAACCTTTCTCTTCCTCTTCCTTTTTGCCCAAAGATTCCACTATTTACTTCCAACTCATTATCTTGGGATTGGAATCTTGCTCCTATGAACAGGTAGTAACTTTATCCTCATTAAGGTCTTGAGCTGGTTCACGATGCTCCTTTTTCTAGCTCTGAATTTGGAGATCACGTTGAAAGACTTGAGGAGGTTGGGGAAGATTTGGGAGGGTCTGCTCATGTACAAGAAGAGCTATCTAAAAAGAGGTGTGCTAAAAAGCTAGGTGCATGGGATTGAGGGTAGGATCGATTGATGCATCGAATGAGTTAGAATGAGCAAGTGCCATCTGATAGAAAGGATTTGGCACACAAGAGGGGGTTATCTCTAGAATAGGAGTGGGCAGACCTTGGGCCACAATTTCTTGATTTTTGTCCCTCCACTTTACCAACACTTCATCAATATTGAAATTAGCTTGTGGACTAGTGGAAGGGGTGTCTTTTGGCATCGGATCCTCTATAAACTTTGAAAACTCCATCTCTCTTTCTCTAAGCAGTCTCATCTTAGCTTCCAACTCCTCAATCTGCTTAGCCAGATCATCCTCATTTTGTACCTCTTGGAGCTTGTGGGAGTCATCATAGAGATGGGGAGTGCATGAAGATTACCATGAAATGCAAGGAGCTTCTTGAGGAAGGGTGGGAGGGACTTGAAAAGGACTAACCTCATTTTGTACCTTGCACTCTTGGACAATGTCTTTCTCCTCCTTGTTATTCCATGACTCAACCACTTTATTCTAGCTCAAGATATTCAGACTGGGCATCTACTTTGGGGGTGATGGGGCCACAATGTGAGAGGGTAGTGAAGATTTAGATTCCACTTCCCTCACTACCAAAATGGACTGCTACATCTGAAGGTTTTCCAATTCGATCTATCTATCAAGATTAGCCTTAAACACAAGATTTGCTATTTTAGAACTCTCCTCAACATGATTAGGGAAAGGACTTTGACAGGCTTGACTTGGCTCATAAGCAAGGGTTATATATGACTGATATGATACATGGGGCAGTGAGTATGCAGGTTGATATACTTGGTAAGGCTAGCTCTCATGAATACTTAGCTTCTCTTCTAAAGATGCAACCAAACCACTCATATCCAGCATCTCACTTGTAAGCCTATGCCAATTGGCTCTTTCAATAGGAGCCCATTCCTTCTTAACCTGATCTAATGCTTTCCTCACTTGATGGATGACATGATTAGGAATTTCTTGGCCACATCCCCTTCTAGTGTCAAGATCTATTACATATTTTTCATATCTTATCAGTGCTCATTTAAAGGTGGAAATGGGTTGATTGGCAAAGAGACTGGGTTGAGTGGGAGAAGTGACATATTGAGAAGACTGGGCTTAAGGCTGATATAGCTTATGATAGGGCTGGGACTGGTCATATTAGACTTGATAAGGATCAACATAAGGTTGGTAATGATCATAGCCATGATGGCTAAGGAAAACAAGGTCCATGGCTCTAAATAATGGGATTATACATACCAAAATATGGTTTCTTGATGGTATGGTACCAAAACTACTTAACCAATTGATTTAACTTAGAGTTTCCATTGGTGTTTGATGTAAAAGCCTCCAAAGGCTAGTTGGTTGAAGAACACACCAAAAAATTCTTCAACTCTGTGGATGCAACTTATCCTAGTTGGTCCCACTGGGCATGCCAAAAACTATTGACATAGTGGATTGCACCCAGGGCAAGGAGGCTGAGCTCCTACCTTCCACACATCAAAATGGAAACTCCCCTCTCGCCTATGGGACTAGTGAAGTTGGAGGGGAGAGTCTCTAGATAAGGGCTAACTCCCTTTGATGTATCCTTTAGGCCCTGGTTTCTCCTACTTCTAACAAATAAAATGAAAAAGGGGGGATGAAAAGGGAGAGAGAGATGCTGAAAATAGAACCTAAGCCTAAAACTGAAAAGGTGATACACAAAAAAAGTGTGATCTACTCTGCCTGAACATACACTTTCCACTAAGAACCAACTCCCATACACTTCATCTGACATGAGAAAACCTTTTGCATCAGTGGGTCAGGGGTCCATGGAGATACAGAGAGGAAATAACTACTAGAGGTGTTCTGAGACACACTATAGTAGCCTATCCACTTCACCTATACTCCTCTAGGGACACTTCTGATAGACCTGTAAAAGGAAACTCAAAAAATGCACCAGACATGCTAAAATCATTCTACAAAAGCATTAAGAAAATTATTTAACATAGAATCAAGGCATAGACACATACTAAAAATGCAAAACTTAGAATGGAGGTAAAAATGCTATGTTTTGATTCAAGGTAAAATTCTAGCAGAGCTTTGCCTTACAAGCTTGAGAGATTTTTGTGTAGAGTCTTGCCTTAAGGCTGAGAGTCGATCACCCCTTCTCAGAATGAGAAGTTTACCATTTATAAAGGAAGAAAGAGGCCATTTTGGTGCCCTTTTACAAGTGACCCATGTGCCTTCTAAGCATTAGGATGAGGAAGCCACCTGAAGATAATGATGTGTCAGCTCTTGTCAGGATTCAAAGTTATGAGCTACACCATTTGCCTGCTCATCAATGCATAATGAAGAAAATGGGTTATGCCATTCACTATTTATGCCTCTTGATGGTTACATGGTAGGTACTATGTCAACCACTAGAATAACTCCTTGAGTTGATACTTTCATGTGCCACTTGGATCACTTTATCTGTTTCTATGTTTGGCTACTTTGCCTCCTCTGGCTCCTTTTGCTACTCCTTTGGCTATTTTTGATGAGAGCACATCTACTTTCGACACATGTCATAGTCCACTACTTGGACACTTAGAAGACACTTTAAAATATGGTCACTGACATGTGGCAACTTTCATTGAGCTAATAATGGGATGTGGCAGCATCCACTCACCTTTGAGGGTTCCTTGAGAGTCAGGCAAAAATTGACACATGGCCGCTTTTGCTTAGCTTGAGAGAAACCTACTGTTGAAGCTTAAGAGAGACTCAAGGCTTCAAATATAGACACTTATCACACTTTGTTGAGATGGGTAAGGACATGTGGTGGCATCCACTCACCTTTGAGGGTCACTTGAGTGTTATGCAGAGCATTTTGAGATTTCTATGGAAGGTGACACATGGCCACTTCTACAGAGCCTTTAGCTAACTGAGAAAACTTTTGGGATTCCTTTAGTTCTTCATGGATGCTAAAACTTGGCATACTCTGCATAGATCTTAGAAACCCATTCAAGCCCACCACTCTTCTCTTTGAATAATGAAGCACAAGGAGAAACCCATAGATATTAACACTCATCGGCTTCTATCAAGCCTTGCAGGGGACACATGGCATGTTCTGCTTCTCCCAAAAAAGCATGTCGAAGTCTTCCATGGTTACCACTTAGTGCCTTCTGCACTCTATCTTTCCTAGTGTAAAATTTGATGCTTGCATGCTTGTCATCACTTAAAAACCCAATGGCTAATTCACGTGCTTAATTTTGACAATTTTTTGAGACGTCACCATCTTTGGCAAACTTTGTTAGGCCTTTTCTGTAGCTTTTCTACTTTGGGTCTTTTATCCTCCTTGGTCAGGCTTTTTTGCAAATAATTTTCCTACAAACAAAAGTCCACAAGAATTGTCCCTATCCTTGTCTTTGTCCTTGCAAGTTTCTTAGATTTTCTTTATGCTGGCAGCCTCCCTCTGAATTCCTTTAGACTTTTGTCTAAAATAATTCCTTTGAACAAAAATTCTAAAATAATTTAGAGTCTGAAGTCTTCTACGTCTTTTAAAATCCCTTTGGCTACCTTTGAAAACTCTCTCTACCCTCTGCAAGGGCTTTTGGACCTTTGGTTGTAGGACACCTCATTGAACCAACCCATTGAAATGGTTCAACACTAGGTGCTGAGCCAAGTGGTTGAACCAAATGTTGAACCAGATGATTGAACTAATCACGTTAAACCAGTTCAACAGTTCCACACTATGCACTGAGCCCCTTGAAACAAGCTAATGAAATGATGGCATTGAACTAAGCCATTGAACCAATTTGTTGAACCAAAAATGTTTTAATGCTACACACTGAGCCCCTCTAAACTATTTGTTGAATCTCCTCGTTAAACCGTCCATTGAACTGAAGGGATTGAATTGAAATGTTAAACCCACCAATGAACCAAGTTTGATTAACCTTGCATTGAACTTGAATCTTCTTAAACTAAGTGGTTGAACCAACATTGAACCAAGTGTTGATTGAACCAGTGAATGAACTATTTCATGAACCAAGGCCGATGAACCTGTGCAACCTAAAAATGACTGGCTTTAAATAACAAGGGAAGAAGGGGACCAATTTTTTGCTTATTGGGTAAAAAATGGTCAATAAGATCCTTTTAAGCTCTTCTTGATGGAGTGGAAGGAAAATAGACTCTATAAAAGTGTCTTAAAACCTATTCCATGTATTTTATTGAGCAAATAAAGGCCACTTAGATGACAAATGTGAAGAATGAAGCCAAAAAGACCAAAGAATGACTGTAGATGATGAGTGAAAGTGTCTAAAATATAGCTAGAAGTTAGGGATACATATGATTACTACTATGGAATGTTTCCAACACCCATAATATAGCTCATATGTTTCAACTTTCCCTAGTCTAGTTTCAAGCACTCAAAAGATGCCTACTCATGAAGGCAATTTCAAAAAGGTAGCTAAAGGGTCTCCATTCTAGTTTGAGGAGTTTTTATGCTTTAAATAGACACTTGTCTAAGAAGATGTACCAAAAATCTATTATTTACTTCATTATTTTTTAATGTAATTGGTCCTCATCACTTAACACTTGTCCTTGTGTCCCTTAAGTACCACTCTTTCTCTCTCTTTTCACACATTCTATAAATGCAAGCCATTTTGTATTTTGTAATATAATCTAAACCTGGTATGGTAAAGCCCTTATAATTTGATATTATACTTTGAATTTGAAATAAGAATTATAATTTGGTTTTAATTTTATGACTTTCTTTTCTAAGTGTGTTAAGTGATGCATACTGAATTGTCTAGTGATATGTATTTATCATTACCTTCTCTTTATCCTTTCATGTTTGGTACAAGTAGTTCTCACTCTAATAGGTCACATGAAGTGTAGCTAGTGTGTTTGACTATCTTCAAGTGTACAAGTATCCTTGGTGTCTAAAATCTGACCTATGGTTGGCTCACCTTGAGTATTCTAATACATATCACCTCCATCTTTGAAATACTAATGTTAGAGCAATTCAAGATTTTGAGACTAATTTTTTAGGTCATATTTCATTATGTAATGGTATGGTAGTCTAGTGGGGATATTTCTAGTGTATCACCTCATTATAGTACACTATTTTCATGTCACTTATATCCCTTTTCATCCAAGCAAATATTTAGTGTAGGTGATAAGCATTCAAGCACAAATCTAGGGAGTTAGCCCTTAAACCTAGAGGTCTACCTCTACTATAGGTAACCCACAGTCCTAGAGGTATTCCAATGTTTCCCAAATCTTAGAGTAGTATTGAATAACCAACTCTAGGGTGAAATATTTGGTGACAATAATTTTGGCATGTTTGGTGGGATTGTTGTCTTAAAGACATATTTTCAAGGTGAACTTTGGCCTTGACAACATCACAATTGCATATGGTGTTCTACTCAATATTTTTTGACTCCATTCAAAGCAATATCTAGTTGTAGACAAATGTTTTATTGGTTGTTATGTTCATACTTCATGTTACATACTAGGTCATCTATTAGTAGAGGTATCAATCCCATAAACCCACTCCTTCAACATGAAATTCCTCTTTAAGTTCAACATCCTCAACTTATCTTGACCTTTAAAGAACAAGATGACTTTTCAATCCAAGAAGATCAACAGAGTGAAGAGGAACTTGAGGATAACATGGATAGGTAGCATGCCTTACTAGAATTTAACATTGAAAATACCAACCATCTCAATACATATGATGATATACCTCCTAATGATACTGAGAGTGTTCCCACATTCAATGGTGAAGTTCCTATCACTGCTAGTGATTATATTAGGGATATCTCAAATTTATGTAGCTTTCATAATGTTACTAAGGTTAGGATTGCTATTAAACTACTTGTCATGTCCCTTAAAGGTAAATCAATTGACCATTATAGGTTTTTTTCTCAAAGGTTTTATCACAACTTGGGATGATTTTGGAGATTTTCTAACCTCAACGTTTAAAGAAAAAATGTGATCACACATCACTCATTCATTAGCTCAATGTAATTCAAAGATCCCCTAAGGAGGTAATGCATGACTTTAATGAAATATTTCAAATAACTTGGCATAGGCTTCCTCCTCCCATGATACCACCCACAATATTTATGTTCCCTACATATATAAGGGCTATTGGTACTAACATAGACATCATGTTTCCATCCATGGGTGGTTACACCTTACTTGAAGCATATGGCATAACCATTAGAGCTGAAAATGGCCTAATACAAGTTGTAAAATTGCCTCCAAAATTTTATAAACCTTTATTACCTAATATTTATGTTGTTACACCGAGTGTTACTCAAGTCCAAAGTTCAAATACTAAGTCTAGAACTACCCCTTAGAAGGCATAAGATGTTATTGATTGGGAGAAAAGATATAGAGCCTTTGAGGCTATAACTAGGCAACAAAATTTGTAGTATGGTATTAACCAAAATCCCTACCCATATCCTCAATAATAAAATAGTTTCCCACATTAGTGATATGGTCAAGGAAGAGATCAATGATATCCTAACTTCAATAGGCTATCTTATGCATACAACACAACTTTCACCTCCAAAAGAAGAGCCATGGTTCCTATTCATAGAAACTTGGTCCAAAGAGAAGAATAGAACTAAGGAAAATTCATGGATGCCAATTAAGGCGGAGAGAAATCTTTGGTTTCTCAAAGAGAAGTCACTCAATTTTTGGTAGAAGATGAGAACTACATGAAAGTAAATGAAGGGTGACAACCCCAAAAGGTGAACCTTATAAACTTTCTAGTTGAAGATACATATGTTCTCAATAATGATACTTAAGTGACAAGTAATACAATATCAGAGATGAATTCCTTGGTATATTCCCATGGTGTGAATACAAGTTCAAATATCACTCATAAAAGGTAATAAGGTGTGACTATAAGTGTGATATACCCTATAACTTTTGCACCTACTATAAATTATAATATTTAAAGGGCCACTCAAAATGATATAGTGTCTCAAGATCTAAACACTTATCTGACTTTAAGGACATAAGAAAAGGTGAGTGATCATGTTTTAAATATTTTTGATTATTTAAAGAGTGTTTAGGTTAGCCTCTCTCTTTGGGATGTGCTTCACTTGCCTAGTCAAAAAGAGCTCCTTAAAGAGAAGTTATAAACAATTCATGTTCTCCCTTAACCATCAAGTCATGGTAATGTTTCCCTCACTAATTCTCCTAATAACATTATGGAACCCTCTTCCAAATATGAAAATCCTCCACCCTTCTAACTCACTATCATTATTAGAGATAAAATTGTTCACAACTACATAGTGGATAGTGAGGCTAGTAATTCAATGATGCCCAAAGATATGGAAGATAAATTAGGTCTAAAATATGAACCATATAGTAAAGGAGTGTTATAGATTTAAAGGACACTAGTTAAGTCAGTGGTAATTGTCAAGGGTTTGAAAATTTTCCATCATGATTGTCTAAGTTTCCCTATCCTTCAAGACATAGTAGTGGTTAAATTGCTTTCTCACTTTGCTATTTTCCTCTGAAGGGATTTCATAGCTAATATAGGAGGCTACCTCTTAGCTGATTAATCCTTCTTAACCTTCAAGACAAGGTGTGGAGAAAAGGTAACCATTATAGCCTAACCATTAGCTAAGTTTCATATTGAGCTCTATGTAAAAGAAAACTCTAACCTCAATTATACAATCAATGATCAAGAGGACTATGTTGTGGATGATGGAGCATCTTATAAGCTTGAGGGCATATCTAACCTTTTCCTAGATGAGTATGGTGTAGACAACTTATGGATATGATCCATACACTTTTTTTGATCAAACTAATCTTGGCATATACATCATCCATGAGGGATGATATGAATAGTTTGAGGTAAGTATTGACAACTCTTTTTCATAGGCTATTGAAGGTAATTACCTTATTCATATACATGATGATGGTGGTTTTTAAATCATGATAGATCAGGATAGTGAAGAAAACTATACCACTCTACCTATACAAGATGGAGTCCATGAACATGATAGCCTTGAATAAAAATATGACCTATGCTAAAGGTTTCATGCCATAAGTAAAGATTTTGGACAATTGAGTAAGTATACTCTCCCTCCTAAGAAGTGTGAACTTGATAATGAGTATGTTAATTTACCTAACATGTAGGTTGTTGAATTTTTTATCAAGCATGAAGGAGAATGTATTATTAAGCATGAGAGTGTATGTTAGGATACTTCCAAAGAAGCTACAATCATGGATAATTTTAATCAACACAAGGTATAAATGTGTATGATCAAGGGGAAATAAACACCTCAAGCTGAGGATAAAACACTTTCAATCCTGATGGAGTAGAAGGAAGACAAACTTGATGGTCTTATGTATAAAGTGCATCATGATAGTGGAGAGAGTAATGTTGAGGTATCTTTGATCACTCTTAAGTTAAAATTTTAGGAGTACCAATTAGACATAGTAGAAGTCAAGGAGATTTTAGTTTCACATAAGATCCTTTCATGGAAAAATGGAACATATTTAAAATATCAAAGTAGCATACTTGAAAATAGAAGATCTAAATATGGTAAGTCATTTGATTACTTACAAAAGAAAGTGTTTATTGATGAGCATGATTCACATGATTAATTGATTTCATGGAGTAGCAAGGATACAACAGGTACCATCTTTGACCTTGGTTGAAGAATGGTGAATTTTACTTCACCTCAAGTGTTTGAGGTCTTGTATATACTAGGTTAGGTGTGTTTTACTTCTATTGTGTGTGTTTTACCTAAGTCTTCTTAATGACACATGTTTGTTTATTTAGTATGATATCTTATGTGTTTTTTTCTATTTTTTGGTGTAGTTTCAGAAGTAATTTAGTTTCAAATATGTGTATAGGTGACTCCATAGTCCAATAGATAGGAGTAAGATACTGGTCTTTGGCATAACTAGCTTGCCACCCCTAGTAAATGGGCAAAAATGTTGACTAATTTGACCATAAGTCAAATTAGGTCAACTGCCTATATATTCAAACTTGATATATGGGTCCTCTAGAGTGTAAAATGTGTCCTATGGTCTTTTATAAGGTCAAACATATGTTTATCCTTGTCATATTTTTGTAGAGTTGGTCTTATGCCATTTTAAGGTCACATTTTGAGTCATTTAATAGACGTGTATAGTTTTCCATATAGAACAAGTGTGTCACTATGTTATCTAATGCCCATGTGTTAGTATATGTCAAAGAGTCTATTTCATAATTGAAAATTTTTAAGCTTCCATGTTAAAAATAAGAAAATAGTTGAAAAAGGGAGAATTTAAGTAGTTTTACAGACTACAAGATAGTTTTGGCACATGTGTAAGACTTTATAGTGACCCTTCATATCCCCAAAACTCATTTCCATGTTTAATCAGCTTTGAAAGACTTAAAAATGAGCAAAACCATCCTATTTCTCCTATTTCTCTCCTTTACAATCAAAAATGGTCAACCAGTGTTAGTTTGGTATGGACATCAGGAATTGAGTTGGAGTAAGTGCTTTTGAGGTATGATATTAATCTTAGTGTACTTCAAATTCATGGAAATAGTCATAGGATTGGTTTCTTGTTCTCTAAGAACCATTACTAAGAAGGTTTGCTCTTATTTTTTGCTTTTACATCCCTATGGCCAATAGTTTTCTCTTTTATTTGGATTAGTATGTACAAACCAAGTGTTTCACATGTTCTATAAGGGTATGACCATATTTTTCATGTTTTTCTCAATTTTGTTTCACATGCGAACATCAAATAATGGTCCCATACTATCTCATTTTTCTAGTTGGAAACTACGTCATAGTCTGTAGACAAGTTTCATTAGTTGAAGAGGGTTCTCTCTCCTATAGTGGTTTAAAATAAAATGTAACATGTGTTTATCTCTAATTTCATAGTGATCAACCTATCCCAAGGATTTTTGATCTCAAATTCATCTCTTGATGGAGTGAACTGTCAAATTATACACACAATCACACTTCTTTGCAAATAGTCATCTACAGTCAGCTGGAATTAAGTCTTACTCTATCATGATGGTAAGACAAGAATCTTTCAAGGATTTTCATAAGGAGTCTAAAGTGAAAAAAATATGACTGGTTGCATACAAGTAATCAATGATTTGTTATGACAACCAATCTAATACACATAATCTTATAGTATGACATCTACACATTTCCAATGGTGATCTAATGTTCACCTATAGGAAACTCCATAGAGGTCTAAGAGAGTTATAATAAGGGTTTTGGAGCTCATTTGAGACCTTAGTTAAGGTCTAATAAAATTTAGAAGGCCATTGTGACAATGGTAGAGTCATGAGATGGTAGACAGATCTAAGGCCTTGTTCACAAATTTGAAATGTTGAAATTGAGACACTTTAACTTAGTTTCTATAAATTATGTTTTGACCATATATTTGGTCATCTCATATTAGAATTTTTTGAGGTTTGGATAGGACTAAGTGTTTCAATATTGTATCCCAAGCATAGGGGAAATGTCTTGACACATAAAATTAGTTTTTTGGTCAAGAGAAGGTAAATTAAGTAGGTTTCCATTTCAAGTAAACCGTCATTATAGACTCTTAGTAATCAATAATATTATTGAAGCTTGAATGATCTCATAACATAATAGTGACCTATAGTGGAATGGTCATATAATATATAGGCATAAAAGAAGTTTGAAAAAACTTAAAAGAGTCTTAGTGACTTCTATATGGGACTAAGAGAAAAAATATGAATACTCAGATCTTATGATCACCTATAGGGACCCTTATTTTCCTAAGTTATCACCTACAACCTAACTATAGACCTATAGGGTTAATGATGAGAAACAAGTAGTTGGAATCTTGGCAGTCATAGATATTCACTTAGGTGTAAGTGGTCCAATAATATCATGAGGACTAGGATATAATAGTGAATGACCTAGGTGATAATGAACATCTAAGGAGGCCTTTTGAACTTAACCTGATTGTCACCTACAACTGATATTGTCTACTATAATAGATAGACTATTTCTAAGTAAAGGAAAGATGTGGATTGAGAGGGATGGTAGAGATGTAAGGTGGTGAGAATGTGGATACTATTCCCATAGTGATGGTATAAATTTTAGGATGCTCTCAAAGTAAGTAAATAGATAAAATACTAGTGTTTCTAACTTTAGGCATAGTTAGACCCTAACCTTGTAGATAGTCACTAAGATGAGAAGTCAATTTTAAGAATTAGTTTTGTTGAAGACTCTAGAGAAGTGATCCATCTATGAAAATTTTAAAATATCACCTCCAAGACCCATTATATCCTTCCATAGTCCTATTTTTATAATGATAATAGGGGAGATACCCTTTGTTTTATCTCAGATAGAGGGCACTCCTAGATAGTCCAAAGTTGCAGGCAAAATGTCTGGATGATAGAAAGATGAAATGAAAAGTCTTGTATCAACATATAATGAGGTAAGAGGTTGAATTATAGATTTATAAACATGAATAAACACCCATAGTTGGTGGAGGAACTCATAGGTGGTCAAAGGCTCAAGGAGTGCAGTTAAGCATATTAGGCCTAGAACTAGGCCTCAACCCTATAGGGGTCTAAGTTCACTTCTAAGGTAAGATGAAACCTAAAATGCATTTTATAACCTTTAGGAGGAGTTTTAAGATTATTTTTGAGCTTTTTTTCATTAAAATATCGTATAATGGTCATGAAACCATCACAAGGGCACACAAAATGTAAAGGCAGAGCTTGCTAGGCCAACTTATTCTGTTTGCACCTATATGGACATAAAGCATGGTAACCCAAGGATTTGGGGATGGTTTAAGGGATCCATAGACTTTTATTAGTGATTTTTTTTTTGAGGTTTGAACATATAAGTTTTATGAACTATCTCTAAGAAGCAAAATAGTTCAAAACCCTCCTAAACCTTTGTCTAAGACCCAATGGAGGGTATACAAATGGATATGCACTTAGAAATAGTAATATGGCCTAAAAATAATTTTTCAATTGTGAAATAATCTCCTGTTATCCTTCCCACATAAGTTTTTTTTACCTACTTGTATAGATAGACTAAAAATAGGATATCTTATAGGTTTTTGTGTGTTTTATAGGTGTAAAAGAGAACCAAAGAATGAGAATCATTCAGGAAGGTCAAGTGAGAATTTTTATAAGTACTTCTGTCCATTTACAACCACATATGGGCATGGAAACATATTTTTTACACTATTCATCATAGTTAATCTTGGATATAGATTGAAGATAAGGAGTGACTGCCAAGTGAGAGAGTGAGAGGTCCAATTTGAGATCATTTTAAGGTCTGCATGAAGGAGTGGAAGGCAAAAGGACTCTAGAAATGTGTATTAACACATATTTCATGGATTTTATTCAGAAATTAAAGGCCACTTAGATGAAAAATGTGAATAATGAGGCCTAAAATACTAATAAATAATTATAGATGGTGAGTACAAGTGTCTAAAACATGACTATTAGTTAGAAATACATCTGATGACTATCATGGCATGCTTCCAACCCCATAATATAGTGCACATGTGTTAACTCTCCATAGTATAGTTTTAAGTTCTCAAAAGATGCCTAATCATGAAAGCAATTTCAAAAAGGTAGTTGGAAGGTCTCTAAACTAGTTTGAGGAGTTTTTATGCTTCAACCAGAAACTTGTCCAAGAAGATGTACTAGACCTATGTTCTTTACTTCATAATTTTATAATGTAGCTAGTCCTAATCACTTGAATCTTGTCCTTTTGAACCTTGAGTTCCACTATAAATGCAAGCCATTTTGACTTTTGTAATTTAATCCACACCTAGTATGGTGAAGCCCTACTAGTTTCATATTGTACTTTTCCTTTGAAATAAGAGTTTCAATTTGGTTTTGAGTTCATGACTTTCTTGTCTAATTGTGTGAACTAATGCATATTGAAGTGTCTAGTGATATATATCTATCCCTAATTTTTTTTTATCTTTTCATGTCTGATGCAAGTAGTTCTCACTCTAACAGGTCACATGAAGTTTAGCTAGTGTGTTTTTCTATCTTCAAGTGTACAAGTATCTTTCCTATCTAAAATCTAACATTTTGTTCACTCACCTTGAGTATTAAAATAACCATCACATCCATGTTTGAAATATTAATGTTAGAGCATATAAGGATTTTTAGACTATTGTTATAGGTCATGTTTAATAGTGAAATGGTATGGTATTATAGTTGAGATCTTTCTATTGTATCACCTCATTAGAGTATGCTATTTTCATGTCACTTATATCCCTTTTCATCCAAACAAACAATTAGTGTAGGTGATAAGAATCTAAGGATCAATCTTAGAAGTTATCCTTTAAACCTAGAGGTTTACCTCTATTATAGGTAACCCATAGGCCTAGAGGTATTCCAATGTTTCCCAAATATTAGAGTAAGCTTAAACAACCAGCTCAAGGGTGAAATATTTGGTGATAATATTCATCATGTTGATGCTTGATCCTAAATATACTAAAATGTTTTGATAAGGGTGCCATTAATGTACACATCAACAACAAGGATGTCTAGGTTAACATAATTAGGAGGAATAATATTTCTTAACATCATATCCACAAGTTATCCAAGTACTTAGACAATATCAGGATCTTTCCTCTTCTAACTAGGTTTGTAGAGGCATTGGTCTTAGATGGTCTTAGTGTAGATGGGGAAATCCTTGATTGCCATGAAAAAAAAGATTTTGACATGTAAGAAATTGAGATATCCACAAATTAAAATTTAGGTTTTGGCTCTTATATTTATAAATTTAACCTTTCTAAGAAAGGATGAGTGGTAGTTACTCCTTAATGGGTGGATGTGGTTCGCTCAACGGTAGGGGTTTTCTTTAGTGGTGGATTAGTTTCTATGTTATGGACCTATTTAGGAGGATATAATATTGTGGGATTCATAGGGTTTAGCAAACTATTCCTTGAGTGAAGTTTAGAATTACCTACTTCTACCACATAAGTTGGGTATGACACCCCTTCATTATTATATTCCAGCTGAATAAACTTATTGTTTGGGTTGGGTGTAGGTCGTTAATTGAGGTGGTTAAAGAGATGATTGGTTTTGGTTGTTAGGAATTATAGTAGGTTGTTTTTATTATTTTGAAAAACTAACATTTGCATTAGAACATGATTGAATTATTTTCCATGGTTATTTCCATTGATTGGAAGGAGAGTACCATTGTTGATTCTAACTTTGAGGTTGACATGGCTAGTTTTGATACTGCTTCCAATCAGTTTGAGGTTGAGAAGTTTGTGGTAACTAATTTGGTTTTGGAAATACTAAAAATTAGTTTGGGGTTGAATTTTTTGATATGACCAATTATGGTTTTGGGGCTAATGTTAATTGGTCTAGGGTTGAATCATTTGTTTGACCAATTTTGGTTTTAGGGTGGTATTGGGTTCTATGGGTTTGATCTATACCAATTACGAGAAGAAACTAAAAACATATAAATGAAAAATGTAAAATTTGATGGCATATCTAAAATATATGGTGTTTATGAACATGGTTTTTTTTAGCTACATAAAAAATATGATTTTCTTCTCCTTTGATTACTTGAAGTTCCATTACTTTGATTCCTTCATTTTTATTCTTTCTGAATTTATAAAAAGTATGGATTTTATAGTCTATTTTTTATGTATCAATCTAGATAATATACAATAAAATACTAATATATATTTTAATGTGTAATTCATGTATGTATCATGTATAATTTTGTATCTAAATAGATGATAATATCTTGTTTCATATCTCAACATAAAATTCTAGATTGCATCAATGAGATTTATTGGTATATTTCAAATATGATTATGCAAATTTTTGGTTATTGTAGGTATTATTCATCATATAAATTGAATAATTTATGCATAAGTGAGTGATTTTTTCAAATTATATTTGTGATATGTCTCTGATACTTTGAATATCTAGTGATTCTAGACATTTTTCATTAATTCCATTCAAAAATATTAATTTCATGGATTCTAGGTCAACACAATCTATTTATACTTTTACAATCTAAACATGAATCTATCCATATATTCCTCTAATGGTTATTATTCTTTTTATGCCATTTGAAAGATGTCATCTCTCCTAGAATATCTTCCTCTATAATAATCTTGATACTTAGAGATAAATTTCTCCTTCATATCCTTCTAAGTGAATATTCTATATTTAAACAACCATATGAACCACCAAATCATTTCATATTTAAGATTATTTGGGAATAATTTCATTATTTAGGCATCTTTATTATAGTCATAACTATGACATAGGACATTGAACATAAAAATGAACATGCTAGTATCTTCACTTATCATTCCTTTAAAGTTAGGTAGAGTAGAGGGGGATTTTTTTTTACATAGTTGAAACACCCATGGATGTTATTTGGAAATTATAAAGTTGTGGCTTCATTGATGGAATGTTATCTTTATAGGTCCCCCATGATTATTGAAACTACTTGAACACTACAAACTTTTGTAACCCACTCTTCAAATTCTCATTCAATATTTTTGGCCAAAGAGAGTAATGGATAATGATGATGAATTTAAGATTTTTAAAATGAAATGAAGAAATTATGGTTGGGGAGATGGAGTCAAGTATCTCAAAAACTATTTTGGAAACTCAATGAATATATCTTCTTATTTAGTTGGTTTAGTTGGATCAACAAGTACTGTAGTTTTGAAAGTCCTTTTTGTAACTAGAAGGGATTTAAATTCTCTTTTGGAGAGAAGTTTAGGTGAGAGTGAAGGAATATGAAAAATATATTATTGAGTAAAAGGGGTCTAAAAATTAACTCTTTATAATGGTTCAAATATATAATTCTTAGGATTATGAGGATCTTCTTATGCCCCATTCTTAGATTGCTTTGCCAATTCACCCAAGAACTCCTCAATTGTTGTGTATTCCAATGAAACTTATGGTGACTATTATGATGTGGATATGGGTGTTATTTTATAAATTATATTTATTTTAGGTGGTGTATTTATACATATTTAAAACTTCAACCATCTATGCATGAATGTAGTACCTAAATGGTCTATGTTTGTCTACATGCAATCAACCAATCTCTCCTAATATTCTACCATGTCCTCCACAAGAGTTAGTTTTGAAATGGAAAGATTTTTTTGTATTTTTAATTATTATAATTTTTAGAAATTAAAATTTTAACTAGAAATAAATAAATTTAATTATATGAAAGTAATATATTAAAAATTAGAAAATATGAAATTTTAATCTATTAAAGTGGAAAATATTAACCTATAAAGTGGAAAAATTTTATCTATAAAATCATGAAATATTAACCCAACATTATAAGATCCTAATGATTGACATAAATCTTTAAAAAAACACCAAAATGTGATAAAAATCAAACCATCCATTAAAATAATGCATCAAGTGCTCGCATACAACTTGATAGACCTATTATAAGGGGTGACCATTTGATTTATTTATAATGTTACATTCATTAACTATCAACATGGAGGCATGTATGGTGTTGGTATTGCATATGTGACACTATTACATTTTGAGAGTTGGGGTCCTAAGTATTGTGTATGGGAAACACACTGAATTTAAATAACACACTTATAATAAAGGTAAATGCTAGAAAGTGTGATCAAAGAATCCAAGAACGGTGGTTAGATCATATGTTAGCTTCACAATGAAAAGAAATCAAAATGAAAGGAAACACACTAACATGCATAACACTATATTTCCTAGATCAAAGGGGGGATCATGGTGAATAAAAACAATTAAGAAAGCATAACTAAAATGCAAGAAAAAAAACCTTTCTCAACTTTCTTGAATGCTCTAAGATATTTCTTCTTTTGGCTTGCTTGGCTTGTGCTCAAGAGATCTTTAGAAAATGGAATTGTTTGGATCTTATCCCCTTGGCACCATGGTTTAACTCATACTAATTTGATGTAGCTTCATAGCTTGGCTGGTGATTTTGGAATTATAATACCAGTGCCATGTAATCTTTCTCTAAATATAGCATTATAATATTACTATGCTCAAGCTCTCCTTTTTCATAGGCAATGGCTTCTATTTATAGGTTTAGCAACCAACCTCAACCCAAGGTGAGTTAAGGTGTAGTTAGGGATTGAAATGGGTTCAAACTTTACCTTTGTGAGTTAATTAACCCTAATGGAGTTAAAAGGTGTCAAATGGTCATGATTAGAAATGAATAGGCATGGGTAGGATATTATGGATATTTGACAGATTTTTGAATTTCCTTTTTGATAATTAATTTAATTGCTCATGGCTAATTTAATTTATGCATTTGATTTAAATTTGCACTTTAAATTAATTCTATTTAGGATTTTTGACATTTTGAAAGATTTGAATTAATTTGATGTGTACATTTGTCCCATTTAATTGTTTTATAAGCTAAATTATAATTTATGAAGCCAAATTTGAGATGTTTAGTGATTATTAAGATAGATTTACAAAGGTTGGTAAGAATCAATAAAAATTTATTGTATGAAGTCATTGGTATCCAATTTTAGATGTCTATAGTTTGCCCCTATTTTGGAAGGTGTTGCAAGATGTAAGTATAGTAACATATTCTACAAGATTGAAAAGGTCCAATTATATTTATGACTTCAACGATAATGGATGAACTATAAGGTGCCCCTTCATAGGATCAATTATCAAAATGGATCAGCAAATGGTCCCTTGAAACAAGGAAATGAGTGGACCAAATAGATGGAAACATAATGATTTGCCCAAAGGTAGTCAAAATCATTAAGAATGCAAGTAGGATGGTGTATAATGGTTTGCCCAAAGGAATTTATAAGCATTATACCCTGATAGTGGAAAATATGATATGAAAGATGAAAGTGGAATCATATACAATGATTTTACCATAAATGGTTATAATCATTAATACCCTGATAGTGGAAAACAAGCCCTAATTAGGTGGAAGAAAGTGAATGATTTGCCCAAAGGTGTTTATAACCATTAATCCTCAAATTGATGGAAACACAATGATTTACCCAAAGGTGATTATAATCATTAGATCTTGATAATGGAAAACATGATATGAAATTCTGATGACACATATGATGATGTTAAACTGATACAGAGGATAAATATGAATTAGACATCCTGCTAGTAGGGAGATGCTCATCCAAACTGGTAAGGAGTATAATTCTTTCATTGTTTAATTACTCTGTGTGGGATATGATTTGGATTAGGTTGGGAATGTTATTGATTTTGGTTCCAAGGTGAATTTTTTGTTATATTTGTCATGTAGACTTCATAAAGTTGATTTTTGTTTTAGCACATGATGATAGGAATCATGATAGAACACCATGAGGACATAGTCATAATATATAGAAGGACTGACTCCCAATCTAATAATCAGATTAAAATTATGAACTAATGATAAAAACCATGATGATAATGTTGACACATAAATATGGATGGATTTAAGAATATTGAACAAGGAATCACCCAATAGATGCACATAGAATGAATCAAGGTACAGTATTGAAAGCAAACAAACAATCACACAAACAAGACAAACATACAAAGAATGGTTAGGCAAAATGTTAGTAAAAATAGTATGACACAAAAAAGATAAAGAACATTACCTCTAGAAAATATGTGACAACTTAACAAACAAATAAGATATGAGAATATAAGAAATTGAAGGGGTGGTTGAGTTGACTCCATATGCACTAGATGTAATATCCAATAAAACTTTTGGTCGAATGTAGTTCTCCCTGAATATGGGATAGAATAAAATGATGATAGATAAATAAAATATGATGGATGTTATAATAATAATAATAATAATAATAATAATGGTCTTCAAAAATAACAAGTGCATGGGACAAGGTCAAAAAGGATGGGGAAACTAAGTGACAAGTTATTTCTTGTGACTTAGTGAGGGTTCTAAAAATCCTTAAGGAAATTAAGTGGTCAATATTTTTTGGTTTTTATAAATTATTTTATAATTTTTTTTGGAATTTTGGAGTATCTCAACTCAATTGAGGATGACAAGACACTAAATGATCTAAGCTCACAAAATCACAAGAGTGTTTAAACTAAAAGGTTGCTCACAAAATGGTGAGAGCATATGGAAAAGGGAGAATAAGCTAACCTCAAAAGGTATTGATCATGGCTCATATAGTCCCAAAATGACCTCAAGTCATAGTATTTCCACCTTAAAATTGAGGAGTATGACTAGTGCATCATCCAATTCAAATTAAATAGGCATAGTTGGCATAATGGCACAATATGACATAGGAATGGTAAGGTTGGTCTATCAAGGCATAATAAACAAATGTTCTCACTAGTTTTACCATACGTGGTTATAAATAATATATAATAACTCAAATCAATGATACTAATTTACCTATAGGCATTTATAACTAATAACAAGATCGATGAGACACTGATTTACCCAAAGGTAGTTATAATTAGGCTCACACAAACAAGGCATGATATAGAATGAAACAAGAAATGAAGGATGCAAATATCAAAAAATTTATCATATTTCTCAAAAATATAACCTCTATCTAGAATACTTGAAACAACTACTAAAATTGATCTGAATCTGCATGCTAAAATTTGAACCAATGGATGAACCAAGTTCAAACAAGCTAGGTAGGGAGGGTCAAAACATGTTAGTTGATATAAAAGGTATGGTAGAATGGAATGATAGACTGGGAAAGTGATAGGATGGTAGAATGGTATGGTTTATGATGATAAATTGTATGAATATTGGATCAAATGATAAGAGGGTTGCCCCTAAGTGATAAGGTGAGGGAAGTGGCAATGTATGAAATAATGGTAAGGAAATGGCAAAAGAATATGACAAGGTAAATGACAAATGGCCAAGATATGGAAAATAAAAATGGTATGGTACATGTTTTTGGCCTAGTTTATTAAATTATTCTATTTTTCCTATTGATATGGAGATGCACATCCTAATCAGTAAATGAGATAACTAGAATAATGAATCATTTAAATTACTATCCCACACTTTGTCTAAATAGCTACTTTGTCAAGAATTGGATATATATTTGGATGTAAATGATGTTCTTATAATCCTCATTATCCATTGATTATGTTTTTTAAAAAATTCAAGACAAGGTATCTTTTTAGCCTCTATAAAGGAAAGTGCGGCCAAGGATGGAAAATATTGATAAATATTGGATGATAGGTTTGACTTAGAAATGGAATGGTGGATAATAATGGAATGTATAATGGTTGGTAAACAAATAAAGATAATTATTTTTAGGTAGACATAATGTTACTAATTCTATATTTAACATAACTTTGGATTTTGTTGGGCTAAAGACTTATAAATATTCTCTCAATAAGACCACTAGATTATTCTATTATTTGGGCATAAGAGTAACTACCATCTAATTATTTTATAGATTGGAAGCTATATTTATTTCATCTTTGATTATGTCTTCATCAAGTAGTGAAGAATTTTTATGCCCAGCTACTAGTGCCTTGAAGATGTTTTCACAAATGAAGTTATCTTGATTTTCCCATAGCACCTTTGAGAAGGTTTCATTAAGGAATGTTGAATTTTTAATTTGATTATCTTCTAGAACCTCTAAAAAGGTTTCACTAGAAGATGATAAGTTTAAAATTTTATTATCCCTTAGCACCTCCAAAAAGGTTTCAATAGGAGATTGTTCCTCTTCTAAATGAATTTGATATTGGCCTCTCTGATGTTCTTCAACTAATATGTCACCATGGATGTAGTTCAACAAGGTGTGAATCTACCGGTCCTAATCCACACTTATGAGAGATGAATATCAATAAAATGGCTAGGTTTTTTGTTGATAATGGCATATGAAATGGTAATGGAATGGGGAGAGGATGAAAAATCCTCATATAAGATATTATGAGAACTTATGTTAATGCTAAAGTGATCATCCTCAAAAATATTAGAAGGATCACAAATGTATTTAAATTGATTTGTCAGGCATGCATAACTGATATTATAATAGCCATGAACATAATTTGATTCCAAATTAGATTCTAAATCAATAGACTTTGAATCCAATGTTGAGACTTATGTTGATTTTGCTTCTTATACTAAATTTGATGGTGGTTCAAGAATATAACCTGACTCTAATTTTGAATCTTCATCTAGTGTGGACATTACTAAAATGATGCTTTTTTGAATGTTTGGTTTGGATCAAATAATGATATGTGACGGTATAATGGGATCTTCAAGAATAGGCTTTGCTAAGAAAGACTATAAAGAGACTAGTTTGTCAAAGTGAGACTCCTCAAAAATGGGAAATAGGTCAAGAGACAACTCCTCAGAAACTAGATTATTAGAGGGAAGCTCTTGAGAAAAAGGCATATGATCAAGGTAATGATTTTCCCAAAGGTGGTTATAATCATTAAGAAGTGAATCAACAAAGATTGTCTCATCAGAGTGAGACTCTTTGACAATAGGTATAGGATTAAGAGGTGATTCATCATAGGTTGACTTATCACAAATGGTTGGTGTTGACCAAATTTTGGCCCCTAAGGCCAAAATTGGGCACCCCTATTTAAAAAACTAAGTCTATATCTTGGGCCAAGTCAAGTACTTAGCTTTTCTTTGGAATGAGTGTTATTTGACAAAGCTCATCACAAATTTACATGTCTAATTCTTTCATAGGGATTGTTTTGGTTTTTTTCTAAGTGTTTATTCTTTCAGAGGTTTTGTCTTTGAGTATTTTCATTTAAGTGCTAAATTCTTTCAGACAATTTGTTCGAGATAGATTTTTTGGAGGGTAACTTGTAATTTTTTTAAGGAAATTATTTCTAACATTTTTTCTGAGATAACTTTTTTGAAAGGCACTTCAACTTTTCTGAAGGGTATGTGACAACGTTTTTGAAGGGTATATTTCAAATTTTTTGAAGGACTTTTTCAAGTAGAATGTCACTTCAACTTTCTCAAAGGGTACTTTCCTTTCAAGAAAAGTTCCACTTAAATTTTTTCAAAGGATCATTTGAAACTTTTCCAAAGGTTATTTTATTTGGAAAGTGGACACTTGTATCTCTTTTGAAAATACACTTGTAAATTATCGAAGGATCATTCCATATTTCTAAAGGGCCAAACAAAAAGTATAAAGGAACTATTTACGAGAATTATCTAAGGGAAAATATATATGAGGAGTATATTTCCTTTAGGAAAAAAGGCCAAAACAATTTTTCTAAAAAAATATCCAAAAGGTGATATCCCATAGAACATCAATTTCAAACTGTAAGAACTAGCCATTGGAGTAAAAAAAGTTTAGTGGGAACCTGAAAGCAAAGATAAGAGATAAAAAATGGCAAAATGTAATTGAGATTTTGGTTTAGTTGTAATGAATGTAACTAATGCTTTTGGTTCAATTGTAACTCATTATAACTAATCCATTTGATGACATTGCATAGCTCACCCACTTCTCTCCCATGCAAATGTAACTGATTATTTCAAGATGACACATGTCTAAGTGACCCTTGGAATTCCTTTGATTTCTCTACCTCTCAAAGTTATATATATTCATTCTCTTGGCCCATTTCATATCCTTTATTGGCTATTGGGAATCTTTGGCTAGATTTGTACTCAAAGAACTCTTGAAGATATATACAAGTGTGATTGCCTCTCATATGCTATAATATTAAGCAATTATTGAATCATTATTAGTTTCTTCTAGTGAAAGATTGTATTTTCTAGATTTTACTCTTGATTTTCTACCAATTTATAGAAATAAGGATGGTCTACCAATTTATAGAAAGAATATTATTGTAGGTCTTTGCTAGTATTCTTCTCTAAGTGTAGAGATATCTTAGAAGTGATTCATGACTATATCTTTCTTTAAATCATTCATTTCCTTCTTAAGAATAATATACCTTCTCAAATATAGCATATGAAATATTTATGTAGAAATGGTTCTTGAGTTGTGATTCTTGTGCAAGAAAACACGTTATTTTAACTTTAAATTAGTAGTTTCAATCAATTGGGAGGATATAAAATATTAGTGAATCACCACTTGTTTTCTTAGATATTTTATTTAACTCATTTTATACACAATTGATATATTAGAGAGAGATTTAAAGGTGCATCAAGGGGAGCTAGCCCCTAATCCATAGATTCATCTCAATGAAATTATCATCCATAACAAGAGAGATGATTCCATTTTGCCACTTAGATGAGGAGAGCTGAGCATCTCCTCAAGGGTACAAATCCAAGCATCAATAGTTGGTTTAAAAAAAACATCTTAGATTAATTGGTCTTATTGGCCTTGGTTTACAATCAATTTTAAAATACTAGTTTTGAATATATCTTGGTCTTTGAATGATTGGATTAGTTGAAGAGGTTTTAATTGGATCAGTTGAGTTATAATTGTCTTAGTTGGGGATGGAAATTGGTAGGGTTTTCTAAAGTGGGAAATGGATGGCAATAGTTGAATAATGATAAATGGTTGGATAATGGTAGGGAATTATGGATATTGATTTCTCGCATGAGCCAAAGCATGAAGTCTTGAAATGTTAGTGATATAGCATTATGGAGCATGGTTTCTCTCACAAGCCAAAGGATTAGGTCTAAAATGATAAGGGGTGGTCATTTTGGAGCTTGATTTATTTCAAAATATAAATGACAAGGTCTTAGAATGATAATGATATGGTGTTGTAGAATGTGATTTCTCACACAAGCTAAAGGATGAGGTCCTATAATGGTAATGGTAGTCCTTATATGTGGTACAGCTTGGTAGTTTTTATAGTCCAAAGTAGGGTTAATGATATAAGTGGGGGATTAGGTGGCCATATAAGGGTAATACCACAACTAGCCTAAATAATGGATCAATACACATTGTGCTTGAGCACTTTAATGTTTCTCCCTAAATTAAGGATTGTAAGGAGGGTATGGATCCTCCTCCCAAATAACATCATCCTTGTCCCCTTAGGGGTTCTGACTTAGGTCTTAAGTAGGTTCTTGAATTTTTTCTCTTGATTGATTATTATAAGGTGGATATGGATCCATCTCATAAACAACATCGTCATTAAAGATGTCTTCACCCAATTCCTCCTCACAAATCATATCATCCCAGTAGGGGTATCTAGTTGAATTTTATTTAGCCATTCCATCATAACTTGGGTTATACATGGATCCACCATAAGTTTTTCTAGACATATCTACATCAATAATGAAATCTCTACAAAAAGGCCTAGAGTTATACAAACTTTGAAAAAATAATGTCCAAAGGACAAATTATTCAAACTTGATCTAACTTGGTCTAGGGTGGAGTTGTGATTCCAAAAATTCTATGCAAATATTTGGAAAAAATATTATAACATCAAATATCTAATGTTAAATTTCTCACACAAACAAGGTCGAGTAAAAGGACCTAAAAACAAGATGCCAAACTCTAAGTCCAAAGATGTTCCAAATAGTTCTAAACTAGGAAAGGTAAAAGAGTTAGTAAGACTTTTGGCCAAACATGGTATCAAAATATAGGTTCAAAATAAGGTTGATGCTAGGAATTTTAGCTAAACATGGCATCAAAATATATACTTGAAACAAAGATGATTATTTTAATTTAACAAACTTGGAACACTTTGGCATAAATAAGGCACCTGATTCTAGACATAAACATGATCAAATTGGTATAAGGAACTAGACAAAAGGCACTTGGTGATAGATTGATTCTATAAAACAAAGCCACAAACAATATAGTTTCCAAATTTGAGTAATGGATTAACCTAAGTTATGCAACCCAAAAGAGAAATATTTGTGTATCAGCCCCTATAAAATGAGGCCTAAACATAAATCAATTAATGCTTTGATTTGAACTTATAAAATTTAATTTAAAAATTAACTTAGGTAAACTAGGATGTTTTAGATTTAGGTAAAAACAGGTTTTGAAGGGGCCCCGTAACCCTATTACAAGGAAAGAAAGAAAGAGCATCTAAAACCACAGGCAAAGCCTTACAAACTACAATAAGGAAGTTGCAAAAATAGGTTTTAAATGGACCTAAAACCACCAGAAAGACTACCAGTCAAAACCCAGATTTAACAAACATCTGGGTACACCAAAGGTAGAAGATTACAAAAAGAAGCCATAGAACAGGACTAGTTTACATAACCATCAAGAGGAACTAGACTATTCATCCAGTTCCAATATCATTTTCATAGTTTCTTTTTCTTTCACAATAGTATCCTAGGTAGTGGTTGCCGCCAGCATGGCTCCTTCTTGTGTAGCCTTCCTTCTTGAACTTTGTCTCATCCTTTTGATGGGTCCCTCCAAGGCTTTGGTCTCCTCATTGGCTCTTTTACCAATATTGACAGCCGCAGCACAAATATTGGACGTAAATTCCTCCATTTTTGTTCTATTGTCCTTAATGTGTTCCTTGAGATTATTCTCATAGGCTTTGAGCTTGATTGGGATATCTCTTATCTGATTTTCCATATTGTTAATTTTGTTCCATACAGCTTTCAGAGTATCTTCCATAGTTTCCACTTTCCTTTTGAGATCCATGATCTCCCTACACGTCCAAGAATCGAGTTGGAAAGATGCCTTTGCTTTGCAATTGACCCAAGTGATTGGTGTGCATGTTTCATCATTCTATTTTTTCCCCCTCCATTCCTCAGAGTTTTTATTGGGATTGTTCCTAGCTTCTTCAAAGATATCCTCTCGACCCTTTTGATCCTGTTCTTTAATTCCTATTTGAATTTCCATGTCCATTTCTTGATTATCATCCTGAACTGTAGTTTCCTTTTCATTTCTTGAAGTAGGGTCCTCAACAGGGCCATCCTAGACAAATTCATCCTCTGACACTTTTTGATTTTCCTCCGTATCTTCTGTTCTATTTGCAGAATCCTCCTCTGTGTTGACATCTTCTTTTTCTTTCTTCTCAAGACTTTTTTCGTCCTCATTAGAGTTTGTATCCCAGCTTTCATTTCCTTCTTCTTCCTCTAAGTTTTCCTCCCTGGGTTTATCAATTCTCTCCCATTCATTATCTTCTACATTTTGATTTTTAGCGCTAGGGATCTTGATTTTCCCTTTCCCTTTTACACTTTCACTCTTTCTATTCCCTGACTCCTTATTTTTCCCCTGGTTAGGGTGTTTTACCATTGCATTATTCTTGCAATAGCCTTTGATTAATAGAATAAGACCTTCATGTAGGATAGGGTGCATTTCCTTTTTCCTATGAGCATATAAACTTTGGACCAAGGAGAAGCGAAGGTAAAAGGGAAAAGATAGACTTACCTTGTGCTTGAAATGGTTAAGGAAGACAAAGTGGAATTTGTGCACTCGCTTACTTCTTCCATCTAGGATGAAGTACTCCCTTATACAGCTTAAGCCATCCCTCCATATCCCTTTGATCTAATCCAATTCATAGAAATCCCTGTTCTTAACCAGCTTCTGCTCTTCCTCATCCAACTTGGGGAACTTACAAAAGGCCTCATTCGAAATGCTTGTCTACTTGGAGAATGCAGCCCTGTAACCTCTACTATAAAATCCTCTGTTAGGTAAACTAGGATGTTAATGACTAACAAGCTAGGAAAATTTGAATAGCATGACTATGTTAAACAAAGATCCAACAAGACACATGAATTTGGTTTCAAACAATGATAATTTGGACACAAGAAAAGATAAGTCTATTGAAACAATTTTAGCAACATAACAACATTAGTGCTCTCAAAAGACATGGAAATGGTTTATTTCAAACACTTATAAGCAATTAAACTTTAATTGATTTGGGTAGGATAACATTACCCATTTTCATCAAGTGACACACACAATGTTTTTGACATAAAGATTATTCTAAGTTAAAAAAATGTGTCAAACAAATGACATAACACCTCCTCAAACAATGGATTAATGTGGAAAAACAAACTAATTCATGACATGGAATAAAAAAAAAGTTTTAAATACAATATAACAATCAATAGAATAATAAATGACAAAATATAACTAAGTATATCATCCTAGATCCTATCAAGGTGTGGTAAAATATGGTTGACTAAAACTTACAAGTTGCAACCATCTAGATTGATCCTAAGTGTGGTTAACATAAGACAAGCATCACATAAATTGAGTTAATATCAATCAAATTATCATGAAAGGGTCTATTACTTTTCATTATGATACCATCTTTAAATTTCTTAGTAGTATCCCTTAGTTGATTAGACCTGACTCGGACCTTCGTTACTAAAGGAGAGGTTAGTCACTCAACCCTCTAGATCTAGTAGTATGCATTCCCATATTTGTATACCCCATTATGGAGTGTGGTTGAAACACTACCAAGAGATGAATCCCTTGGTCAATGATTCCTTAGAGAACTTGTGAGAGGTAATGATATCCCCTTTACAAACCAAAATGCATGAAAATAAAGACTAGTAGAAAGACTTTTGGGCTATTTTTAGATCACCCAATACCATGTGGGTCTTAGAGAGAGCCTAGAAAAATTTATTTATACATATTGGAATAAGGAATAAATGTAATTAAAAGGTTTTTTTTATCACCCAAGTTTTCTATATGGGATGGGGAAGAGTATATAAGCTCTATTCTTTTTGTGAAAAATAAACAAACAATAAATAGTTTACAAGCAATTGTGATTAAAGTTTGATTTTAGGCACCAAATTTAAATGTGATGATGTTACTTACTTGGACCCTTGTCTTAAGTGTGAAATCTTAAAATAAATTTCATGAAACCACTTAATCAAAACCATCTATGTTAATTTTAATCCCGAAACACAAATGTTCAAGATCCAGCCTAAGTTCATTTTTAAACACCAAAGACAAGTGTTAAATAATTAAGCATTCATTTTAAGAACCAATAAGTGAAGTGTTTGAATACATTATCAATCATAACTCTTTTTAAGCACCAAATACCAAATGTGTAAGACTTAACATGTTCATTGTAATGCCAAAATGAAGTGTGAATTGATTTAGCTATATTCCTTTTGAAATCCCAAAATGAAATGTTATTTAGCCAAAACATGCAAATTTGTGTTCCAATCATGTTTGAGACATAAAAAAATGATAGAGTGTCCCCATTATTATAATTACATTTTATGATGAACAAATAAACATTAAAAAAAATAGCTCTTGGGTTTTGTGTTTTGAAAACAGAGTGACTGATATCGATTGGTAATAATTGATGTCAAATGCTAATAATTGATATCAATCGATAAGGAATGAGATTGGTTACATGTGAACCCAAAGTAAAAATAAACACAATACAAAAACATTTGGTTAGTCCAATGTTAGATTAAAAACTTCTCAAAATTTGTAAGGAGATGATTAGACAAAGAAAACACATTTCAATAAAACCAAGAAACAACAATTAGAAACTTTTAAAAGATTCAAATTCCTATTTCTATATTTTGTGAAAAAACTATGAAACTTGAAGATAAAATAATAGAATATTATAAAAATTTAGGATAAAACACATGGTCTAAAACAAAATCATTAAAAATGGAGTGTGTATGACTCCAAGTGAAGCTATGAAAGATGGCCTATTAGCTTATTATCCTGCACAGTGACTGAGCTCAGTTCTAGGGATGCACATAGTGATTGAATTCAGTTATATATGATTGATGTAAATTACTATAAAACCAATTTTTATTACATAAAATAGATTTTAGTTTTTGTGTTAACCTGAGTGAACACAAAAATAAAAAATATGATAAAATCAAAGCTAAAACTACAATTTTAATGATATTCAAGCATTCAAATTTCAATTTTTGAGTTGAATATTCATATCCTTACTATGTAGGGTGAATATTATCCCATTGGGCATACCATTTGTGATCAAGGAATCCAAAAAAGGTGGTTAGATCATATGTTAGCTTTACAATGAAAAGAAATCAAAATGAAAGGAAACACACTAACATACATAGAATTATCTTGCCTAGATCAAAGGATGGAGCATGGTGAAGAAAACCAACTGACAAAGCACATTTAAAATTCAATAAAAAAAAACTTTTCTTACCTTCCTTGAATGCTCTAAGAGATTTCTTCATTTGGCTTGCTCAACTTGTCCTCAAGAGATCTTTGGCAAAGGGAGTTTTGTGGCTCCTTCTCCCCTTGGAACCATGGTTTGGCTCATACTAGCTTGATGTAGCTTCATGGCTTGTATTGTGATTTTATCATTATAATACTAATTTCATGTAATCTTGCTCTAAATACATCATTATAACATTACTATGCTCAAGCTCTCCTTCTTCATATGCAATGGCTTATATTTATAAGTTTAGCAACTAACCTCAACCCAAGGTGAGTTAAGGTGTAGTTGGGGATTGGAATGGGTTCAAACTATACCTTTGTGAGTTAATTAACCCCAATGTAATTAGAGGTGTCAAATGGTCATGAATAGCAATGAATATGCATGGGTGGGATATTTTGGATATTTGGAACTCACAAAAAGGTAATTATGACTTCTTAGGATATTCTTTGATTTTTGAATTTTATTTTTGATAACTCATTTAATTTCTCATGGTTAATTCAATTTAAACATTTTATTTAAATTTTCACTTTAATATTTTCTATTTAGGCTTTTTAACATTTTGAAAGATTTGAATTAATTTGATGTGTGCATTTGTCCCATTTAATTATTTTAGAAGCCAAATTGTATTTTATGAAGCCAAATTTGACATGTTTGTTGATTCTTAGGCTATATTTTCAAAGGTTGTTAAGAATCAATCTAAATTCTGGTATGAAGAAATTGGTGGCCACTTTTAAATGTCTACAAAAAGTATATGCTTACAAGAAATCAATTACAAGAAAGGAATTTCTAGAATTGAAATTTTAATTTATATTCGGAAGCTTTCCATACATAAACACAGATTGATTATACTAAAATTAACTTATTAAATCAAAATATTCTCACATTTAAAATTGAATAAAAATAAAAATGTTTCACGCAATGAAAAATAAAGACTACTTAATGGGTTGGGATTTTCATAGGTTAGCATTTTCACCACAAATCATTGGGAGTGGCTCCTCATCTATTTAATTTTCATTTTAATCCATTCCTTGGTTGTGAATACTTAAACTTAATTCAATTGTATTAAATGGTTTTATATAAATGATCAATATTACTATAGGCATATCATAGGAAATGTTACAATATGTATCAAATTATATATTTATTTTAATTCCTCTTCTCTAATTCTAACTAAAATTTACTACCATTATCTTAAATTTAAAATTTATACTTTTATTTTGAGTTTTTATTGTAAGAAAATACAACATAATATATTAATTAACTAGTAGTAATGACAAAATGTAAGAAAATGAGAAACAACTTATACATTGTTTAGAAGGGACAATCTAATAAAGAAAGAATATGGTGTGATAGATATAAAATTTAATTTTTCTTTCCCTAAAAGTTATGAACCATTTCATCCCTAAAAACATGGACTATATCCAATAAAATTTTCCAACTAATTATGATAGTTTCAATAATGCACCTACATTATAATGCTACAGGTGACTGACCAGTTGGTATGAGTGCATTAAGAAGGCTAAAAGTGATATTATTTATGATACCTAATTTAGTATTTAAATTTTATATGGGTTCCTTGTTTTCTCATATTTACCTTAAATATCTACATTTTCTTGATGAGTAATCATCCCAAAATAATGAAGATGATAAATAACATTGCTATATATATAAATAAATAATTTAAACACAAAATATCACATATATAGATAACATATTCATTGAGTGCTTATAATGAAATAAAATGACTTAAAGAGGTCAATTTGATATACGAAATTATGGCTATATGAATGTAAAAAGGAAAATTTTAAGGTCTCAATCTAGGTCAATTATTAGATTCATCAGATGACACCTCAGGTAGAATGTCGTGCCTTTCCCTACTCACAAATTTTCTACAAGACTTAGGGATAATTAGTTTTTAACTTTCATATTTAATTCCTCATCCACCATGCCTATTATAGATACTAACAAAATAGGTCTCTCTTTTAGTGGGCTTACCAAAAGTACTCATGTTAATGGTCCTATAAAAAACTTAAACATCTAGATTTTTAGTTTTTTCTTGGTACAAAATTTGATCATGAAGCCATGATTAGAGAGTGGCATAAATAATATTTATATGGTATCTAAGAGTCATGATTATAAGGTCAAAAATAAATCAATTTACTAAGACAATGATCACCTTGCCATCTATTCCAATCCACTTATAAATCATACTTTTAATCAACAAGCTAAAATAAAAATAAAACCCCTTCCCAAATAAATACTAATGTTAGTGAAACCATGGTCAACCCTCATTCTTCTAATGATGAGGAAAACTTGGAGAATGTGAAAAAAATGATACATGTTATTTCCTAATCAATTCTTATCTTATTAAGCCTCATAATCATTCTCTGACATATAACTTACCTTAGGATAATCATCCACATATTTTTGTGGCTATTTATTATGAATAAAACATCACTTTAGTGTGTTCTAATAGCCAAAATATATCATCCAACTTGATACAATTTCTTGCTTTGAAAAATGTACTAGATAATTTGGCATAGTTTACTCCTTCAACCACTTTGTGTATACAAGGGAAAGTAAAACTTATTAATAAATCAATCCTAGCTCAAAAAAGATAAAGACACTAACCCTTATTCTTATTGGTACATTTAGACAATTGGGGTCATGACTAAGAAGGATAATCTAGACCTAATCAAGGGATCCCTGACCATAATAATATAACTAAAGAGGGTTCAAAATCCTTTAGTCACTATGTCATAACCCTATCTAGGTCCTATGTTTTCTATAATCATAAGTAAATGATAAAAACAAAGTAAAATCCAATATAGTGCTCACCAAAGCTTATGGCACAAAATGGGGATAATAAGCATAAAAGTAAATATGCATACAAGATCTATACTTAATTCAATGTAGAGTAAATCCTAATGTATGGAGAGAGAAGCATATAAGCTAACAAATACAAATATATCTACTTTAACAAGGAGAAGCAAGAGTTAGGAATAATTACATTTGAAGATGAACCCACCAAGCCTTAATATCTCCCTTAGACAAGGTACTTTGTAAGAGGTTGTTGTGTATGTAAGGATAAAAAGGATAGGTTAGCTTTAGGATGCATGAATTCTCTATGCACCCAAAATATTTCTCTATAGGATAAGATTTGTACCTCTAAGTGTATTATTGATACCCTAAGAAATGTTTCTCAAGTAGAATGGTGGATAAGTAGATGCACAATATATGACGTTCTTATTCTTTTTTATTTAATGAAAATGTCAAAAAGGATGTGATTATATAGTTGGATCTAATTCTAAATGCTTTGAAAAGTTTAATCGATAGAGTCAGCCCAATCAACCTTGCATCATTAATTAATAAAATTAAGTTAGGTCTTAGATTGGGTCGATTGAGGCTGACAAAATCACGTAACATGCTAATATATTTTAAGTATAAGGTTTCCCTATTATGACTTTGTTCAATAAATGTTAATAAGTTTTTTTGTTTTAGATGGTGTCTATTTAAGGAGGTGAATTTCTTGGAGGGTGTGTAAGGGATGTGTTTAAGCTTAGGTAATTGTATAGAAGTTTGTGTTACTTTTAAGTGGTAGTATAGGGGACAACAATCCTGGAAAGCACCAATGGTTTTCCTACCCATTTCCTAGTGTACCCTTTAAGGTGTGTACTTAGAGAGATTAAGATTAAATGGGTTCTTGTAAGAGATAAAGTGTTAGTAAGTGGTATGGTTAATAAAAATATTGTGTGTATACATATGCCCCACTCGAATCTCATCATGTGTCACGTGAGTGTAACAAGGGATGGTGATTTGAGAAATAAAATGAAAACAAATGAAAATGAGCTAACTAAAAATGACATACTTAAATTAATGCTAAAATTAAATGAAAGTAACTAAAAATACCATATACATACCTTGACTTACCTTTTGGCTGAATAATTATATGCAAATATCCTAGTCTTGATCATTGAGGGTACAATACCTTTATTTGATAAAGCCTATTGATATAAAAACAATAATAGGATCAATGTGTTCATACCTAAGATGCTTAAAGTAACAATGAATAACTTGTAAAAATAATTAAATTACATAGAAAAATTGGCAAACTAGGATTGTTAAGGCTAGGTTATAAGTAAAAGATCAAGCATGTAAATGAAAAAAAGATAGAAAATGAATGTATCTCACTAAACAATATTGGGAAGCATGTAAAACATGAATGAAAAAAAGGAATGTATAAAATAACAATGTAAAACATAAATTCTAAATGAAACATCATTGAAAGAAAACTCTAACAAAGATATGTAATTAAGTGAAAGGGAACCTCATGTAAGATAAGCATGTCAAATCAAACATAAAAAAAGTATAAATGACTAAAAATGAAATTTAATTCAATATGTAAAACAAGCATTTCAATTCATACACAAATAAAAACATGTATGTTAAATGTCCTATGTAAGATAAGTGAATTCCATAAAAATCAAAAAACATGATGGATAGATGAAAATCAAAATCTCTAAAGGATGAAAAATCAAACATAGTGATTTTTCTAAGATAAAATTTAAAAAATCATAACCACTTAAATACATGACTAATATTATAATGAGATGGTTTGGTAACCAAATGGTGTAAGGGTGTTTATGAGGAAGGCCTAGTCGTATCCAAGGTCTTACAATGTCACTCACAAACTATAAACCAGGAGACATAATTAGGAAAATGTGATCATCTAAAAAAATATATACAAAAATGGGTATATAAGGAAAATATGATGTAAATAAGGAATGTGAGGTATGACATGGGTGATGTGAAAATCCTTAGTAAGAATGAGACACACTAGTCAAGTCAGCAAGGCTAATAAATATCAACAACAAGGACTTAGGACACTTTGACTAATGAACACAAAGCTTGGTATAACAAGTGAAGTACATAAATTATTACATGAAGGCTATATACATGAAAATTAAAATGGACCTACATTCCCACAACATGATACCCATTTATTAGGACCCCTTAAAGAGACATTGGTCTATTGCAAAGATGGGATACTTGTGTGAGAAAATAAGTGGCATTAGATAATATATGATATAATGAGACCTCATATCCCATTATACTATCCTAAAACACACCAATGGACCTCAGCTCTATCACGAGGCTAATCATATGGTTTGATATCCAACTAAGATAAGAGATGTGCTAAATATAGATCATGTATTTTGGTGTGATCTAACTTTTAATATTTTTTTTGCCTTTTAATCATTGCCTTTTATTTATTTTATGATTTGGATTTTATATTTTTCTATTCCTCATCCTCCATATGAATTCAAAGAACCAAACATGAGTGAAATAGGTGAAAAACATAAGAGAGCTTACATTTGGTCACTAGAGAAAATGACCTAAATACCAAGGTGTATAAAGACTCCTAAACTTACCCACAAGTAAGTGTGCAATCTCAAAATTGACTAATGTGTGCCTAAAATGAAAGGAAATAAGGGAAATATGGGGATCATAAGAGATCCTCTGTGTAATAAGTGATACAATGAATAATGTGCTCATAGCTGATCACAAGGAGGGAAATTAGTGGTATGAAAGGGATGGGGTTATGTTATGATAGTCATGTCACTAGAGAATTCATACTAACCTACAATGGATCTAGAACAAGCATAAATGAAAGTAGTAGTTATCCGAAAAGAGGGGGAAAGTAATATAAATATGTTTTAATATGGATTACATTATGTAATAATTGGTTTTGGATTAGGAAGATATGGAGGAAGAAATTGAATAGCTTCATTTAAAGTAATAAAATAAGTGAGATTCTAATCTAAATCCTTAATTATGTAGTGTCCTTGAATAATTGAAGGCTGAAAATATGGCATCATTATGAAATAAGACTAGGTATCTAAAATGGTAAGAAAACTATAAATAACTAACTCAAATAGGTTGACTTATTTTTTTGGGAAAGCTAAGCAGAATAGTCTATAATAGACTAAATTAAACTAGTCAATTGTGTTATAAGGGAAGGAAACCTATACAAGACTGAGTCGACTATGTTTTGAGGATAGGGATTTTTTTTTTAAATGTGATAAATTGTAAATGACCAAGAAAATTAAATTGAGCACATAAGCAAGTAGATCAATGTGTTTGATATAATTTTATCACATAGGATAAACCTTGTACCAAAGCTAACTAATCCAAGTTTTACAATAAAAAATACAATTTTCAAAGAACAAGTAGTAAAACTAGAATTTAAGTACTAATCTAATAAGTAGATATTCATGAATGTTTTAATTTATAGCTTTTAGAAATAAAAATGATAGGGAATTTGTTGTAAGAAGGAATTAGAAAGGCAATCTATAGATAGTTTTAGGAAGATTAGGCTAAAAGGGATCTATATTGGTGATGGTAATAGCTTGGTATTGGGGCCTACCCCCTCACTTCATGCTCCTATAGTGATAAGGGTGTCAGGTGCTTTTCCAATATATATCATCAACCATGTGTCTATACTTGGCCAAAAAACTAAGTTGGCTTCCCCTTTGGTGATGAAATCCAAGTAAGTAGACCTTGGGAATAAAATGTTCAATGATTTATAGTGATAAGTGATTTGGAAGTGTGTGCAAAAGATAAAAATTGTGTGACTAAATTAGTAAATTAAAATCCTGCTATTTAGTCTATGTTTGCTACTCTAAGAAAGTAAGCAACAAAAATGAAAAGTGAATTAATTACTAGTAAGATAGGTTAATTCATTTATTTTTTAAGAGTACAAATTTGGTTGAAAAAACATTATACATAAATGGTACAGTATAAAGTTGATAGGGTTGATGTTATCTATGGACGAAAGATCCAAAAGAACACATTTAAATAGGTCAATTGAGTCTTATAGATAAGAAAGTAATCTACATAATTATTTTGAGATAGTTGACCCAATTCACTAAAGGGTTATAGTTTTATAGACTAAAAACTATAAAAACAAGAATTTAAATGAAAAGAAATTGACTAACAAGGTAAGAATGCACCTAATAATTTTTGAATATGTTAAAGTTGTTATTTTTTATATTTAAAACCTACTAATAGAGTTGATTGTGTTGACTATGTTTTAAAACCTACTACCAGAGTCGATTATGTTGACTATGTTTATAAAACCTACTAATATATTTAGGTATGTTAACTATGTTTGTAAAACTTACTAATAGATTTGGCTATGTTGAATATGTTTTTAAAACCTTCTATCAAATTCAATTATCATGACTATGTTTCTAAAACTTAATAACAAAGTCAATTATGTTGACTATGTTTGAAAACCTTTAAGTAGGAAGAAAACTAAGTTTATTGAGATAATATAGTTACTTGTATTTGAATAAAACCTACATAAAGCCAAAATGAGTTGATTTGATTGACTGTGTGTTAAAACTATACAAAAAATGGTAGATTGAATTGATATATTTGATCTAGTGATGTAAAAAATTAAATAAATATTAAATGAAAACAAATAAAAGCATGAAATAAAACATATAAGGTTTAATTCACCTTGGGTTCACCAGAATGTATACAAGGGAAAGTGAAGATAATCTAAAAATCAATCCTAGCTTAGATAAGCTAAATCACACTTATCCTTACACTTGTCGGTAAATTTAGACAGTCAGGGTCATGACCAAAATGGATCTACTAGACCAAACCAAGGTGTCCATTACCACAATACTATCGCTAGAGAGGGTTCTAAAGCCTCTAGTCAAGAAACACCATGCAATAACCCTAACTAGGTCCTATGTTTTCTATATTCATAAGTAAAATACAAAAGTAAAATAAAATATAATCCAATGCTGACAAAATCTTGTGGCACAATATGGGGTAATAAATAGAAAAGTAAACATGCATATAAGATCTATACTTAAGTCAATATAAGGAAAATCCTAATTCATGGAGAGAGAAGCATATAAGATAAAAAATGCAAATCTATCTATTTTAACAAGGAGGATCAAGAGTTAGGAATACTTAACTTTGAAGATGAATCCACTGAGACTTAATCTCTCCCTTAGCTAAGGTGCTTCAAAAGTGGTTCTTGTGGTATGTAAGGATAACAAGGATAATTCAGCTTGAGGTTACATGACTTATGTATGAATCCAAAAGACTTCTCCACAAAATAAGATCTATATATCCAAGTGTAGTATTAAAACCCTAAGTAATGATCCACAAGTATAATGGTGGATAAGTAGATGTGTAATATATGATGTTATTCTTCTTGTCTCTCTAATGAAAATGGTGAAAAAATGTGTTTATATAGCTGGATCTAACCTTAAACATTTATTAAAGATTAGATGATAGAGTCATCCCAATAAAACCTATATCATTACTTAATAAAATTAAGTTAGGTCCCAAATCGCGTTAGCCAAGGTTGATAGAGTCCTATAACATGATAATATATTTTAAGTATAGATTCAACCTAGGCTAACTTTGTTTGGTAAATGTCAAAAAGATTTTTTTGGCTTAGATAGGAGTTATTTAAGGTGGTGAATTACTTGGAGGAGTGTGTAAGGGAGGTTTCAAGGATAAATTAAGTATATAGGAGAAGTTTGTCTTGGTTGTAAGTGGTAGTATAGGTGATAACAATCTTGTGAAGCACTAATGGTATGCCCACCCCTTTCTCAGTGCACCCTGTAATGTATGCACTCAGAGACATTGAGACTCAATGGGTTCCTACAAGAGATAAAGTGTTAATAAATGGTAAAGTTAATAAAAGTATTATGTGTATATATTTTAATCCCTACTATATTAGCTAACTTGGTATAGTATTTTATCTCTAGTTCAGATCTAACTACATTGACCGACTTGATACAAATTATTTTCTTTGATTAGTTGTATTTCAGTTACAACATCCAACTCAATATAATCATATTTTACTAACTTTACCTTTACTATATTAGCTAGCCTAGTAAATTCTACTTATTTGTCCAATCCTGATTCTATTGTATCAACTAGGCCAATACAGTTTATCTTTAATATTTCTATATCACCAACTGCATTGACTAGGCTAACACAGTTGACTTATCCTACCTCAACTATTTTGGTAGTTCTAAGACACTTTCTTTTACTCAAAATTAGATTCAATCTAGTTTAGATTATTTTATAGATAATTTGTATTAGGATTTAATCCCTCTTTTGTAGTCATATTTAAATCACATTAGATATAATGAGTGAGATCCTATAATAAGTCTATACATTCCCATCTCAAATATCATTTATTTAGTTCCTAAGGAATTGTATACATCACTAAAATCATCTTATGAAACTTTTGTTCAATATGAACATTCTTTGAGAAAAAATTATGGGGAGAGAAGTTACCTTACCTAGGTTTGAGAAAATAATCTTATGTGCTGATACACTTATTTTATATTTAGATAACTATAAAATTTATGACACTTGATACATTTCTTTCACATTTAGACTATGACATTGGCCATGACACAAAGCGTGCTAATTTAATTCTTTTATCTACAGTTAACAACACTAGTCATGACCTTGAATGTGATGATACAATTCAATCTATTTCATTAAATTCCATCAACTAGATCAAGATATTCCATTATAGTCATATATTATTAGACTATTATACTTTGTTAGACTATATTTTTATATTTGTGATATTGCTATCAAGATTCAATAGTGTAGTTTTTGAGTCAAACTCATTGACCCATGTTTCATGAGTAGTAGTTCACATGAACCCATCTCTCATGAGAATGAATGGTCTACTTAACACTCATTGCATCTAGGTGATGCTCATAGGGGTGAAACATGGGGCCTTCTTAAGAGGTCACCCATCCTAGTACTAATCCAACTCAAGCACATTTAATGATGGAGCTTCCTCTAAATTTAAGCCCACTTATCTTGCTACCCCATTTTTAAAAGCTTTAGCAATTTTTGTGCCTTATGAATCATTCATTATAGAGCCCCTTAAGCTCATCAATTGATAAGTAGGAGGTATTTTCCATAGCAAGTCAAATTATGATATTGTTATCATGATTCAACTATGTATTTTTAAAGTAAAACTCATTGACCCATGTTTCATGGTTAAGCATGCTTGAGTTGGAGTAGGGTTGGGATGGGTGACCTCCCAAGAAGTCCCAATGATTCAACCTTGTGAGCATTAACTAGATGCAGTGAGTGATAAGTGGACCATTCATTCTCATGAGAGATGGGTTTGTGTGAACCAATACTCATGAAACATGGTTCAATGAATTTGACTCAAAAACTACATAATTTAATCCCAATAGCAATATCATAATTTAAATTTTTGTGGAAAATACCTCCTACTTATATTGATCTATCTAGCATAATCAATTTTATTTCACTAGACTACATTGACCTAGGCAATATATTCAATTTTAATACTAATTTATTAGACTATATCAGCAAGGTCAATATAGTTTATTTTATCTCATCAGACTATATTGACCTAGCCAATACAATCCATTTTAGTCATTGTTTCTTAGATTGCATTAACATTATTGATATAGTTAAATTTAGTTCTATTTCTCCAAAGAGTATTGGCTTGGTTAATATCATACATTATTATTTTCTAACCTCCCAAAGATTTCAATATTTTCTTATATTACACATTCCTTATTGTAACACAATTTTACACATGTTTTGACATCACTCATAGGCCTATTGATTTTGAGGTCAATTCCTATTCCTACTCATAGGCCTATTGATTTTACACATGTTTTGACATCACTCATAGGCCTATTGATTTTGAGGTCAATTCCTATGAGGGCATCTTATGATGGTCATCCTTTTTTTTCACACATGTTGGGGCATCTTGAGATGCCCATCATGTTATTACTACACATATTAAACCACCTTGCATTACAAATATTTCAGCCTTTGGGGCATCTTATGATGCCCATTCTTAACCTTATGCATGCTTCTGGGGCATCTTACAATGCCTAACATCATTATCTTGGATTCTTAATCTCTCATCATTATCATGAAGCATCAGTAAAAAACATTTCACATCCTAAAAATAAGAAAATTCAACTCAATAAACCTTTTGAGACACATATGCATACATTTCACATGCTCTTCTTTGATATAAAAATTATATATTTTGCTTATTATTTTGTCTCATGTTTCTTTTTTTTTTACATTTAATTTACATTCCCCTTCTTTTACGGTGATTTATGGACACTTTTTTTCCTTTTTGGTTATTTGGTTTTATTTAATTTTACTTTTAACCTTTGTTTTTATTGTGGTTCTTAGGTATCTTATTTTATATAATTTTAATTTTGACCTTTGTTTCTCTTGTAGAGCTTATGTATAACCTTTAGTTTTTCTCACTATCACATCTTTTCATTTTTTCCTAGCCCTTTTTTATTATTTGATCCTTTATTTACTTCCCCCCTCTTTTGGGATGATTACTTCTTTCATTAATTCTTATGATAGATCCCTTATAAGTTAGTACAACTTACCTAGTGACATGACTATCATAACATAACCATGACCCCATCTGAAGGAATATTTTTCATCCATGTGATAAACTAAAAGCATATTGATCATTGTATCACTTTTATTACATGGTAATATCTTCCATTATCACCATATTTCCCTTCTTTCCATAATTTGAGTTGCACATTAGTTTATTTTGAGATTGTAAACTTAAAAGTGGGCATGTATAGAAGTCTTTAGACACCATGGTCTTTAATTCCTTATCTCTAGTGTCTAATCGTAAGCTCTCTTGTGTTAGCTACCTATTTCACTCATATTTAGTTTTTATAAATATATATTAAGGATGAAACAATATTTTTTTTAAAAGATTTAAAATCCATATCCTAACAAAAGGCAATGTTAAAAGGAAATTATATCATAAAATTCATATCAAATCAAAAGACATGATATTTATTTGGCACATATCCTATTCTAGTCAAAGCTCAAACTCTACAGATGGCGTCATTATTGAGAATAGGTCCATTCAAGTGTAATAGGATATTATATTATGGTAAGAGGTCTTATATCATTACATTATAATATCTTCCTACATTTTTATGACTTTCATATCCTCACACAAGTACCCAATATTCATAGTAGACTGACAACTCTATAAGGGGTCTTAAGGAGTGGGGAGTATGTTGTGGGAAGGTAGGAATATTTTAATTTCATGCATATAGTATTCATGGGATGATATGTTTACTTCATTTGTTAGCCTAAGCTTCATGTTAACTAGTTGGAGTCTCCTAGGTCATTGATGTCTGTAGTTCTTACCCTTGCTCACTTATCTAGTGTGTTTGATTTTCACTAAGGATTTCCCTCACATTCCTTAATTACATCATATTTTTCTCATTATGAATTTTATGGGTATCACCCTTAGTTTATCATATCCTTAATCATATATAGCTATTAATTTCACTTATTTTTTTTGTGAGTTGCATTGTAATATCTTAGATAGGACTAGGCATTCTTAAAAAAAAACATTTTCACCATTTATTTCCACACCATTTCATAGCCATAATTATTATTTATTTATATGGTTGTGATTTTCTACATCACACTCTAAATAAAGCACTAAAATTTGAGTTGTCATTATTCAAATAATTTTTTATTATCATTCATGATTTTGTTTGATTTTTCTTTTTCACATACTTACATGTTCTTCTTTATGTTCAAATTGACTTGTTTATCTTCCATTTTGAATTACATTTTAATTTTTAGTTATTTGTGTTTCATTCATGTTTTTTTGAAATGAGATAATATTTAATTTACTTACATTTATTTGTTTAAGTTTTTCATTCATTGATATTTCATTCACTTACATATATTTATTTGAGTTTTTCATTTATTTATATTTAATTTACTTACATATGTTTGTTTTTCATTTTTTCATTCATCAATATTTCATTTACTTACATATCTTTGTTTGATATTTATTACATTGGTATCCATCTTACCTACAATTTTTTAGATATCTCATATATTGTGGTGTATTTTACATTCATTTTTATCACTTAGTTCATCATTTTTCACATCTTTTGTTTGTTTTTTTCCATCTACTTATTTAAGATGTAATTTTTCATCACATAGCTTTTATTCTTTTTGACCATGCATTTGCTCACATTTATATAAAAGAATTAAACATGTACATCATCTAACTATCAATTTTCAGTTAGTCATCATGATATAACCTATTTTCCTATCTTTATTTTCATATGCCCTTTTCATGAATCAAAATAAACCTTAGAATCCTAGTGAGATAGAGAATTTTAGGTGATAATAGATTTCTTTGTAAAAAAATGAGATTTTCTCTTATTTTTTAGGTTTTCATCTTGTTCTATATATTGGATGCCTTTCATAATCTACTACACATGTAACATTATCCTATAAGGTAGTGAAGGTAGATATTTACATTTTATTTACTTTTATTTACTTTCAGCTTTTATTTTATACACTTTATTTTAGTTAGCTCAATTGTTATGTTGTTTTACAAAGCACCATCATATGTTACACTATTGTGACATGTGATGGGATTTGAATGCGGTGTATGTATACACATAATATTTTTCACTTTATCATTTATTGATGTTTTCTCTTATAGTGACTTGTCAAACATCTATCTCCCTAAGTGCATGCCTTAAAGGGTGCACCATCAAAGGTGTGGGTAGGATTTTGGTGATTTTAAATAGATGTTATGATGTATGTAATGATTATATCATTATTATTTCTAGTTTTTCTTCCTCATACTTGTATTCCACCTACCTCCTTCCATCCTACCTCACTCAATTATGTTAGTTACCTCATTTCCTATGCCATAAATCCAAGTTAATATTGTATGTTTTGCACATTTTATCTCCCCATATTGTATCAACTTGGTTGATGCCATTTTTAGCTTGTCTTTTGTCATTCATAATGTTTTAGTCTGGCTAACATAGTTCAATGCCAACAAACTCCTCTTAACTACATCAAAATTGGCTAATGCACTTGGATTAGCCTTTCGGGTGGGTTTGGGTATTCAATAACTATATATTTAATTTTAACACATATATATAATCTATTCAATATTATTTCACTTTCACTTCTACCATAAATCAAATTTATATAAGTTATAAGTATAATCTTGTCTTAAAGGAAGCCTTTCTTGTGAAAGTCTTGGAGATCCAATATGATATGTCATTGTGAGGATTATTAAGTATTTTACCAACCATTTGAGGTCTTAAAAATCATATAAATATCTTATAAATCACCACTATTCAAGGTGGATATTAAGGCTTGATGGGTCCACTCCAAGATAATTGTTTATAACCTCATGCACTTTCCTTTATTTTATTTGGTAGATAGATGTTTCTTTTTACTTAGTGAATGAATGTGTGTGTATCCTTATCTAGGTTTTTTTGACATGTCATTTCACATAATTATGTCAACATTGAGATTTTAGGGGTTGTGAATCCCATTAAGCCTCTTCTTGAAAGAAGTCTCATGTATTTATATCTCCCCAAGTTTTATATCTAACGGGTCATGGGCACTAATCTTTGCTTAGTTTTGAATTATGATGGTTCCAATCAAGGGGTATACTAGTGTGAAACTCGAAACTAAATTTTTAAATTATTATTATCCTTGAATAAACTAGATGATAATTATGGTTATGTGTTATGTTCAATTAGGTTTCAAGCAAAATTTGAAAATAAAAAAGTATACGCATACATTTGCCTAAATCAAAGTTAGGGTTTTAGATTTAAAAAATAGTTTAAAATACTAAATTTAGTTGTTCATTCCTATGCATTGATACATTTAATAGTGTATCAATGAATTAAGAATGAAATAGAATAATTAATTTAGATAAATAACTAAAAATAGATTATTATTGAAAAAACCCTAGTTTAATAGATTTGATAAGAAAATGTAAAAGAGAAGGGGAAATAGAGATAAATCATATTATTATGAAGTAAAATCTATCATTTATATTACAAAAATCCACAAAAATAAACCCTCACCTAACCAATGTATACACAACCATCAATGGAATTAGTGCAAGAGTCTAAGGAAGGAGAAAATAAGCAAAATGGAAAACAACACCACCATTCATATGCATAGTTAATGATTAAAAACTCTCCATATCTTCTCTTTACCAAGATAATGTATTAAAATATCACAAATTTTGAGTGTGATTACAATCAATTTGATGAAATTTCACTATCACAATAACAGATTTACAAAAGAGGGATAGGATAAAAACCAAAGTGGCTAACTCTAAGTGTTTTAGAGAAACAAGGATCCAACCCTTACAATGACAAAGGTTGGATTAATTATAGACTTATGATTCTTCATTTTCCACCCAAATCCATCCATCACTTTTCTAATCCCACCACTTTGCTTTTTTGCTCCATTTTATCTTGTAAAAAGACAAAAAACAAGTTACTTTTTCAATTAAAATCTCCACAGACAACTTATAAACATAAAAATTTTAAATATCAATACACATGAGGAATTTTTGGAAAATTTAGACATTGGGACATCCATGTTAGAGTCATATTTCCAAAAAAATTATTTTTATGAAAATGGGTTTATGAGGACCAAGTTACAGTCAAAAAATTGCTAGGGAGTCTAAACATGCACCTAAAAGACCTATTCGGTTCAATAAAGCACAAAAATTAGTTGTAATCAAATTTTGACTTAGGAAAAATTAGATGAAATTGGGGTAATCAATGTGACTAGGATATAATGATCTTTTTGGTGGTGTAAGTGATTCAAAAAACTAACTCATAAGGTAAATGTTATGCCCCCCAGAGCGATAGGTGTGTTGAGCCTATTTTTTGACACCACTCTTTTTCTTTTCAAAATAAGTAATTTGTATTGATTCTGCCATATCGATGACATTGTCATAACATTTAAAACTTCTATTTAGGGGTATTAGTTCATTATGACATTTAAATATGTAGTTTATGTTAAAATATTTATCATAAATCTATATGTGGTGAAATTATTATTTCGCATTACAAGTGATTTCGAAAGAATTTTTGGATTTAAATACAATATGTATATTCTTATCATAGAATTCATGCTTATGAATATACATTAAAGAACAAATTTATAATTATTTATAAACATCAAGTAGATATAAATTATGTTTAAAAGTTTATTGTAAGTTGCTCAGTATGGTTTTTGATCATTAGTGATTGAATTATATTGAATTCATTATAAATATTGTTGAAATTATAGTCTTAATGACCTAAAGTTTGTGTAAGGGTCTTATCTCTAAATACTTTGATAAGTGTTTTCATTATAATATGGGTTGAAGGATATGATTTTAAATCAAAGGTGGTGTCATGGTTTTGACTTACGTGGTTTCATATACTCAAATGTTGTGAGTGTTACTTGAGTTAGGTCTTGTGTTCAAATCATGGTTAAAAGATTTAAAATGGAAAGTAATGGTTTTAAATGCACCTAATATTTGACACATATATGGTCATTTGTTACATTTTCAGATAAATTATGGCATTTAAGAATGTGTATTGTGCATCGATTTGAGATTTTTAGTAGTAACAAAGGTTATTATTATTTTTATCAAGGTTTATTAAATATTTAGTGGAGCTAGAGATAAGTATTGATAGAATTATTGGCCAATCTTGTTTCGATAGATAGTTGTTTAGTACTTCAAGATAAATAGAATACTTAAGGTATTGTTATTTGGTTAGTTATCATTTTTGACAAGCTTATGGTGTAAGTAAAGTGCTAGACTGAAGAAGAATTTGTAAATTGTTGAAGAAATCTATAAGTGAGGTATGTTTCATTTAACATGACAATTTTAAGGTATTTATTTATAAGACTCAGTTAAGAATGGGTATAATGAAATTATAGAAGCTGGTTTAATGGTGTTTGTAGTCAGTTTTTCATGAAAAAAATGTTTATTTTTATTTAAATGAAGAAAAATATAGTTGTTTACACTATAACATATTTCATTAAAAATCAATTTTGAGGCATGAAAAATATAAGATATGTTTTATAAAGTTTGAGACATCTAGAATATAAGATGTATTATGTAAAGTTTAAAATGATGAAAATTAGTTTGCATGTGTTTAAGCTTTGACAAATAATTCAAAACATCAATGTTGAAAGATTATAAAAGATAATAGTTTTTTGGAATGAAATTAATCAAAATATTTGTAGATTTTTTGAAATTTTGATAAGATTATTCATTTTGTGAGGATATTCTAGGCATTTATTTATGGTTTGTTGAATCTGGTTTGATCTGAGCAACAAGGTTTTGATAGTTCAAAATACATGGTATATTTTTATATTTTGAGTTTCAAGCTCCTATTTTTGAGTATCAAGTTCCTTCTATATAAGCAAAATATCTTATGAGGCATGTATTTTTGGTCATAAATGTTATGATTGGTTTAGCCAATGATGAATAATTTAAACAGTGGATTTTTTGTATTGGTTTGTTTGGATTTGAATATATATATATATATATATATATATATATATATATATATATATATATATATATATATATATATATATATATATATATATATCATCTTTACTAAAATCAAAATGAGGTTTGATGTTTAAAAACAAAACTTGAACAATTTTTTTGATTTCTCTATTATGGATATATAGCTTTTTTAGAAAATCAAGACTACATGATTATCAAAAATTTGTCTTTGTTGTAATTTGAACAGATAGTTTATAAATTTGAAATAGTCAATTTTGATTTAAAAAAATTTGGTTGGTTTGAAAACATTGAATGAGGTTTTATCAGTGATGATTCTATAATTTTAATAGATTATGTATGTTTGATAATTTATATTATTTTTAAATTTCAATCTTTATTGAAATTTATTTATACATTCAGATAGTTATTGAAGTTATGGATTAGGTATGTAGATTTCAAAAGAATTTTGTCGTATGTTTTTAGAATGTCAGGGTGGACCCCCCCAATTTAAATAATAATCAATTAAATCCATGGATAATAGAATAAACTAACAATAGATAAAATTATTTCTCATAATTTTATGTCTAGAGGTCGTTTTTCTATTGGTAGAAGATTCAGTAGGAATTTCTCTAGACCTTTAATAGGGACACTCATTTTTCAATTCATTTTGATGCTATTGATAATGATTTTTTGAATGTTTTGGAGTCTTTGACTTTTAATACTATGAATAATAGAGTAAATCAAGGATGAAGAGGAGCTGACTGAGGACATCATCCATTTGGGCATGGAAATTCTAGTGGTTCTCAAATAATGTAGACCACTTTACAATATAAAGATAACTTAGTCAACTATTAGTCTTCTCATCTAGATGAAGAGACACTAGGACATGATTTAAAATAGGTTGCTAAGTTACAAAGTATAATATATTTCATTGAAAAGTGATTTCGAGACATGCAAAATATAAGATGTATTCTGTAAAGTTTAAAATGATGAAAATTTGTTTGAATGTGCTTAAACTTTGAAAAATCATTCAAAACATTAGTCTTGAAAGATTATGGATGATAATAGTTGTTTGGTATAAAATTGATCATAATTTTTGTAGAGTTTTTGAAATTTTGATAAGATTCTTCATTTTATGAGGATATTCTAGGGATTTATTTATAGTTTTTTAAAATATGGTCTGATCTAATCAGTAAGGTTTTGATAGTTCAAAATACTTGGTATATTTTTTAGTGTTTGAGTTTTCATCTCCTTTTATTTTGGAGTATCAAGTTCATTCTATATAAATATAATATCTTATGAGGCATGAAATTTTGCTCATAAATGTTATGATTGCTTTAGCTGATGATGAATAATTTGCACAATGGGTTTGTTTTATTATTTTCTTTGGATTTTAATATATATATATATATATATATATATATATATATATATATATATATATATATATATATATAGATCTCTCATTGTTACTAAAATCAAAATGAGGTTTGACGTTTAAAAAGAAAGCTTGAACAATTTTCTTTATTTATCTATTATTGATATACAACTATTTTAGAAAATAAAGACTATAGGATTACTTAAAATTTATCTCTGTTGTAAGTTGAAAAGATGGTTTACAAATTTTAAATAGTCAAATTTAAAAAAAAAAAATTGGCTGGCTTGATAACATTGAATAAGGTTTTATGAGTGATGATTCTAGTATTTGAACAAATTATATTTGTTTGATAGTATACATTGTTTCTAAATTTCAATTTTTATTGAATTTTATTTATACATTCATGGATTTGGTATGCAGATTTCAAAAAATTTTGTTGTATGTTTTCAAAATTTTATGGTGGACCCCCTAATTCAAATAATAATAAAGTACATCCATGAAGAACAAAACAACCTGATAATAGATAAAATTCTTTTTCTCATAGTTCTATGTCTAGAGGTCATTTTTCTATTGGTAGAGGAATTGGTAGGAGTTTCTCTAGGTGTTTTCATAGGGGCACTCATTTGTCAATTTATTTTGATTTTGTTGATAATGATTTTTGGAATGTTTTGAAAGCTTTACCTTTTAATCCTATGAATAATAGAGGCAATCGAGGATGGTGAGGAGATGACTAGAGACATCATCCATTTGGGCATGGAAATTCTAGTGGTTATTAAAGAATGTAGACTGATTTATAATAAGAAGATAGCTCAGTCTCCTTATCAAGATGAAAATTCACCTAGACATGACTTAAAATAGGTTGTTAAGTTACACCCTTCTCATGCATTAGTACCTTTGAACTGAAAGCTTTCATCTCCTAAACTAGTTACTCTATATGCCACTTGTTATAAGCTTAATCTTATAGATTTTACTCATCATTAGTTGGAGGAAAGAATATTACCATTGAACAAGAAAAGGCAAGAAGTTATCCCTTCAACATCACTAATAATAACCAGGATGGTGAAGAAATTAAATTTGGAAGTGGATGGTGAAGAAGATGATGAATTAGTGAAGTTGATCAAATTCATGGTGACCAATATGAGTTATACTAAGTATATGAATGATAAAGGTTACCCTTTCATTGAATTACTATCAAGTTTAGAGGAATATTGAATTTTTTAGAGATATTTTGTTATAGTTTTATACTTATCAGATACTAGTTTTAATTTTGCTTGATGGTAATTTAATAGTTTAAAAATATTTTCAATTACTTGATGGTGGTTTATAGTTAAAACATTTTCAAACAAGGATATTTGATATGGATATTTTAATTTTAATATATATGGTTAAATGTTAGAAGTAATAGTTTTCATTTAATTACTTATGTTGTTTTATATATGTTACATAATTATTTATTTAGGTGTTATAATGTCTAAGGGGCCCCACCCGATTAAAGTCAGTCCCTTTATTTAATTTTTAATTTTGATCTTAAGATAAGTCTAAAAAGAGTTAGGTAATAATTGAAGTTTAATTGACTTGATTAAAGTCAATTAAGTTATAATAATAACTAACTAAAAGCCATTTATAACTCATTCCTTAAAACCATATTAAGAGGAATTGATTATAAAAAAAGATCAAGATGACATAGAAGGAGGAACATTATATAGGTATCTTGAAAGATCTTTGATTCATTTCAAGTCCATATTCATAATTTTTTATATGAAATATCTCTAAGATAAATAACTCTTGAAGATAGATTAAGAACACTTTCTCTAATGGTTAAATAACTTGCTTAACAAGTACCAGTATATCCAAGTTTCTTTGTTTCATTTATAAACCAATTATCTAAAGAATTTTAGGTTTAACATCTTAAGTAGAATCCAACCACTCGACTTGAATACTTATGAACACTTCACTATGTACAACATATTTTTGAAAAAAAATTATTGTATTGGTTATTATATTTAAGACTTTGTAATAGAAATGATGTTTCCTCAATAAATTTTGATTTACTTCTTAAGACGACTTTTTCTTTAAATAATCATAAATCTTTGTTTAAGCTTTAGATTATTTTCTTAAATTAGGATTTAGTTAATTAAAAGGGCTCTATTTAGAATAGTTTAAATTTAACTATTTAGTTACTTTGATTATTTTTAGTCTTAGATTATTTTACTTTTAGTTGTTTGTGTTATTTTCTTATTTAAAGTAACTTAGTAGTTTTTTAGTCTTTGGAATAGATTTAGTTTTATTCTTTATTTGTTTCAATTTATTCACTTATTAGATTCTTTATTAGTTATGTTGATTCAATTTTATTATGAATAGTTTATTACATTACATTAGTGTTATTTTTCTTTCTATTTATTTTCTTATCTTTCTTAGATTCAGGTTTTAGACCTCTTTAGAATGTTAATTGTTATATATGTCTCTTTCTTTGGTTATCATTTTAATCTTTTGTTTGTATTTTTTTGATCTTTTTGTTTCTTTTCATTGAATCTCTTTTGAGTCAAGTATAGCAGATTAAATTGGTTATCAATTCATTAATATTTATAAGGAACAAAAATCTTTCCTTCAAGAGTTTATCTAATTTATAGGTTTTCTCTATCAGATAGGATCAATTACGTAATCATATATGTTTTCTTCTTTCAATAAGACATTTGATTTATAATTTGATAATAAAGTGTTGTTGAGTATTTAGAATACTTTTTATTATCCTAGATCATTAAAAACCCCTTGCACTTCTTTTAGATCCCATTTGATCTTTTAGACTAAACTAGTATAATTCCAGTTTAACCTTTGTAATAGGTGAAAGGGATGATTCATTAATGTTACAAATTTAATCATCAATAAATTTGGTGACTCCATTGGAAATAGTTTAATAAATATTATTTTCTTATTTGTTGTCAATGACCATTGGAGGTCAACATCTAGTTATCCAACCCTTAGTAGATATTATTAAAGAACAAGTTGACATTGCTTATAGTTTAACCCATTTTACTTAGTAAAATAAACCTTATGATTTAGTTCATATTGTTGAAGTGATTAATGAATAATTAGAAGAAGCTAAAATTATTGATGTTGACACAAGTCTTACATGAAAAACTAAAACTCATATTCAATAAACCAATCACAAAATTAGACTTAAAAGACAAGAAATATTGCGCATTAATCCTCAACCTAGAATTAATTTTATTTCTAATTCATTTCATCATATATATTTTATTGATATTTTTAATCCATCTAATCAAGTAATTAAAATAATTAAAAATTTAGAATGAAGAAAAATAAGAACAATTGCAAAAGGTTCAAGCTTTGATTCCAGGTCTTCAAAATAATAAAGATCAAGCTAAAGTAACTAATGAAGAAAATGATTTAGATGAAGATGTTAGATAAACTTTAGTGAATATTTAGATTCATGGCAACCCAATCAAAATTGGTGCTCATCCAATTAAATTACCTTTGTTAAATGGGATTAATGTTCCTAAATTCTTACAAAGTCTTCGTGAGTCATGGGAAGATCATTTATATGCTTTCAAACTAGTTTTTACCACTTTTGGTATTGCTAACGAAAATGTATATGTTAGATTTTTTTTTTAGAATTTAGAAGGTAAAGCTTATCAGGCATTCATTAGTCTTTCATCAAATGTTATTAGCACTTGGAAAGATATCGAAGATTGGTTACAGTTATGTTTTGGTAAGTATAAAAAGGATTTAGATTTAATAAATGAATTGGTTTACATTTTAATTCATCTAGGTGAAACCATCTATGGTTTCATATGTAGATTTATTAGGTTTCATCAAAAAAATTTACTTGATGTTAGGCCATCTAAGAAGTTTTCAAGATTATATTTTGTAATGCTTTACCTCTTAAATATAAAATGGCTATAGAAGATAAATATATTATGGATTGTGATGAAACTCTAACATTTTTCATAGAATATGAAAAGAAGTTAAAAAGAGTTGGTTTTAATGATAGAACCATGATAAGAGTAAATTTAGACACTAAAAAAATTCTAAAATCGATTCATAATCTTAACAATGAACTAGTTGCCATTAAAAGACAATTAAATGATAAACCATCTTCATTAGTGAAGTCATTATTTTCTCAAAAAAATAAAATTGATGAAAAAATTCTACATTGTAATGTTTATGAATTAGATCATGACCCAAATATATGTGTAAATATTCAAAAATTTAAAAGATATATCCAAAGTAAATAAAATATAACTTTTTATCTAGATAATAACATTAATATGTGTGGGATTGGTGAATCTTCAGATGATACTAAAACCACAAATGCTTATGTTAATAAAAGACAAAGAGATTATTAAAACACAACAAATAATAATAATTTTTTTCTCAAAAACCAAGATAAAGAAAAATATATTTAGAATAATGAAACCTCAGATAATAATACAATGAATTCTAAATATAATGATCTGTTATCAATAGGTTTTAATAATTCTCAATATCATCCTTTTAATCCTAAAAATTATAAGTATATACGTCATCTAGATGTAGTGGATTCTAATATTATTGATGATTTGTCATCTATTAATGCAAGATTTTCATTATCAAAAGCTACTAATTTGCCAAGATAGTAAGAGAAAATTAATGAAACTATTAAAAGTCCAAATTCAAAGAACATTCTAAGATTTTAGGAAGATAGTAAAAATGATGAACATACTCAATATGTTGTTTTTGCTCAAATTTGTGACCCTCCTTAAGATTATATACCACATTCTTATCTATATGTTAAAATTGTTGAAAAAGCTATACATAAATACATTTCAAACACATGTACATCAAAAAATATTATGCCTAAATTTATAGTTGATCAATTAGGTATTTCTTATAAAATAGATAATAAAAAGTTAGCTAATTTTGACTCACATCAAATAAAAAGTTGTGATAAATTTCAAGATCATGTAATTAAAGATGCACAAGATGAAATAATTAGGTGTATGACTAATGTTTAGATTTCGGATATACCTAATAATTATGTGATGCTTTTGGGTAGAGATTGATCAAAGGCAACTAGTGTATTTATTGTAAAATATAATATTTGGGTTTCAATTGAAAATGAGATTGTTTTTATTTGAAGAGAGGATTGGTATAAGAGTCTAATTGATTCATTACAACCTATTGTGGCTCATTTTGAAACATGAATTGGTACATATGATTTGATGACTGTTGATGAACCTAAACAAAAACAACAATTTTTTTTTCAAAAATGATTTATGGACTTTATATTTTGATGGTGCTTGTTCAGAAGTTGGTAGTGGTTCATTAATTTGTCTTATTTATCCTATAATTAAAATACATCGTTATGTTTATAAATTGTCATTTGATACTACCAATAATATAGTAGAGTTTGAAGCTCTATTTTTTAGTTTAGAAAAAGCTATATAATTAAATGTTAAACACCTAAAAGTTTTTGGTGATTATGAACTAATAATTAGAGAAGTAAAGAAATTTTCTAAGATAAATCAAACTTATCTTTATCACTATTCTCAAAAGGTTTGGTTTTTACTTGAACATTTTAAAACATTTAATATCACACACATTCTTAGAGAATTCAATTTACATGCTCATAATTTTTTTATTTTTGTGTCAAACCCTACAATAAGTGAAATATAACCTACTATAGAGTTTTCTTTTCAAGAGATATTTAGACCTAAAATTCTTTATTTAAATGAAATTTTACCTATTTTTAACTATGATGAACATATCAATGCCTTCATCAAAGGCAATTATTTTGATAATGATGATTATGCCCTTAATTTTGGAGATTATTTACAATTAAATATTAATAAGTTGCATGTTGGTTTGGTAAGTTTAGAATCTATGGTTTCCCTAAATGATCAACCTAAGTTCTCATAGAGTGAAAAACTTTCTAGAAGGATTATTGGAAAAACTACTCCAATAAACATTGGATCTGATGAAGAACCAAAATATGTTTACTTGGGAATACAATGTACTTATAATGAGAAGGTTAATTTTACTAAACCTTTTAAGGAATGTATTGATATTTTTGCCTAGTCTTATAAATATTTAAAAGGACATGATAAAAACTATGTAAGACATAATATTCTTATTGAGCCTAGTCTTAAACCTATTAGGTAGAAAATATGTAGGATAAGCCCTTTGTTGGAAGACACCATCAAGAAAGAACTTGATAAAATGATTGTTGGTGGTGTCATTTTTCCCATAACATATTTTGAATGGGTTGAAAATTTAGTACCTATATGAAAAAAAAGAGATATTAGAATTTGCATAGATTTCAAAGATTTAAATAAAGCTAGAATAAAAGATAATTTTCCTCTTTTAAGTATTGAATAAAGTTATAGGATCTGAAATAATGTCTTTGCTTGATGGGTTTGATATAACAAGATATTTGTAAATCAAGATGATAGGCACAAAAAAACATTTACAACTTGAAGAGGAACTTTTACCTTTAATAGAATGCCCTTTGGTTTTATGAATGCAGGTACAACATTTCAATGAGCCATGTATGTAGCTTTTGATGATCTAATAGGTATTGTTATGTAAGTCTATTTAGATGATTTACAATTTATTCAAGAAAAAATAAAAAGTAATTAAATCACTTACATGAATTTTTTAAAATATTTATAAGATACAACATTTATCTTAAGCTGAAAAAATCTATTTTTAGTGTTACAAAAGGTAAATTATTAGGACATGTTTCTAAGGATGGGATTTTGATTGATCATGAATGTTTTAAAGTAATTAAAGAATTGATACCACCTAAATATCAATCAGGTCCTACATATTTATTTGGTAAAATAAATTTTGTATGAAATTTTATATCAGATTCTGCTAATAAATCTAATCCTCTACAAATTTTACTTAAGATAAATCAATCATATTCTTAGGATGCAAAATCTGATTCTACTTTTAATAATGTAAAGGATGATATTGCAAGCTCAACCATGCTTGTTAAACCTAATTTATCTAGTCCTTTCATTATTTACATTAATGTTAGAGATAAATCAATAGGTGTTGTGATAATGCAAGAGGGAAAAAGTAATAATGAAAGACCTATTAGATATATGAGTCAAATCCTAAAAGATAGAAACTAGATATCTTCTTATTGAATAATTAATTTTATCTTTAGTTTTTTCTTTAATTAAATTCTATTATTTATTAATATAAAACAAAGTGATAGTAAGGTTGGATGTGCCCATTTTATCCTATCTTCTAAAACAACCTACTATTCAAAAAAGATTAGCAAAGTAAATTTTAAGAATTCAAGAATTTAACCTTGAATTTGAGACATAAAAGATTATAAAAGGAAATGAATAGGCAAAAAATTTAGCTAAAAATGCTTCTTCCAATATTAACATATTGTTTTTATTTGTTGATGATTATTTAGATGCTAAATCACATTTTCAATCTATGAAAGTTATTAGTTTAAAAAAAAATGGAATGGAAATGAAGGATTGGGATTGTTTAATAGAATAAGATGATTAGTATCATGATCTTGTGTATTATTTCCAAAACTAGGCTTATCAAAAAAATTTAGATAGAAAACAAAGGTCATTAAGAGTGAAAGATTTAAAATTTTATTTACTTAAAAATATTTTGTTTTATCAAAATCGAGATGGAGTATTATTAAGATGTCTAACTCATGATCAAACTCAGAAAGTTTTTAGAGGATGTCACAAAGGTAGCTATGATGATTATAATACTATAAAATAAATAGCGGATAAAATTTTATATGCAGGTTATTATTGGCCTACATTATTTCAAGATGCTTAAAGTTAGTATGTTCTTGTATGTCTTGTTAATTATTTTTTGGTAGGGATATATTACCATCGATGCCTTTGAATCTCATTATTCTAGAAAAATTATTTTCAAAATGGGGAATTGATTTTTTTGAGACAATCATCCTCTTTCTTCTATTGATCATAGATAAATTTTAACAGCAAGTGACTATTTCAGAAGTGTTTTGAAGTAAATATTTTAAAATTTTCAATAACATCTGAAGTAATTATTTTCTTGAGGATTAGATATTTTCCATACTTGATGTACCTTATGAAATTGTCTCAGATAATGATCCTCAATTTATTTCTAATGAATACGTAGAATTTATAGCAAGTTATTCTATAATTTATAATCATTCCTCTAAGTGTCACCCTTAAGGAAAAGCATCAGCTAAGTCCACAAAAAACATATAATTTCTATCATGAAGAAAATTGTCTATGAAATTAAATGAAATTAACATCTTAAAATATTTAAGGAATTATGGGCAAATAAAACTATTATCAAAACAACTATCATATACTCACCTTTTATGTTGACTTATGGTTTTGAAGATACTTTGCTAATAGAATTATAGATTTCACCTGTTAATACTTATTTACAATACTTATTAGAAGATACAAATCTAATTGAATAAACTTACTACTCTACACAAGTTGGAAGAATATAAAAATAAGTTAAAAAAATATTGACAAAAAATTTCAAATAAAATATTTAAGATTGTAGATTTGGTTCGATATTGGGATAAAGCTCATGAAGATATGGGTAACTATTATAAATTTGATTCACTTTGGTTAGTATCATATAGAATTGTTATTTTACTTGGTAAAAAAAAATATATTTACAATATTTAGATGAAAATTGGTTGCGTTATTCAATCAATAGTCATAATTTAAAATTATCTGTTCATCAACTTTTACTTTTCTATTTGTTTTTCTTGTTTTTTTTTTTTTTTTTTGTTTCTTTTCTTTGTCTACCTTTTATTTTGGGTTTATTTTTTCATTTTTTTGTTCTTTGATCAAATCATGGTTGGTTACCTCAATGAAGTCCATTAAGAAGAAGGATAGTAGGAGGAAACTGTAATATGCCTATAAGTATTCAATAAATGGTAAGATGATTTTACATGGCATGATTCAGTTGTAATTTATAAATGAGCTTAAAAATGGTGATTAATGTGTTTTTAATTATTAGTTTTTTTAGAAATTATGTTTGAGGCTTTATGCGATTGGTTGTTTGTTCAACCCAAATCTCTCTTTCTATTTTTTTCTATTCTTTGTGCCATGTTGACCGAACACTTCATCCCTTCAAAGTTCATAAAAAAAGGGGTTCGCATCTAGATTCATAAAAAAACAATTAACCTAGATTATACTCTTAGGTCTTTTATCTTTAAAAGATAAAATTTTATATTTTTGCTACCTTATTCCATTGCTAAAACCAACTAGTAAGGTCACGAGTATTGAGCTGATTTTTTGACACCCCTCTTTTTATTTTCAAAGCAAGTACTTTGTATTGATTCGTCCATATCAATGACATTGTCATAACATTTAAAACTACTAGTTGGGGGTTTTAGTTCATTCTGATATTTAAATATGTAGTTTATGTTAAAATATTTATCATAACCCTATATGTGGTGAAATTATTATTTCACATTACAAGTGGTTTCAAAAGAATTTTTGGATTTAAATAAAATTTATTTATATTCATATCACAGAGTTCATGTTTATGAATATCAGTTAAAGAATAAATTCAAAATTATTTATGAACATCAAGTAGATAGAAATTATGTTTTTAATTTTATTTTAAGTTGCTTAGTATGGTTTTTGATCATTGGTGAGTGAGTTATATTGAATTCATTATAAATATAGTTGAAATTATAGTCTTTATGACTTAAATTTTTTCTTAGGGTCTTATCTCTAAATACTTTGATAAGTGTTTGCATTATAATAGGGGTCAAAGGATATGGTTTTAAATCAAAGGTGGTGGCATGGTTTTGACTTATGTGATTTCATAAACTCAAATGTGATGATCATTACTTGAGTTAGGTCTTGTGTTTGAAACATGGTTAAAAGATTTAAAATGGCAAGTAATGGTTTTAAATGCACCAAGGATTTGGCACATATATGGTGATTTGTTACATTTTATCATGAATTTTGGCATTTAAGAATGTGTATTATGAAGTAATCTGAGATTTTTAATAGAGGTTTTATTAGTAACAAAGGTTATTACTATTTTTATCAATGTTTCTTAAATCTTTGCCAGAGCTAGAGATGAGTATTGATAGAACTAATGGTCAATCTTGTTTTGACATGTAGTTTTTTAGTACTTAGAGCTAAATAAAATACTTAAGGTAAATTTATTTGGTTAGTTGTCATTTTTGACAAGTTTATGGTGGAAGTGAAGTGCTGGATCAAAGAGGAATTTGAAAATTATTTAAGAAATCTATAGGCAAGGTATGTTTCATTTAAAAGGATAATTTTAAGGTATTTATCGATAAGACTCAGTTAAGAATTGGTTTGATGAAATTATATAAGTTGGTTTAATGGTGTTTGGAGTTGATTTTCATGAAAAAATGTTTATTTTTATTTAAATGAAGGAAAATATAGTTGTTTATAGTATAGTCTATTTCATTGAAAAGTGATTTTGAGACATGTAAAATATAAGATGTATTATGTAAATTTTAAAATCATGAAAATTTGTTTGCGTGTATTTAAGATTTGATAAATCATTCAAAACATAAGTCTTGAAAGATTATGAAAGATAATAGTTATTTGGTATGAAATTGATCATAATATTTGTAGAGTTTTTGAAATTTTGACAAGATTTTTCATTTTTGGAGGATATTTGAGGGATTTATTTGTAGTTTTTTAAATATGGTTTGATATGAACAACAAGGTTTTAACAGTTCAAAATAATTGGTATATGTTTGAGTGTTTGAGTTTTTATCTCCTTCTATTTTTGAGTATTGAGTTATTTTTATATAAATAGAATATCTTTTAAGGCATGTTATTTTGGTCATAAATGTTATGATTGGTTTAGCCAATGATGAATAATTTACACAGTGGGTTTCTTGTATTATTTTATTTGGCTTTGATTATATATATATATATATATATATATATATATATATATATCTTCGTTACTGAAATAAAAAAGAGGTTTGATGTTTGAAAATAAAGCTTGAATTTTTTTTTGATTTCTCTATTATTGATATATAACTATTTTAGAAAATCAAGACTGTAGGATTAGTTAAGATTTGTCTCTATTATAAGTTGAAAAGATGGTTTAAAAATAGTAAATAGTCAATTCTGTTTTAAAAAATTTAGATTGGTTTGATAACAGTAAATGAGGTTTTATGATTGATGATTCTAGTATTTGAATAAATTATGTTTGTTTGATAATATATGTTGTTTCTAAATTTCAATCTTTATTGAATTTTATTTATACATTTAGATAGGTAGTGAAGTTATGGATTTGGTCTGTAGATTTCAAAATAATTTTGGTGTATGTTTTTAGAATGTTAGGATGGACCCTCTAATTCAAATAATAATCAAGTAAATCCATGAATAATAGAATAACTTAACAATAGAGAAAATTCTTTTTCTGATAGTTATGTGTTTAGAGGTCATTTTTCTATTGATATGAGTTACTTCAGGCATTTTAATAGGGGAACTCATCTATCAATTCATTTTGATTTTGTTAGTAATGATTTTTGGAATTTTTTGGAATTTTTGTCTTTTAATCCTATGAATAATAGAGGCAATTGAAGATGGTGAGGAGATGACTGGAGACATCATCCATTTGGGCATGGAAATTCTAATGGTTCTCAAAGAATGTAAACTACTTTACAATCTAAAGATAACTCAGTCTCCTCATCAAGATGAAAAGTTACCTTGACATTACTTAGAATAGGTTGCTAAGTTACACCCTTCTCATGCATTAGTACCTTTGAACTGAAAATTTTCATCTCCTAAACTTGTTACTTCATACACCACTTGTTCTAAGCTTAATCTTGTAGATTGTCCTCATCATTAGCTAGAGGAAAGAATATTACCATTGAACAAGAAAAGGCCACAAACTATCCCTTAAACATCACTAACAATAACTAGGATGGTGAATAAATTAAAGTTGGAAGTGGACGATGAAGAAGATGAGGAAGTAGTGAAGTTGATCAAATTCTCATTGACTAATATGAGTTATACTAAGTACATAACTGATAAAGGTTACCCTTTAATTGAATTACTATCAGATTTAGAGAGTGATTGAATATTTTTAGAGATATTTTGTTATAGTTTTATACTTATTAGATACTAGTTTTAATTTTATTTGATGATGATTTTACAGTTTAAAAATATTTTTAGTTACTTGATGGTGGTTTATAGTTGAAACATTTTCAGACAAGGATATTTGATATGAATATTTATTTTATTACATATGGATAAATTTTAAGAGTAATAGTTTTCATTTAATTACTTATGTTATTTTATATATTTTTCATAGTTATTTATTTATGTGTTATAATGTCGAAGGGCCCCCACCTACATAGAGTCAATGTTTTTATTTTTTATTTTTAATTTTGATCTTAAGACTTATCTTTAAATTCTAAAAATATTTAGGTAATAATTAAAGTTTAATTGACTTAATTAAATTCAATTAAGTCAATAATAACTAATTAAAATTTGATTATAAATCATTCATTAACCATCTTTAGAGGAATTGATTATACAAGAAGATCAAGATGACATAGGAGGAACATTATACATGTATCGTCAAAGAATTTCGATTCATTTCAAGTCCATCTTCATAATTTTTATGTGCAATATATTTTAAATAAAAAACACTTGTAAATAGATCAAGGACACTTTATCTGATGGTTAACTAACTTGCTTAACAAGTACCAATATATTCATGTTTTTATGTTTCATTTATAACCAATTATCTGAAGAATGTTAGGTTTAACATCTTATGATGGTTGTAGATTTGTATTCATATGAGCATAATCTAATTAGTTGGCTTGAATACTGATAAACACTTCATTATGTGCGACATATTTTCTTATCAATTTTTATTGTATCGATTGTTATATTTAAGACTTTGTAATAGAAATGATGTTTCATCAATAAATTTTGATTTAATTGTTAAGATGATGCTTTCTTTAAAGACTCACAAATATTTGTTTAAACTTTAAATTATTTTATTAAATTAGGATTTAGTTTGTTAAAAGGATTCTATTTAGAATAGTTTAAATTTAACTATTTATCTACTTTGATTATTTTTAGTCTTACATTATTTTAATTTTAGTTGTTTGTGTTATTTTCTTGTTTAAAGTAACTTAGGTTATTTATTTTATTTATTAACTTTTTTTAGTCTTTAGAATAGATTTAGTTTTCTTCTTTATTTATTTAGGTTTATTAGCTTCTTAGATTTTTTCTTAGTTAAGTTGATTCATTTTTATTAGGAATAGTTTATTACATTAGATTAGTGTTATTTTTATTTCTATTTGTTTTCTTATCTTTCTTAGATTCAGGATTTAGACCTCTTTAGAATGTTAATTATTATATCTATTTCTTTCCTTGGTTATCATTTTAATCTTTTATTTTAATCTTTTCGATATTTTTGTTTATTTTCATTGGATCTCTTTTGAGTCAAGTATAGTAGATTATATTGGTTATCAATTCATAAATATTTATAAGGAACAAAAATATTTCCTTCAAGAGTTTACCTAATTCATAGGTTTTCTCTATCAAATAGGATTAATTACATAATCATATATGTTTCTTTATTTCAAAAAGACATTTGATTTTTAATTTAATAATAAAATATTGTTGAGTATTTAACATAGTTTTTATTATCCTAGATCATTAAAAAACCCTTGTGCATCTTTTAGATCCCATTTGATCTTTTAGACCAAACTATTAAATTGGTATGATTCCATTTTAACCTTTGTAAAAGGTGAAAGGGATGATTCATTGATGTTACAAATTTAATCATCAACAAATTTGGTGACTCCACTGGAGATAGTTTAGTAAATCTTGTTTCTTGTTTTTTATCTATGACCATTGGAGGTCAACATCTAGTTATCCATCCCTTAGTACATATTTTTGAATAATAGTTTGACATTGCTTATAGTTTAACCTAGTTTGCTTGGTATAATAAACCGTATGATTTAGTTCATATTGCTAAAGTGCTTAATGAAGAATTAGAAGAAGCAAAAAGTATTGACGTTGACACAAGTCTTACATGAGAAATTCAAATTGATATTCAATAAAGTAATCATAAAATTAGACTTGAAAGAGAATCAATATTACACATTAATCCTCAACCTAGGATTTTTTTTCTTTGTAATTCATTTCATCTCAAATATTTTATTGCTCATGTTAATCCATCTAATCAAATAATTAACACAGTTAAAAATTTAGATGCAAGACAAACAAGAACAATAGTAGAGGGTTCAGGCTTTGATTCTAGGTCTTCAAAATAATAGAGATTGAGTTGAAGTAACTGATGAAGAAAATGATTCAGATGAAGAAACTAGACAACCTTTAGTAAATCCTTGGATTCATGACAACCCAATCATTATTGGTGTTTAACCAGTTAAATTACCTTAATTAAAGGGGCTTAATATTCCTAAATTCTCAAAAAATTCTAGTGAGTCATGGGAAGATCATTTATATGCTTTCAAACTAATTTGTGCCACTCTTGGTATTGCTAATGAAAAAGTCACTCTTAGAGTTTCCTCATAGAATTTGGAAGGTAAAGCTTATCGGCCATTCATTACTCTTCCAATAAATGTTATTAGCACATAGAAGGATATTGAATACTGGTTAGATTTATGTTTTGGTAAGTCTGAAAAGGATTTAGATGTAAAAAATGAATTGGTTTATATTCAATTGATCTAGGTGAAACCATATATGGTTTCATAAGTATATTCACTATGTTGCATCAGAAAATTTCACCTAATGTTAGGCCATCTAAGAAGTTATCAAGATTATATTTTTGTAATGATTTACATTTTAAATATAAAATTTCTATAGAAGATAAATATATTATATATTATGATGAAATAGCAATCTTTTCCATAAAATATGAAAATAAGTTAAAAATAGCTAGTTTTAATGATAGAACCATGATAGGGGTAAATTCAGATAATACAAAAATTCTAAAAGCCATTCATAATCTTAACAATGAGTTGGTCATCATCAAAATAAAATAAAATGATAAACCATCTTCATTAAGTAAGTCATTATTTTCTTAAAAGAATTAAATTGAAGAAAAAATATGTATTATAACATTTATGAATTAGATCATGACCCAAATATGTGTGTATTTGTTCAAAAATTTAGAAGATATATCCAAGGTAAAGAAAATATAGTTTTTATCAAGATAATAACATTAATATGTGTGGGATTGGTGAATCTTCAGATGATACTAAAACCATAAATACTTATGTTGTTAATACAAGACAAAGAGATTATTCCAACACAATAAATAATAATCAATTTTTTTCTCAAAACTAAGATAAAGGTAAAAATATTCAGAATAATGAAACCTTAGATAATATTACAATGAATTTTAAATATAATGATTTGTTATCAATAGGTTTTAATAATTCTCAATATCATCTTTTTAAGCCTAAAAGTTATACATATATACATCATCTAGATGTAAGGGCTTATAATATTATTGATTATTTGTCATCCATTAATGCAATATTTTCATTATTACAAGTTGTTAGTTTGCTAGGATAGATAGAGAAAATTAATGAAGATATTAAAAATCCAAATTCAAAGAACATTCTAAGATTTCGAGAAGATAGTAAAAATGATCAACATAATCAATCTGCTATTTTTGCTCAAATCTATGAACCTCTTACATATTATATACCACCTTTTTATATATCTATTAAAATTAGTGACAAATTTATACATAACTACACTGTAAATAGGTGCATCAAAAAATATTATGCCTAAATTTATAGATGATCAATTTGGTCTTTCTTACGAAACAAATAATAGAAAGTTAGCTAATTCTGACTCACATCAAATAAAAAGTTGTGATAAATTTCAAGATCCTATAATTAAAGTTTCACAAGATGAAAGAATTAGGTGGATGACGAATGTTTATATTTTGGATATACTTCGTAATTATGTGATGCTTTTGGGTAGAGACTAGTCAAAGGCAACTAGTGCATTTGTTGGAAAATATACTCCTTGGATTTCAATTAGAAATGAGATTATTTTTATTTGAAGAGAGGATTGGTATAACAGTCCAATTGAATCATTACAACCTACTATGTCTCATGTTGAAATAGGAATTGGAACATATGAGTTGATGAATCTTGATGAACTTGAACAACAACAACAAAATTTCTTTTTTAAAAATTATTTATGGACTTTATATTTTGATGGTGCTTGTTCACAAGCTAGTAGTGGTATATAAATTTGTCTTATTTGTCCTATAAGTATAATACATCATTATGCTTATGAATTTTCATTTTATACTACCAATAATATAGTAGAGTTTAAAGCTCTATGTTTTGGTTTAGAAAAAGCTATGGAATTAAATGTTAAACACTTAGAAGTTTTTGGTGATTTTGAACTAGTAATTAGACAGGTAAGACATATTAGACTCATCTCCATCATTATACTCAAAAGGTTTGATATTTAATTTAACATTTTGAAGTATTTAATATCACACACATTCTCAAAAAAATCAATCTACATACTGATAAACTTGTTTTTGTGTCAAATCCTACAATAAGTGAAATAAAACCTACTGTAGAGATTTATTTTCAAGAAATTTTTAGACCTAAATTTTTTTATTTAAATAAAAATTGGCCTATTTTTGAATGTGATGAACATATTGATGCCTTTGTCAAAGTCAATTATAATGATAATGATAATTATGCCCATAATTGTGGAGATTATTTACAATTGAATATTAATAAGTTGCATGTTGATTTTGTAATCTTAGAATCTATGTTTTCCCCAAATAATTAACCTAAGTTCTCACAAAGTGAACCTTATTGAAATATTATTGGAGAAACTACAATAAACATTAGATCAGGTGAAGAACCAAAATATGTTTACTTGGGAATATAATTTACTCCAAATGAAAAGGTTAAGTTTACTAAACTTTTTAATGAATTTATTGATATTTTTTCCTAGTCTTACAAAGATTTAAAATGATATGATAATACTTATACAAGACATAATATTCCTATTAAGCCTAGTATTAAACCTGTCAAATAAAAAATATGTAGGATAAGCCCTTTGCTAAAAGAGACCATCATGAAAGAGCTTGATAAAATGATTGATGATGGTATCATTTTTACCATAAAATAATCTGAATGGGTTATAAATCTAGTATTTATGTAAAAAAATGGAGATATTAGACTTTGTGTAGATTTTATATATCTAAATAAAGCTATCATAATAGATAGTTTTCCTCTTCCAAGTATTGATTAAATTCTACAATAAGTTGCAGGATCTAAAATGTTGTATTTACTTTATGGTTTTTTTAGATATAACCAAATATTTGTAAACCTATATGATAGGCACAAGACAAAATTTACAACTCAAAGAGGAATTTTTTTCTTTAATAGGATGCCCTTTGGTCTTATGAATGCAAGTGCAACATTTCAATGAGCCATACATGTAGCTTTCGATGATCTAATAGGTATTGTTATACAAGTCTACTTATGTGGTCTTAAAATTCATTCAAGAAAAAGGAAAAATCAATTGGATCACTTAAGCAAAGTTTTGAAGAGATGTAGAAAATATGACATTTCTATTATTCTAAAAAATATTATTTTTAGTGTTATAGAAGGTAAATTATTAGGACATGTTATTTCTAAAGATGGGATTTTGATTAACCCTAAATGTGTTAAAGCAATCAAAGAATGGTACCACTTAAATATCAATCAGGTCTTAAATATTTCTTTGATAAAATAAATTTCATACTAATGTTTATATCAGATTTTAGTAATAAATCTAATCATTTATATATTTTACTTAAGAAAAATTAGTCATATTCTTGGGATGCAGAAGATAATTCTAATTTTAATAATGTAAATTATGTTATTTTAAGTTCACCCATGTTTTTTAAACTTAATTTATTTAGTCCTTTCATTCTTTATTTTAATGCTACAGATAAAGAAATAGATGTTGTGATTATGCAAGAGGACAAAAGTAATAATGAAATACTTATTGGATATATGAGTCAAGTCATAATAGACATAGAAATCAGGTATCCTCTTATTGAGAAATTCATTTTATTTTTATATTTTTATTTAATTAATTTTATTTATTTATTAATGGAAAACAAAGTGATAGTAAGGTCAAATGTGCCCATTTTATCCTATCTTTGAAAATAACCTACTATTCAAGGAAGGTTATAAAAATGGATTTTAAGAATTCAAGAATTTGACCTTGAATTCGAGACATCAATTACTATAAATGGAAATTAAATAGCAAAGTGTTTAGTTGAAAATGCTTCTTCCAATATTAATGCTTGGTTTTATTTTTTGATGATTCTTTAAATGTTAAACCAAATTGTCAATCTATGAAAGTTATTGATTTTTCAAAAACTTTAAAGTTTTAAATGGAAAAGAAGGATTGTGATTATTTAATAGCATAAGATATTTGGTATCATGATCTTGTGTATTATTTCTAAAACTAGGATTGTCCACAATTTAGATAAAAAAATAAAGAAGGTCATTAAGAGTGTAAGCTTTAAACTTTTGTTTACTTGAAAATATTTTGTTTTATCAAAATCAAGATGGAGTATTATTAAGATGTCTAATTCATGATTAAAATCAAAAAGTTCTTAGAGGATGTCATGAAGGTAGATGTGGTGGTCATTATGTTGTAAAAATAATAACTTATAATATTTTGCATGCATATTATTATAGACCTAAATTATTTCAAGGTGCTTATAAGTTAGTATGTTCTTGTATGGATTGTCAATTATTTGTTGGTAGGGATAGATTAATAGTGATGCCTTTGAATCCGATTATTATAGAAAAACCATTTTAAAAATAGGGAATTGATTTTATTTTAGATATATATCTTCTTTCTTTTGTTGGTCATAGATATATTTTAATAGCAATTGACTATTTCACAAAGTGGCCTGAAGCAAAGGTTTTAAACATCTCAATAATATCCAAAGTAATTAATTTTCTTGAAGATTAGATATTTTCCAGATTTAGTGTGCCTTATGAAATTATCTTAGATAATGGTCCTAAATTTGCTTATAATGAATACTTAAAATTTATAGGAAGATATTCTATAATTTTTAATCATTCCTATAAGTATTACCCTCAAGGAAATGGGTAAGCTGAGTCCACAAAAAAAAAATTGATTTTTATCATGAATAAAATTATCTACAAAAATAAACAAAATTGACATCTTAAAATATGTGAGGCATTATGGGTAGATAGAACTATTGTCAAAGCAATTATTGGATACTCACCTTTTATTTTGACTTATAGTTTTGAAGCTACTTTGCCAATAAAATTATAGATTTTATCTGTTAATATAGTTTTACAGTACTTATCAAAAGATATAAATCTATTTGAACAAATAATAAATGATTTAATAGCATTATATGAAAGAAAACTTACTACTTTGCACAAGATGGAAGAATCCAAAAAGAATTTAAAGAAATAATTTGACAAAAAATTTCAAATCAAATATTTAAGGTTGGAGATCTGGTTCTATATTAGGATATAGCTCATGAAAATCTTGGTAAACATCTTAAATTTGATTCAATTTAGTTAGAACCATATAGAATTGCTGCTATACTTGGTAAAAATGCTTTTCATTTATAGGATTTAGAAGGAAATTGGCTACATTATTCTATCAAAGGTTTTCATTTAAATTGTTTTGGTTATTAGCTTTTACTTTTCTATTTGTTTTTTGTTTTTATGTATTTTATTTATTTACCTTTTATTTTGGGTTTTTTCTTTTTGTTTATTATTCTTTGATCAAATCGCATTTGGTTACCTCAATGAAGTTCATCAAGAAGAAAGACAATAGGAAAAAACCACAATATGCATGTAAATATTCAATAAATGGTAAGATGATTTTACATGGCATGATTCAGTTATGCTTTATAAATGAGTTTGAAAATGGTTATTAATGTATTTTTAATTATTAATTATTTCTATAAATTGTGTTTGAGGCTTGTTGCAATTGGTTGCTTTTTCATCTCAAATTTCCCTTTCTAATTTTTTATATTCTTTATGCCACACTGACTGAACACATCATCCCTTCAAAGTTCATAAACAAAGGGGTTCACATCGACCTACCTAAAAAATAATTAACTTGGATTTCACTCTTAGGTATTTTATCTTTAAAAGATAAAATTTTATATTTTTGCTACCTTATTCCATTAATGAAACAAACTAGCAAGATCCCTAGTGTTGAGCCTATTTTTTGAAACCCCTCCATTTTTTTTTTCAAAATAAGCACTTTGTATTGCTTCCACCATATCGACAACATTGTCATAACATTTAAAACTTCTTGTTCAGGGTCTTAGTTCATCATGACATTTAAATATGAAGTTTATGTTAAAATGTATATCATAATTATGTATGTGGTGAAATTATTATTTTGCATTACAAGTGGTTTTTAAATCATTTTTAGATTTAAAGAAAATTTAAGTATATTCATATCACATAATTTATGTTTGTGAATATCAATTAAAGAACAAATTCAGAATTCTTTATGAACATCAAGTAGATAGAAATAATGTTTTAAATTTTATTGCAAGTTGCTCATAATGGTTCTTTATCATTGGTGAATGAATTATATTGAAGTCATTTTAAGTATTATTTAAATTATAGTCTTGATGACGTAAAATTTTTCTAAGGGTCTTATCTCTAAATACTTTGATAAGTGCTTACATTATAATATGGGTCAAAGGATATGGTTTTAAATTAAAGGTGGTGGCATGGTTTTGTCTTACATGGTTTCATAAACTCAAACATGGTGAGCATTACTTGAGTTAGGTCTTGTGTTCGAATCATGGTTAAAATATTTAAAATGACAAGTAATGGTTTTAAATGCACTCAAGATTTGGCACATAAATGGTGATTTGTTACATTTTCTTGTAAATTCTAGCATTTAAGAATGTGTATTATGCATCGATCCAAAAATTTTAGTATAGATTTTAGTAGTAACAAAGGCTATTACTATTTTTATCAATGTTTTTTAAATATTTTGCAGAGCTAGAGGTAAGTATTGATATAATTGTTGGCCAATCTTGTTTCAACATGTAGTTGCTTAGTACTTTGAGATAAACAGAATACTTAAGGTAAAGTTATTTAGTTAGTTATCATTTTTGACAAGCTTATAGTGGAAGTGAAGTTTTAAACTGAAGAGAAATTTGAAAATTGTTGAAGACATATATAGGCAAGGTATGTTCATTTAGTAAGACAATTTTAAGGTATTTATCAATAAGACTCAGCTAAGAATTGGTTTGATGAAATTATAAAATCTGGTTTAATGGTATTTGTAGTTGGTTTTCATATAAAAATGTTTATTTTTATTTAAATGAAGTAAAATATAGTTGTTTATAGTATAATATATTTCATTGAAAAGTGATTTTGAGACATGTATAATATAAGATGTAGTCTATAAATTTTGAGACATATAGAATATAAAATGTTTTCTGTAAACTTTAAAATGATGAAAATTTATTTGCATATTGTTAATCTTTGACAAATCATTCAAAACATCAATCTTCAAATATTATAGAAGATAATAATTATTTGGTATGAAATTGATGATAATATTTGTAGATTTGTTGAAATTTTGATAAGATTATTCATTTTGTGAGGATATTTTTGGGATTTATTTGTAGTTTGTTAAATTTGGTTTGATCTGAGCAACAAGGTTTTGATAGTTTGGAATACTTGATATATTTTTCTATGTTTGAATTTTGAGATCCTATTTTAGAGTATTAAGTTCCTTATATAAACATAATATCTTATGAGGCATGCAGTTTTGATCATATATGTTATGATTGGTTTAGTTGATGATGAATAATTTGCACAATGGATGGGTTTGTTGTATTATTTTTTTTGGCTTTATATATATATGTCATCTTTAATGAAATAAAAAGGAGGTTTGAAACTTAAAAATAAAGGTTGAACAATTTTTTTGATTTCTCTGTTATTGATATACAACTATTTTATAAAATTGAGATTGCAGGATTATCAAAAATTTATCTCTGTTATAAGTTGAAAAGATCGTTTGAAAATTTTAAATAGTTAGTTCAATTTTTAAAAATATTGGTTGGTTTGATAATAGTGAATATGGTTTTATGAGTGATGATTATAATATTTGAATAGATTATGTTTGTTTGATAATATACATTATTTCTAAATTTCAATCTTTACTGAAATTTATTTATACATTCAGATAGTTTATGAAGTTATGCATTTGGTATGTAGATTTTAAAATATTTTTTTATATGTTTTCAGAATGTTAGGGTGGACCCCTCTAATTAAAATAATAATTAGATAAATCCATAGAGAATAGAACAAACTAACAATAGAGAAAATTATTTTTCTCATATTTCTATATCCAGAGGTCAATTTTCTACTAGTAGAAGATTTGGTAGGACTTTCTCCAAGCCTTTTAATAGGGGCACTCATCCACCAATTCATTTTGATGTTGTTGATCCTAATTTTTTGAATGTTTTGGAAGCTTTACCTTTTAATCTTATGAATAATAAAGGCAATCAAGGATAAAGAGGATCTCATTAGAGACATCATCTATTTGGATGTGGAAATTCTAACAGTTCTCAAAGAATGCAGACTAATTTACAATATGAAGATAAATCAGTCTCCTGATTGAGATGAACAGTTACCTAGACTTGACTTACAATAGGTTGCTAAGTTACACCATTCCCATACTTTAGTCCCTTTGAATTGAAAGCTTCCATCTCGTGGACCTACTACTCTATATGCCACTTTTTCTAAGCTTAAACTTCTAGATTTTCCTCATCATCAACTAGAGAAAAGAATATTACCATTGAATAAAAAAGGTAAGAAATTATCCCTTTAGTGCCACCAATAGTACCCAGGATGGTGAAGAAAGTAAATTTGGAAGTGGATGATGAATAATATGAGGAAGCAATGAGGTTGATCAAATTATTGATGACCAATATGAGTTATACTGAGTACATGATTGATAAAAGTTACCCATTGATTAAAATGCTATAAGATTTAGATGATGATTGAAAGTTTTTAGAGATGTTTTGCTATAGTTTGATACTTTAAAATATTGGTTTTAATTTTACTTGACAGTGATTTCAAAGTTTAAAAACATTTTTATTTGTTTAATGGTGGTTTATAGTTTAAACATTTTTAGACAAAGATATTTGATATGGATATTTAAATTTTAATGCATATGGATAAATGTTAGGAGTACTAGTTTTCATTTAATTACCTATATTATTTTATATATATTATATAATTTATTATCTAGGTGTTATAATGTCTAAGGGGCCCCACCTGATTAGATTTAGTCCCTTGATTTATTATTTTTAATTTTGATCTTAAAAATTATCTTTAAAGTCTAAAAAGAGTTAGGTAATAATTGAAGTTTAATTGACTTAATTAAAGTAAATTAAGTTAGAATAATAACTAACTAAAAGTCAATTATAACCGATTCCTTAACCATCTTCAGAGGAATTGATTATAAAATAATATCAAGATAACATAGAAGGAGGAAAATTATATAGGTATCTTGAAATACTTTTGATTCATTTCAAGTCTATCTTCATACTTCTTTCTATGTAATATCTTTGTGATAAACAACTCTTATAGATAGATGAAGGACACTTTATTTAAGCATTAAGTAACTTGCTTAATAAGATATGTATATCCAAGTTTATTTATTTCATTTATAAATTATCTTTAGAATATTAAGTTTAACATCTTATGATGGTTGTAGATTTGTAGTCATATGAGTAGAATCCAACTACTTGGCCTGAATACTGATGAACATTTCATTGTGTGTGACATGTTTTTGATCAGTTTTTATTGTATTAGTTGTTATATTTAAGACTTTATAATAGGAATGATATTTTCTCAATAAAATTTGATTTATTTGTTAAGATGACTATTTCTTTAAAGACTCACAAATATTTGTTTAAGCTTTAGATTATTTTCTCAAGCTAGAATTTAGTTAATTAAAAGGGTTCTATTTAGAATAGTTTAAATTTAGTTGTTTAGTTACTTTGATTATTTTAGTTTTAGATTATTTTACTTTTAGTTGTTTGTGTTATTTTCTTATTTAAAGTAACTTAGGTTATTTCATTTATTTATTAATAGCTTTTTAGTCTTTGGAATAGATTTGTTTTTTCTTTATTTGTTTCAGTTTATTAGCTTATTAGATTATTTCTTAGTTATGTTGATTCACTTTTATTAGGAACAGTTTATTACATTAGATTAGTGATGTTTTTATTTCTATTTATTTTCTTAGATTTAGAGCTTCAACCTCTTTAGAATGTTAATTGTTATATCTGTCTCTTTATTTGGTTATCATTTTAATCTTTTGTTTGTATCTTTTCGATCTATTTATATCTTTTCATTGGATCTCTTTTGAGTCAAGTATAGTAGGTTATATTGGTTATCAATTCATAAATATTTATAAGGAACATAAATATTTCTTTATAATAATATTATAAATATTATAATATAATATTAATTTTTCTTTAATAATAATAATAATAATAATATATGAATTGATTATATTTAACAAAATTTGAAATATTTTAACAAAATTCTATTATTATTTAGTTTTTATTAAAATTAATTAGGATATCATTTAACATCATTTAACAATATATACCTAATTGAGAATTCTATGACTTTAAAAATCTTGGTTAATTAATCAAAATCAAAATCGAAACCATGCCATATTACATAAGTATAACTTCACTGATTAACAAAGCATGGATAAAATGACCACCATATCATTAGCCTAGTCATCATGAGGCTTAATACAATTAGCCCTAGTTGTGAAAACAATACACCATCCTATCTATTACCTATTAGATAACTTTGAATATCTTTAAAAAAAAGGGTCCAGTTACCAACCCATGACCAAATGAGCCCCATGGGGGACAAAGAATTAGAGTGAGATGACTTAAAATACAAGGACCAAAATAAAAGAAAACATGAGATGAACATCGGAGATGAAAATTTTGACCCCCAAATATCTAATCGGAGATAACAATGACATTTTGTGTTAAGATGTCAAAATTTGGTAAGTGTAATAGTATGGCTAAAAGTCATTTCTGGACATGGTAAAAAATATGAAATTTTATCGAGTGGGATTAGTTAATGAGATGGAGTAAGTTGTAAAGGTTAAAATAGAATTAAAACCAAAGTGATCTCCCAAAAAAATCTAAGAGGCCAAAGCAAACCAGAAAGTGACATTACCAAGATTTTGCAAGTAAGATAAATGGCACAAGAAGTTGTTTTAGGACAGTATAAAAAATGAAACTTGTTTGTATGAGTGAGTTTGAAAGGATGGGATTTGTTTTGGGAGATAAAATGACACAAAAACTAAATTGATCCCCCAAAGCAAACTAAGAATCCTTGAGGAACTAGAAATCAATGCTTTTAAGAACCAACAAGTAGGATAAGTGCCTTGAAAACATGTTTACATGTAACGAGTAAAACATGAAACTTATCTATATGAAATTGATTAATAGGATGAGGAAATTATAGAGGAATAAATGGAATGGAAACTAAAATGAACCCTAGGATGAATTTAGAGCCTTGAGCAAGTCAAATAGCCATTGATCTAGAGACCTTACAAGTGGAAGAAGTGTCTCAAAAATGCATTTTTGCTCAAAGAGTAAAACATGAAACTTATTTGAACGAATGTGGTAAAAAGGATGGGATGGGTATTAAAGTACCAATAGGAATATAAACTAAAATGACCCTCTAAAGAAGATAGATGGAGTTTATAGAGCTAACAAGCAAGATGACCAAGTGAGTGTAAGTAGAGCTATACTTTGTTTCATGGTTGAGTGCTTTATATGAAACTTTATCATTTGGACTTAGCCATAAAAATGGGATAAGTTTTAAATCCCAAAAAGGCATGAAAATGAGGTGACCTTCTAGATCAGGGTAAATGAGCTAGACTTGAAATACAAATTGGGAGGTCAATACCCCACTTTCATGCTAAGTGTTAAATATATGAACTTTTCTCGCACAAACATGGATTTCCAATGGTGATGGTTTTAGGACTTGATTTAGCATACAAATTGAGATTGACCACCAAGGAAAATTAAGAGTGTTAGGATCAATGAGCCATGAGTGTAAGTGAAAGTGGATATAAAAACAAAAATAAGTTCCCTGAATCTTAGGAAGAATTAAGTCATATTATACAAGCAACAACAAATAGTGACTTTGCTAGAAAATATTCCTAAGTATTTTGAAATAATAGAAACATGTGTAAAAACCTAGAATCTCTAACTAAGACTAAGCATGGAATGTGAACATATTCAAGAGAGGAGAATATAGTAAAGGCTAAAGGACCAAATTAGACATTCTTATTAAACTCTTGTGTGTAAATGACTTAAATTACCACTTCCTAGACCCTACAAGGACTAACTATTGTCACTCAATCTTACACCCAACGAGAAGATGGGACAAGCTTATCCTCATTAAAGTGAGACAATGGAACCAACTCAAGGTTGTGTGTATCCCTATTAAGAGGTGGATCTCTATATTAGGGGCTAGCTCCCCTTGATGCATCACTAAAGCTCATATCCTAACACTAACACTTGTGGGGTGAAAAGGGATATAGATAACATGAAAGTAAACCTAAATAATGGAGGTGATACACCAAATATTTTTCTCTATGCACACCTTTATCATTCATTTTAAATCAAGGACAAGTTTTACATACACTTCATTCAATGTTAGTCTTCCCTCTTACATCAATGCTTCAACATGGGTCCTAGAGGTAGTATACGATAGGAAGACTAAACAATAGGCATTATAAGACACTTTATTCCATAGAATTATCACTTATACCTGAATTATCATTAGACACTTCTTTTTGAATTGAAAGAAAGATCACAAACAATAGGTACTAATGGAATCAATATGTGAAGGTAAATGGAAACTACACTTGCACAAGATTAATACCAATCATGTATATTTAATGAAATACTTTAATGAGGTAAAACACCTATCTTTATTGATATAAGGAAAAAATTTGGTATGGATTCACCATCCCAAGTGTAGAAATCCCATGCAATGCCAAAAGGCCATAATTTATAGAAGAAATGGGAAGAGAGAGAGAAGGGGAGTCTAAGAGTCACTTAGACATGTGTCAACAATGTGAAGATAAGTTAAAAATGAATTAGAGAGAGGAATGGGGTGAGAAATATAGAAAAAGGATCTAAAATTGTCATTTTCAATCATATAAGACCTATAAAGTGGTTAAGAAACTCCTTTTCTATGCATAGAAAACCACCCTTCATAATTAGCCTTCCAAAACTATCATAACTCTAAAACTGATCAATTTTTATGATGGATTTGAGTAGGAGGGGTTAATAAGAAGCATTCAAATGTATTGGAGGGCCTCTTGACCCTTTTTATCATTCTGGCCATGTATGATCATCTTTGGTAGTCCCAAAATAGCTCTTTTCCCTACACCTCTCACATTTGGCACCTAAAAACTATTAAAACCTACAATATGATCCATAAAATAAGTGGAATGACATTTTTTCCAAGTTTCCATGGAATAATTTATAAGAAACAAGCCTTAAAAAGATCTTTAAATCAAGATTCACCATTTTTTTAAAGTTTTCCTTAGCTGGCTCACTGAACTAGCTAAAAAGAGAGAGCTAGAAAAGGAAATTTTGAGTATTTACAAGGCCTAAAAATTGAATTTAAGTTTTTTTCAATTCCCAAGCTACCTCCCAAAGTGATTGACATCTCATGGTCATATTCAGGACCTACAAAAAAAATGTCAAGAGAACCTATTTCCTACTCCCATGTATCTGATCATAATGGAGTTCTAAAAAACTTATATTCAGTAATAATTGTCAAATTAATCCATATAGATGCATTTTTAGGTTCATTTTCACCATTGGGTCACAAAACAAGGTTTAAGAGGGTTTTAGAGTGGCTATCCCTCCTAACCTTTGTTCATACAGGTTTGATGTTAGAATCCTCTCCAAATGTCACTTGTGTCTTATTAGGGATCCTATACATCATCCAAAAACATCTCCAAATCCCATGTAAAGGCTCATGAAAGATATGAGCATTCCAAGATGACCATTCAAGTCAATTTTGCACAACTAACAAGGTCTGAGTACATTCTAGGCCAAATGGTGGCTTCTTGATGGATCTAATACAAACCAGAGGTTAAAATAGCTCTTAATATACCCAAAAAACATGTTCTAATCCTTGGAAGAACTCTCTAATAGTAAATAATGGAAATGACCTTAGTTTTGAGACTAGGTTTACACCTTGTCAATGAGCTTGCTTGCTCCTTAGACCCAAAATGGATCTTAATTAGATTCCCATAACTCTAAATGGAACCAAAACATAATTTTGACCTCTATTGAGGTGTTCTAATTCATTGGGTTTCTTTATTAAGGTGCAAACTAAAAGTTGCCCCTCATTTGAGATTAGGCCTATTCCCTTCCTTACCCTAATGATTACGACCCTTTATGGTTAGAGTATATTGTTTGGTTCTAGACCCTCTAGAAAGGTTTTTTATGTCTTAATAGACCCCTTCCATCCTATCCAATAATAATTTGAGATTTTCTTTCCTTTTATTTCATCATTTCAACATTTTCCTCAAAACTACCATCTCCATGCATGCTAAAATTACCCCTTCTCTGAGACAAAATAAAGAGGGTTTTCCATGTTATATTATAAAATATGATTATTTAAGAGTGTTTTAAAGGTCCTAATGGTACTTTGTACAAAATTTGAGCACTCAACTCCTCCATTTGAACCTTCAATTATCCAAATTCCCAAAGTAGACTTCATGAGTAGGCAGACTGTGAAGGTGGGCTAAGTATATGTTATACTTGGAGAAACATGGATTTCCTTGAGATTTATTAGTTCATTTCAGGGATCCTCCATGCCTTCCATAACCTATCCCAGCCATATCTAGCCTACTTTCCCCTTAAACACCTTCTTTGTTCTTGGAAACATAGGACTAGGCCTTTTATGCAATATTCTCAATGTAAAGAAGAAATGAGTTGCAGATGAAAATTTTATGTAATATTATCAATCCAAACGTGTAAATGACATGTGGGGAGGTGAAGAGTCACAAAACCACATTTTTAGGTACAAGGGAACTTGAGAAGTTCATACAAGTGTTAGAAATGGCTTATTTTTTAGGGAAAACTACCACTTGATTGATGAACCTAACTTGTAACTCTCACCTGACATGACCCTGGCATCATTTGAAATTCTCCACGTTTTCATCCACCTTGGTGATAAATATTTGGCTTAAAAGTCCTAAAAAATCATTTAATTAAGCTAAAAGGTGGCAAAATGACCCTTTTAGCTCATGAGACCTAGTTAAGTGGGAAATTTATGACTTATAAACCATCAAAACATAATAAATTTCATATTAGGATAAATTGGACACAAAATTATCCTTTGACCAAGTTTGACCTATGTTTGACCATGTTTGACTAGGCCATTTCAAGTAATATGAGATTCAACAAAGACTAGGGGATGGATAATTGAGATAATAGACTAACATGACACCCTATAAGACACATGGGAACCTTCTTAAAAATTTCAAAATGATAGGTGTTGACCCAATTTGACTAGAAGTCAGATTTGGTCAACACTAACTACTATGGATCAAATTATCAGACCAGTGAATCTTACCTTGAGAATGCTTGCTTGGACATTGTTCTTCTACCATCTAGGCATATATATCCCCAATATATTATCCTTTAATTCCACTAAAGGCCTTGTTCCACTACCAACCAAATTATAAATCTTATGGTGGAGTTTCCTAAATCACCCAAAATTGAGTTTTCTTGAGATTGTTCTTTTTATTTTTTTTCATATTAATTTATCTTTTCACTTTCTTTTTAGCATCTCAATTATGATTTGGGGACCACTGTGATAAGTAAAAAGTAAAATTATACATTTTTCATCCTAGATCTTCATCGTAGTAGGTTCATCTAAGCATACCCATAAACCATTATGATGTGATTTTTGTACTTGGTTTTGAGATAATGTCTTCATCAATCAAATAATTTACTCAAACTTAAGCCAACAAAAATAAATTAAAATATCTCAATCTTTTGAAACTGATTCAAAAATAAAATTTAATGTTATAAACTATTGATATTATTTATACACCAAAATGTCATTTTTGCTACTTATGTATAGGCCTTTCATTTTTCAATTCATTTGACCAACATGGGAACCTATATGTTAAAATGGGAAGGCTAGGATAACAATAGATAAGAAAAAAGGTTATACCAACAAAAAAATATGATAAAATAAATAATAATAAACCAAACTAGAAACAAAGCAGGAAAAAAAGTAAAAAAATAATTAGGAAAGCAAAAGAGAAAGTATTTACAATAGCCGACTAGGCTAAATCAAGTTTGGAAGTAGTGTTTAAGGAATTGTTCATTGACAAGCAAAATAACATCCTCACCAATTAGACACCTTAGGTGGAATTCATTATCACCCAAGATTTTATAGATTTGGTAGGGACCCAACCAAAGGGTATCAAACTTTTTGTGTTGTCCCTTCTTTTCATGAGTCTTATCTTAGAGAAGGACCAGATCATAGATCCAAAAGGATTTCACTTTTGATCACTTATAAAAACAATGTTTGATTATTTATTGGTGCTTACTAAAATATAATAGGGCTACATCACATTTTTAATCTAGCTATATCAAGTTAAAAAGGTGAGATTCTATCTTATCATCAATCTCTAGGTAATCTCTCATGAACTATAAAATAGGGATTCTCAGGTTAATTAGAAAGATCATGTCTTGGATGTAAATAATATGGTATGGTGACATTACCAGGGATGATTTAATTATAGATTCCTACTAGACCATAATGATAATTTTAAAATATTATGTTAGTTCATAGGGTTCTTTTCCAAGTTCTTAATTACATCAAGTAGATTTTTATTAGTTGATTTTGTTACCCTATTACCTTGTGGATAATAATTGGAAGAGGAATTTATGATTACCTAGTTTTCACATGCCCATTAAGTAAATTAAAGAGATGAGAAAGAAAGACCATTGTCACATACTAGAGTAGTAGGCATCTTAAACCTGGTGATGATGTATTCTTCTAAAAAGTTGATTACCACATCGGTTGTGCAATTCTTTAATGCTTTCACTTCGGTGCAATGTGTACAATAATTAGTTACTGTAAGAATGAACTTATGTCCTATAGAGTAATTTACATTGATCACTCTAATTAACTCTAATCTCCATTTTGTGAATGGACAAACCTCAATAACTAATTATATTGACATGGCATGAGTATGTTCTTTGTGCATGGAAACTTGGCAGGTATGATAGCTCTAGATGTGAGCATCGGTATCTTTAAAAACATGAAACTAATAATACCCTACCCTAAGTATCTAATGGGATGTATCACTCCATGATCTATGACCAATTCCAAATTTTTCATGGAAATTGGTGAGTACTTCAATTACTTCTTATTTGTTCAAACATCTCGTATATATGCCTTCATGATTCTTTCTATACATCATGTTGATTTGATCATGAAATTGTTGATTTTTAAGCATAAGGCCCTTATATAAGTGTAATTTAGATTATTCAAGAACTCATTGTTGATAAACTAGTAGACATATCTTGGTACCAATCATCATTCATGATATATTCACCATGTACTATTAGAAAATGATTTGTGGGTCTATTTCAACCATGGCCTTATTGAGTCCTTGACATCATAAAATATTAACTTGTTGGAGTTTGAAGTCAAATACTTGGATAATAGTCATTAACTTTCCCCTTCACTCACCCAGCTCATTTTGTGTTAACATAGCCTTCATTTTAGGGTCAAGCACTACTACGAATATCTTACTATGGAGGATGTAATATCTAAACTTATTGATTGCTTTGATTAAGGCAAAAGATTATTTGTAAATCATTGAATAAATTAGTTTAGAATCATGAAGTTAATAACTCATGAATGAGATAGGTCTCTCATTTTTAGTTTCTTTATTTTGTGTTAAAATAGTAGCACTTGAGTGTTATGAGGAAAATGAGTAGATGTAGAAGGGTTGTGTATAGTCAAGACTTATTAACATTGATTTATTTACTATTAGTCATCCATTCTATTTTTGAATCCTTATTTAGCATGTTATTGAGTGGTGAAACTATCTCTACAAATCCCAAAATGAAATTCATGACGAAGTTAATTTTTTTAAAGAATGACTTCAGCACCTTTCTATTTCCTAGCAATAGAATTTTTAGAATTGATTCTACTCTCTGAGTCTATGGAAAAGCCTTTTTTTGAGAAAATTTTACCCAATAACTTACCCTCTATCAACCCAAATATGCATTTATTTATATTTAATAAGATTCTATGATCTCTACACCTAGTTAATACTACTCTTAGATCCTTCACGTGGTCTTCCTAGCTCTTGGAAAAGATAGATAGATTGTCCATGTATATAACTAGGCATTTCATAATACAATATTTAAATGTGATATCCATGGCACATTGGAAAGTAGTACCCACATTGATTAGGATGAACACAATCCTTTTATATATGAATATACCCTACTTTGTCATGAATGTTATCTTGATTTGGTCTTTATAGTTAACCATTACTTCATTATGCCCTAAATACCCATCGAGTAATGACATCATTTAAGAGTCGGTTCACTATTTGTATGAATTCGTATAGTGAAGGAATTATGTAGTTATCTTTATATAAAGCTTTTTTAAAGTTCTGTGAATCCACACAAAGATTTATTTCTCCACTTTTCTTTCAGACAGGCACCAAATTAGCCACCCACATGGAGTGCCTAATGGGAAAGATGATTCTTGTTGAGAGCAATTTCTACACTTCTTTAAATATAAATGCTTGTAGTAATGGATTAATCAGTCTTTGCCTCTGATAGAATGGTTTGACCCCCATCTTGAGAGGATGTTATGCATGAGAATAGAAGTGTTGAACACTTTTAGGTGTTCATAATTGCATGCTATAACCCCTTTGAATTCTTTAAGGTATTGAACCAACCCAATGGCTTCCCTAATTTTTTATCTTCACTACAAAGTCTTAAACACCTACTTATCCATCCCATAATTTCCTTTTCCATACAATTTATGCATAAAAACACATTTTTCAATTCATTTACATTGACTAGATTGCAATGTTGGTTAAACATACCTTTTGTGGGGGTTGGTTTGAATTTTTATCTTTGGTAATCCACGTCAAAAAACCATTCTAGTGATATCATTCCCTTAGGTATAATTTTGGTTTTCATATTTATCACACCTTCCTCATCTAGTTCAAACTCTTTCATGTCATCTTCATCTATAATTTGTGATTCAAACATATCCATGTTGGTGATGAAGTTGATGATTTCCTAATAATCATTGAATACCTAGAAGTTATTAATATTATTAGGATTTAAATGAGTATGGACTAAATCCATTGGGAACCTTCTTCACCTAGAGTTATCTTTAGGTTATAGAGTACTCACAACTATTGCCAATACATCTTCCATGTAGTTCTTTCTATGAGGCAACAAGTAAAAACTAACTCCACTAATAACCTTCTTAGCCTGAAGTTAGCTATAGGTTCTAAACTACTTACAACTATTGCCAACACATCCACCATGTAGTTCTTTCTATGAGGCAATGTCTGAATATTAAATGCATCTAAATCTTCTATCAAGTTCCATAATTAGTTATGGTATCTAAATAAATGTTTATTATTATAAGCATACTAGATTTTTAATTTTTTAAACACTAGTTATAAGTTACCAAACAATTTTAGCTTCTTAACCTTATTATTTATAGCAAATTGGAGACCATGCACTAGTGCCTAGGGTAAATTTTAGTGGCCCATATATAAATTAACTTAGGCTTTTTTTGGTAAATCTATAAGTATGTGTTTGAAAATTCTAGGGAATGTTAACATATGGTGTTTAGGTGAGAAGACAAATGGAAAAATAAATCATAATAGGGCATAAAATCTAGATGGGCATGTGACTGTATAGAAAACCTATAGACATTTCCTTCATTTCTTTCCTACTACTAAATTTTTTCATTAAGAGTATATGGGTGGATGTTTGTTTACATATGATAGAGAATAATCTCATATTGAATTTTGACAGAGTGTTGACATATATTTATATGTATAAAAATTATTTTAAATAGTAGGTGAGTTGACCTAAAAAAGTAATAATACCCAAATAATTTAGCACCAACCCTAAAATATCCAAATTACAATTTTAAAAACCTAAATATTTATGAATTAATGAATAATAACCACTAAAATTTACCCTTTTAGTGCCTCACATTAATCTACATTTTTTTGTAAGTAAATTATAGGTGAAATGCAGTGAAATATGACTTCCCTCATGGGTTAATGAGCTCAATAATAGCACCAAACCTATTCTTGGACTTAGATCCATTAAATTTTAGAATCGATAAGTGATTTTTTAGTTGTTTATCTAGGATTTTGATAAATAGGTGATGCCACCATATTGACATCTCCATTATTTTTCTCAACCTCTAGTGGGCACATGCTTAATTTATTAATTGATAAGGATCTTTTGGTCAGATCCTCAGTGGTTGAAGTATGTATAGGGTTGTTTAGAATGGTTATTTTTTCATTTGAAGAGCTTTTAAATCCCTTATTTTCACTTAGATCAACACGTTTCACCTCTTCATATGCTAGGGAAACATTGTGTACTAAATGTATCTCACATGCACAAAGGACATCATCCTCATCTAACTAGTCTAGTTCCTTAAATTTTGAATTTTCTTATACAAAAAATATACTGATGGGGATCTTTTTGTAAGTTAATGACTATTTATCAAGTGCATAGACCCCTAGTTTAGACTCTTAGAATAAAAATTCATTTTTGTGTTATACTCTATGATCATGTGAGTCATTTTAGACTCACTCTCAATTCTAATCTGATTGGGTATAACTCACCATGGGAGCCACATGTGAGAAAACTCAATTGCCATATAACCATTTAATTTTATCAACTAATCTCATCTTAGGATCATACCATAAGTATCAAGTATATCCAATACCTAAATGCCAATAAATTATTGCACTCGAGGATTAGATGCCAACTACATGTGGATATGGTTCAACTCATCGAAGACCTTAACCTCTAATTTTTCTAATTAAACAAATTTTCTATTTGACTTTATAGGAGTCAAACCCAACTACTAACAAACATCATATGAAATCATAATGATGGAATCACCTAAAGCCACCAAATAATTATGTAATTTCTTACCAAAAATATAGATTGATAGGAGGAAAAGAGGAGATTTAGTTTTTTATTTGTATATTACAACATGTGCATTAATTGGATTGTTGGCTTCTTCCCCTTTAGGAGTATATAATTATTTTATTAACAAGTATTTCTAGTTAGGCATTTGGAGAAATTCAAATATTTTTATGTTATCCTTAGTTTTCTGTAGGTCATCTACAATTCTATTATTATGATCCTAATGGGTGGATTTCACTAACGCCTCAAGGTTTTGGTGTAGTGGTTCATTACATGTGGTATCAAAACCTCCACTCAAGTTCAGTTCATAGAGCAAGTGGCTACGTTGGCATGTCAATGTTCATCTGGGGCTCATACATGTATGGGATCCTGGTGGTATGGGCACTAATCTGGCCTCGAGTTTGGGCTTTGAAAGCATGGTGAGATGTTATGATCCTAATGGGTAGATTTCACTAATGCCTCAAGGTTTTGGTGTAGTGGTTTTTTATAGTCATATCCTTGTTTTTTTGGTTACATTGGTTTTTTATTTTATGGGGCTGTATAACTGTTCCTAGGTTTATAAGATGTAGGTGGCCCCTTAAGTGGAAACAGGTTGTTGCTCAAGTTTTCTTTAGATAATGTTGACCAGCTTTGACCCTACAAGTCAAATTGGGGCCCCTATAGGTAAAAACATGGTCTTTATATGTTTTATGGGGTCTAAAATTTTGTCTTAAGGTGTATTATAGGTTGTTTTTTGGAATTTAATGTCATGTTAGCCTTGGTCATTAGTCATTTTAGTTCTTATATCATTTTGAGTCATTTTGAAGTCAAAAAAGGACATTTAATGAGTTTTAAAACCTCCTAGGGAAGTGTGAGGGTGTAATAAGGGTGATGTCACATGACATGTGTCTTAATATGTCTTAATAAACTATCATAATTAATAGTGGTAGGTTTTTTAAAAGAAAGTGCAGTTTTCTTGAAAAAATAGAAGAGTTTGGTACTTGTATAGCTTATGAGAGATTTTTACACATGAGAGATGGTTTTAATATGAATATTAATCTTCCTCACACTTATCTCAATGATTTCCATGGTTTGAAAGTGCTTAAAAATTCCTAAAACTATTCTACCCCTTTCTTGCCTTTCTAGAAATGTGAAAGTGATCAACAAGTTCATGCTTGGTACGGTCAGTGGAAGAGGTTTCAAGTCAAATGATTTTGAGAAGTGGTAATAAAATTATAGAGATCCATTTAAATAGAAATATTTCCAATATTTTTCAACCATTATTTATGAATCATCGTTTACAAGTTGACTATGATTTCCTACTTACCTATCTATGTACCTTGTAGGTTTTGCTCTAATTTGGACAAGTTTGTACAATCTATTTACTATTATTATTTATATAGGATTTTGATTCTATTATCTAATGATATTCATGATTTTTTTCACTTTTCATGATGTTTTTATATGTAAATCATCTTAAGTTGTAGGAGGAAGTACTTTGTTGTGTCATAGGTAGTTTTCACCATTTTTGGATTTTCATGCCGCATTAATGGTTTAAGAGGGTGGATATTAATCCATTACCATATTTTTAATTTTCTCTCAATTCATTCACCTTTCAACTTCATTCTCAACAATAATCTTTATATTTGCAGTCATATGTAAGAAACATAGTTAGGCAGCCATATAAGTACATTGCAGGCATCTTTACAGAGGAATATCACATTGGAAATGGGGTGTGAAAGCTTTATTAAAGGTTTGAAAACATCATATTTTTCCATTAAAACACCATGATAAATATATCAAGTGACTATCAAAGGAAATTCCTTGAATGCATGGACCATTTCACTATCTGCCTTCATACCTTTCAAAGTGCATCTACAGGTGTTCAAAAGGATAATACCACATTGAATAGAGGTTTTGAAGATTGGTTTCAATACCTTAATGAAGATATACACCTATTTAGAGGATTGGAAAAGAGTCTAGGTTTGACAATGGGATCAAAACATTCACATTGTCCACTTTCTCCTTTACTACCTGTATACACAGAATGACCACCTACAAACAGCCTAACAAAGAGCAAAGGAACAATTTTGAAGTGTTAAATTAGATGATGAAACTCTCTTTGAGGTTCAAGTGTTTAATAAAACTCCATGGTAGACCTAGTTTCAAGGTTAATTGAGAAAAAGGAGGTTTTAAATCATGCTAAAGGGTCAATTGACTATGTTTAGGATTATTTTCCCTAAAAGTGAAAAATAGAGTTCCTAGGGGTTTTGTTGATATCTTGTAACATGGTTATACAAATTCTGAATCACCTAAATGATCAGGTATTGTAGTCTCTACATGGGAGAAGGACTATACTAGGTTTGGGAGGTATATGAAAAATAAAAGGTGGTTTTTGGGAAGCCTAAAAATTCACTTTTATGTACTAAAAATAGGTAGTAAAACCTACAACTCTAAGTCCAAAAGAGACCTTTGTCACCCAAAGTTTAAAACTTGTCCTTGCCACCATAATTGAGTGTTTCCAAATGGTTTAATGGAGTACTTATGACCTAAGAGATCATCTAAAGGGGATATTATACTGTCTTTGAATCTCTTATCCACCTATAAGTGTCTTAGGCTTTGAAATACCCACCTACAGGTGAGTAGATAGACAATAGGCTAGAAGACAATGTCTAAGTTGTGTCTTAGGGCATGTAAGGTTAATACATGTGTATATATATGCATTGTGTCCTCAATAATTCAATTATGGATCTTACACACCATGTATAGGCTCAATTATATCTTATGTGCACCTACAAGAATAAAACAAGTAGGGTTTTCATAGTCAGGACAAAGATAGCTCAGTTTGGTGAATTTCAAGTTTGTATGAAGGGTAAAAGTAAGTTAGAATGATTAAATTAACCTTTGAACACTTACATCAATATCATTATGACCTCTATAAACCTTTGGTAATGTGAAATAAGCCTACATAAGGCCCTGTATGCAACCTACATCCAGGTGTTGACTGTTATAGGCAGTGATCTAAATGGGTATGTTTAGGTTTTATAAAGCATGGGATGAAACAAATGGATCCAAATAGGTGTGAAAAAATATTTAAGGACTATATAGAGGTTTAAAGCATTATTTTAAAATCTTAACCATGTTTCTTCATCTACAAGTGCAGTATATTGAATCAAAAATACAATCAAAGTGACACTCAGTCCTAACTAGGCATAATGTATGGAAATGAACTTAGAGGTTTGGAGTGACAAGATAAAATTAGATAACCTTCATAAAAATTAGAAAAAAATAATGAAACCATCATGATGTACATAAACAGAACAGGGACATGGAATTCCTACACAAAGTCCTTACCTGGCAGGTCTCTCTTGGTTTTTTTAGACTTTGGAGGGTCAAATGGTTTGAAAAAGGGATGAAACCTTTTATATAGTGTATTAAAAACCTATATAATCCTATCCAACATTAATTTTTTTTGAATACATAGGGGAAGTACCCTCTATTTTGTCTCATATAGAGGGTACTTCCCTTATGCATAAATTTTATAGTTTTGGAAGGTAGAGATGGCCAGCTGAGTTAGGAGTTGTTTGGACCTTGAAAGGATATTTGTATAGTTTAATTTCACTTGGTAAAACATGAAAAATATTGTATGTAAGGAGGAACCTTAGTAGAGTGTCCTATAACTCCAAGGTTACGGTTAATCCTAAAAGCTAAAGTTTAGGCCTAAAGCTAAATGGAGAACCACTTTAATTTCTAGTATGGAGTGAGCATTATAACCTATTAAAACATTTTTATGGGGCCATTAAATATATTTTCAAGCTATTAATATACAAATTAAACTATGAAAAGGTCACTTTTGGCTCAAAAACAAACTTAAGCATGCAGGAAATAGAGAGGCAAGCTCGATAGGCTAACTTAGAGTGTTCATGTCTCCTTGAAGGATTTGCATGGAGGTCAGGGAAGTATGAAGGAGTTATTAGCATTCCTTAGGATCAAATTTGTGGAATTATTTTAATAATACAATGTCCAACCTTCATGAATAAATCTTAAGAGTAGAATGAGGTCAAAACCATTGTTAGTGACCCGACTAGGAAGATGAAGCTATAAATTTATTCTAATGGACTGGTTTGACTAGGATAATAATTGGAACTTGTATAATACTCTCTGAAGATCCTCCCCACCCTTTTGAGCTATACAAACTTATATGAACAAGGTACAAAATATGTTTTTTTTAAATTTTTTTTCATTATGCAAGTTTCAAGAGGTTCCAAGAGATGAAAACAACTCTAGAAGGAATATTGAGATTTTTTATAACTTCCCATATTCATTTAATTCCTTATAAAAACTCCTAAGTACCTAAAAAAGATCTCTCATCTTAGGCAGTCAAAACTGGCATAGTGACCAAGCTAGTGAGGAGTGTGGAAACTTCAAGTGGATGTATTTTTAAGGTGTTCCTAAGTATTATAAGGCTATGGAGATTATATAAAAGTGTCATGCATTCCCTCACATGTATTTTCATGGAAAACTAAATCCAATTTTGAGACCAAGTGTTCAGGGTGTATGAAGGAGAGATTTTTTGGACTATAGATGATGATGGCTCATTCCTAGATGATTTTAGATGACCAAGCCTACAACCAATGCATGGAGAGGCATGTATAAAATCCTTCCCATTAATTCCAATCATAATACATATCCATAATTATTTTTGGTAATTTCAAATAGGTCAGAATCATGAAGGTAGTTTTTTGAGCCAAAATGAGAACTTTCATGCCACTTTGAAAGAGTTGCATGACTTGGAGAGTAACTTATTACTTATAAACTTGCATGTTTAATCCCAAATAATTTTCAAATTATTAATTAACTCCTTTTATAATCTTTACAAGTGTCCTTGTGACCCTTGGACTTCTCTCTTATCCTCTCTCTCTTAAGTTCTATAAGAACTAGACATTTTTGGCCATTGTAACTTATGCTCCACCTAAGTATGGTGAATCCATACTAATTTTCTTACCATTTGATCAATAATAATATTTATTTTTACCTCTTACATGACCTTTCATAGTGTATATACTTGATTGTTTGGTTTTTCTTAAGTGATAACTCTTGTTTACTTAGCATGTTATTTCATTCTCTCACCTATTTGCAGTCAGAAAGCTTCTTATTATACGGAATGTGAAGTGTTCTAGGAAGTTTCAAGGTTAATTGAGTTAGTATATTCATTATTTACATTCAAATCCTCTTGTCTAGTCTTCCTAGCCTAAGCATTCATCCATGATCTCATAATGTAATTTTAATGTGAGAAGATGTAGATTGGAGAAGTGTATGTTTGGTTAGTCTCTTTGTTTCATGTGTAACATGTAGCTAGTTGGAAGTCATCAAATTATTTGGTGTGTCGCCTCCTTTATGATAGTTTTATTTCAATTTTCTCTCTCCTTTTCCCCCAAAAGTTTAGGTGTAGTAGTGATCTAAAGTGGTACATCAAGGGAGCTATCCCTATCTAGAGATTCACCTCATTCATAGGCTACCCACAAGCCTAGAGGTGTTTTAATTATTTTAAATGGATGAGGAGAGCTGAGACATCTCCTCAAAGGGTGAAAATCTAAGTGAAAATAGATAGAACTTGATTAGTTTTCAAAGGAGTAGATGTAATCAATGGACTTTGGTACTTGTTCCTTAACTAATAATTATTTCCCCTTTAGAATTATTTAAATGCATGGACCTAATATGAGTTCTCCTAAGGCTCATTTTCACTCTCTAATATAGAATAATAAGTTTCCAAGACTAGAGTTGTATTGGGGTTTTATTATCCTTAGTTTGAGTTGTCATTATCATGTGCAAGAACTATATCAAGCTTGTCCATCTCCTTTTGGAAGATGTTTGAGGCTAGGGTAAACTAGAAACAATTAATTTAAATCTAATTAGCTATATTATGTAACCTAAACCATGTGGTAAATACTAAATCAATTAGATTTACTGTGTTAGATGTTTTTTTTAATTCATATTATCAAATAGATTGAGGACTCTTCCATTGTTGGGCCTCATGTTTTATTGTCTATTGGTTATCTAAAAGCTGAAGTTTTTATTTTGTGTAGGGTTAATTACATTTTGGTGAGTTTTTAGAGGCACTTTGCTATGGAAATTAACCATTTCATTTGTCAACCATTGAGCCATTTATTTCAAGTTTTCTATTTTAGGGTTCATGCTAACATTTGGTTAATTTCCTATTTATGATTGTGGGTTAGTCATAGGTGCAATAACATTTAAAAATGTAGGAAAACATGTGTTTGGTTATGGGTGTTATTGATAGGCGTCTGATTTTTTAAGAATGATGGGACAACATGTTGGTTACTAGTAGAGGTAGTATAACCACTCATTCTAGACATGGTAGCATTGTTGGTGTATGTGACATGAACCAATTGTTAATTATTCACTTGTGACATAATGTGATATGGAGGAATATAAGGTTAATTTTTAGGCATTAGTTCATTAGCATTGAGATGTATACTAGATTTGGTCTTGTATACATAACACCCAGTATTAGATTCATTAATTGAGTATTGTGTTGGAGAGTCTAATTAATTATTAGAATTTGATTATAAGCCCATAGTTGACCTAATGAAGGTAAAGGACCAACTCCATATCATTGAAACACCATATATTGCTCAATATTGATAGCTTCATTTTAGGCTAATGATAATGATGTAAGTGCTACTAGGGTTTTCTTAAGAAATATGGAAGTCATGGAGTCCAAATCCCTTAGGTAGGTTTGGATGGCAAAGAATTTTTTTAGAATGTAGAGGTATTTCAATCTTTAATATAGTTTTTGGAAATATGCATTGAAGTCACTCATTAGTTCATTCAATTCCCTACAAGCAGTAACAATGTGGTGGTGTAGTATAGTTGGGTTATTGGGTAGCCTAAGGTGATTGATAAACATTATTTCTAGATGAGGCCAAGAGTTAATAGACCCATTTAGAAATATGAGATACCAACAATAAGAAAACTCTCCAAAAGAGTAAGGGAATAAGTAGAAACATCCTCATATTGAACCTAGGTTCAAATAAGGGCATCTTTGAATGCCTAAATATGTTCTTTAGTGGTTTAAATCCCATTAGGTATGTAATTTGAGAAAAACTTATCAAGATTCTTTGGTAAGTCATGGGTAGGCCTTATAAAAATCACAAGACATCCAACTCCACCAATCCAAGCATGATTAGCCACCATTGGTGGGTTTTGAGTGGTATCAAATAGATTGATAAAGGGAACTATAGTTGTTGATGAGCTACTAGTTGAGTGGTTTTTTTATAGTTTTGGGTTTTCTCTTGTTTGTTCTTGGTTTTTGATGTTTAGTAAACTCTACAAATTTAATTTTATCCCCAATATAATTTGATCTAGTGGGTATTCATCTACTTTCTAATTTAAAATGTAGATAACTTGAGTGTGGACAATGTTCCTAAGTGTTCAAGTTTATATTTTTGTTAAATTTTTAGTTTTAGGTATTGGCATGTTGTTTAGCATGATGATGCCAAAATTAATATTTTAGGGGTTCTAAATCTTGTTAATCATCTTACTAAATATATTCTCATATAGGTAGGTCTCCCCAAGTTCTATATCTACTAGGTCATAGTGCACTAATCTTTGCGCAGTCATGTGTTGTGATGGTTCTAATCAAAAGACTTGATGGTTTGAAACTTGAAACTAAATTTTGACTACTTTTCAATATTTGAATAAACTCTATGATAATCATGGTTACATGTTATGTTCAACTAAGTTTCAAGTAAAAATTGAAAATAATAAAGTATACACATACATTTGCCCAAATTGAAGTTACGGTTTTAGATTAAAAAATAATACAAAATACTAAATTTAGTTATTAATTATCATGAATTGATACATTAAATAGTTTGGTAACATATTAGGGATGAAATTAAACATTCAATTGAGATAAATAAGTAAAAATAGTTTGCTATCGAACAAATCCTAGTTTAATAGATTTGATAAGAAAATGTAAAAAGAAGGGGGAAAGAGAGATAAACCTTGTTATTTTGAAGTAAAATATATCCATTTTTATTTCAAAAATACATGAAACTAAACCCTCACCTAGATAACATATACACAACCATCAATGGAGTTTGTGAAAGAGTCTGAGGAAATAAAAATGAGAAAAGAATAAAATACCACCACCATTCATATGTATAGGTAATGCACAAAAATCTCCATAGATTCCATTAGTCAGGATAATGCCTTCAAATAACACAAAGTTTAAATGTGATTACAATCAATTTGATGAAATTTTACCAACATAACAATAAGGTTACAAAAAGGAATAGGATAAAAACCAAAATGGCTAACTCTAAGTATTTTGGAGAAACAAAGAGTAGCAACAAAACCAACCCTTAGAATGACTAGGGTTGGCTTACTTGTAGACTTATTATTATTCATTTTCCACCCAAATCCATCTTTCACTTTTTCAATCCCACCACTTTACCTTTTTTCTCTATTTTAGTTTGTAAAAAGACAAAAAAACAAGTTATTTTATGTAATTAAAAGCTCTATAAACAACTTATAAACCTAAAACATTAAAATATGAATGCATAGGAGGAATTTTGATAAAATTTAGGCATTGAGATTTCCACATGGGATTCATATTTCCAAACACTCTAATGGTTTTAAAAATGGGTTTATAAGGACCAAGCTACGGTCAAAAATTTGCCAGGGAGTCTAAAGAGGCACCTAGAAGACCTATTTAGGTTCAGGAAAGTATAAAAATTAGTTGCAAGTAGATTTTTACCTTAAATAAATTGGATGAAATTTGCGTTACCAAGGTGACTAGGCTAGGATAATTTTTCTCGTAGTGTAAGTGGTTCACAAAACTAGTCTCAAGGCAAAAGTTATGCCCCTAGAGCAATAGGTGGTCTAAAAAATCTTCACCTGGGTTCTAATTTATCATTGAGAAAGCACTTTTTGTAATTTTAATAAAACCCTACTATGAATTGGTATATCAACTCCTAATTAACACTAAAGGTATTTGAAAGTGCAATGGGTCCTCTAGGTCTTCAATAGGCAAAAATAGGTCTATTAAATGTCTATTTTAGTGTTCAAGTCCCTGGTCTTAACTTGGGTTTTAACCTCTAGTCAGAACTAGGGAAGCCCTTTGGAATGATGCTAGACCAATTTAGGCCCTTAAAATTCAACACACAATGATATTTAATTTGGAATGCATTATAGATACATCTAGATCTTTATACACTGACTCACTTTAGATTGAATTTGATTTAATAATTATTATAATATAATATTAAATTTTCTTAAAAAATAAAAATAAATAACATATCAATTAATTATATTTAGAAAAGAATAAAATAATTTAATTAAATTCTATTAATACTTAGTTTTTATTAATTTAAATAATTACAATTTTTTTTGGTGTAAAACTAAATAATAATGAAAAATCAAATTAACACATTAAAATAAACAAAATATAATTAAAAATAACTAAAAAAATCTATGTGGGGGGTGGAAGAGACACATGTTTCCCCCTCCTATGTGGTCAAATACCAGCCCAAGGATGAAACAAATATTTAAACCAATTAGACCTAATCAATAATCATATGACTACCATTTGAAAATCCACATGGATTGCTTCTTTAATTGGGATCTAGAAGTTTGCATAGACCTAATTGGGGATATTTACATGAAAATTCCTAAACAAGAGATAAGCATGGATAAAATGACACCACACTATTAGCCAACCTTAGCCTGGTCACCATGACTATAAGACCTAATTAGGAATAAGAAATAGCTTTGAAAACAATAGACCATCCTACACCTAATCAAACTTTAAAGTTTGATTAGGTCTAGGAGGACTCTTAGATCATTTTGAGAACATACCAAGTTACTATATAAAATGTGCATAAGTATCTAAATGACCAGTGTAGGACCAAATGAGTCTCGAGTGGGATAAAGAATCCAAATAATAATTAGACCAAGACAACTTAAAATTTATGGATAAAAATAGAATAAAACATGAGATGAGCACTAGAGGATGCCAATATTGACTCCCAAAGACTTAACTAGATAAAATGATGATTTTTCACTTTAAGATGATGAGATTTTACAAGTGCAATAAGTTGGGTCAGAAGTTGTTTCTAGACAGAGTGCAAAATATAAAAATTTCTTACATGGGTTCAATTAACAATATGGAGTAGGTTCTAGAGGATGATATGGCATGGAAGCCAAAGTTACCTCATAAAGAGAACTAAGAGGCTAAAAAGAACTAGAAAGTGACATCGTCAAGATCTTGCAAGTGGGATAAATGGGCCAAGAACTCATTTTAGGACAAAGTGAAAAATATGAAACTTGTTCATACAAGTGAGGTCGACAAGATGAACTTCTGAGGCTTGTGTAATCCTTCTATAATCACCTTGGAAACTTGATTTCTCAAAATTTGACAAAATGCACTTTAAGTTTACTTAAAGTGTTTCAAAATCTTTGTGAGCTACATTTGCTTTTTGGACCACTCATTCCATCCAAAATTCTATTCAGCTCATCTATTTAAGTAGAAGATTTGTGTGTAGGCCAAAATTGTCTAATTTTTTTGGTGACATCCTAGGGTTGCATGCTTTCTATGTAATAGAATGGCTTCCTTTACTGATCTATTGGGAAAGGGAGTCTCCACTCTCACTCAACACACTAATATGAAGCCAATTCTATGTTTGTGTTTACTACCTCTAAGTAGTGTTTTTAGGCGTTGCCTGTGGGCTTACATAGCTCTCTTTTTGCTCGTTGTTAAAGGGCTTCGGGGCCCCTTCAAAACCTGCTTTTACCCCTAATCTAAAACACACTAATATGAAGCTAAAACTTGGCTACCAATCTTTGGATAACTCTCAAAAAATTAGGAATAACAAGAAAAATAAAAAATCACATGTGTACAAAAGCACTTAGAGGAAAGAAAATAAAATTAAACTACTAAATAATATGTGTGAAAGCACTTAGAGGAAAGTAAAAAAATAAACTACTATATAAAAATAAACTTTTAGATCTTTCTTCCTTGATAAAATGGGAATCTTTTATCATCATTCATTGGTAATGGACAAGGATGAGAGGCACCCTACTTTTGTGAGCTCATGCTAGGTAGACTAAGATGCCTAATTTCTAACTCTTTTAACTTTCTCCCTAATGAATGGAGAGGGAAAAACATGTCTCTAATGTAGAAAAAATCCATTACTAGTTCAATACTTATTTCATGTCATTCATCACTCTTGAGAAAGCCTTACAAAAAGAGTTCATTCAGGTTCTTAGGAGAAACTATGTTTTGCTCACTTGATGGCTCAAAAAGACCATATTCTTCCTCCTCATTCTTGTGTACATTAGGAATGATCATTCAAGAGGTATGTTTAATGATATCATTTGCTATAGCTATAATAAAGGACATATTGAAAAATTCTACAAGAATAGTTTGAAGATGAACTCAAGTTTTGACAAGAAAGATTCTCCTAAAAGTCACTCAATGGTATTGAAAACAAAGACTATGAAGGATAATCATGATCAAGGTGAGATGCCTGTGACAACAAAGAAGGAATTAGATATGAATAAGATAAAGATTGCCAAGAGAATTTGTCTTCTATCTAGATAGAAAAAGAAGATCACAATCATCATCAAGCAAAAGATATCAATGATCTTATTTATTTTAGTTGTCATAAAATTGGTCATATTGCTAGGCATTGTAAAAATAGGGTGAATGAGTTACCAAATCAAAATAAGGCATATGAAGATCCTAGTGTGCAAGGAAGAGGTCACAAATGGGTATAGAAACATAAGAATGTTAGAAGAGATTAATCTGAGACCAAAGATGGTTTGTTTGCCATGATAGACATGAAGGAAAGTCAAGAGTTTATATTGATCGCTTTTAGTGAAAAATATAAAGAAAATAATTAAGTCAAGGATTCATTCAAAGTAAAGTAGGTCTATAAGTTAGATGAGATTATGGAGATATGGGACTCTCCAGAGTTTTGGGACTTTTAGTCTCTCTATGTCAAATGGGTCTCTCTCTCTAATATTCAAGGAGATATTTTATAGAAAGAGAAAACATGGGGGATATTGATTGGGTCCTGATTGATGTTGAAAGATAAATAAGGTCATGAAAAGATGTGTTGTCTTACTAAGAAGGACTTTGTTTATTGGTAGACCTATGTGTCAAGATGCTCTTTGGTTGATTAATTTGCTCTTCGGTTTTGAAGAACTAGCCCAAAGAATGAAAGGTAGTAACTTGAGGATTTGATGTCTATAAACCTTAAGGTGTGTGTTCATGATTCTAATGACTTAGTTTTGGTATATGGAACTAAGTTAACATCAGGTGGAGAATATGAAATGTTTTAATCAGTTGGTGACATGTTTGTAATGCATGGTTGAGCCCAATTTAGTGTTATTTGTCATGAAAGAATGTTGGTAGTGTCTATAAGGTCTGTAAGTAGGGAATGCTATTTTTGAGGTGTATAATTAAGGATGATGTGGGGTCATGATATTTTATTGTATAATAAATATTGAAGACAAGGTTTATATGGATAACAAGGAGAATATTATAGTAGATGAGCATGTTGCTTCTCTTAAGCCTAAGAAGAAGAAGAATTATAAGCATCAGATGACCAAATAGGATAAAGAATATAAGAAGTTGTGGGAAAATCCTAGTTTCACATTATTTTAAAACATTATGAAGTAGGATGTATTTGTCTATGCTTCTTAAGAGACTCTATTCAATGGAGAAGCAAGTGTTGTGCATGTAGTGTCTATAGGGTTAGAAAGGGCATTTATAGGTGGAATAATGAGATTGATGAAATGTCAAGAAGAGTTTGGTGCTCAAAAAGGTCTGTACACTTCTTTTTGATGTGTTCTAAGTGTTTTTTTGGTCTAAAGGTATGTTGAAGTCAAATTGGACATTTTTGAGTACTCTTAATTTTCTTAGTTTTGGCGTAAAAGGTGTGGAAGCTTAAATATTTGTACAAAAGTGTGTTATGGTAATCTCCAGGTGTGTAAGAAGTTTTAGAGGTGTGGGTTGACCAGAAGAAGGTTTGTTGACCTTGTTTGTTTTGAGTTTCTAGGGTTTTGGGCTATGCTAGAAAAGTAGTCTACCTTATGAGTTGAGGTTTGAGTCTTATTAATATATTTAATGGGATGAATGGGTTATAAAATCAATATTCATAAATATTATAATATTTTTTATTCAAATTATCTATGTATTTGTCAAGATGGAGGCCTAATTGGCAAGTTGGTTTGTGAAGGAAGTATATTGCAGAAGATGATTTAGTTGTTACAAATTGGTGTACTTGAGGGGGCATATGAGATTAATTTATATATGAATTTTTAGGTCTTGAATGTGTGTCTAATAAAAAATTTGGGCTCTACAAGTTCTATGTAGGGTTACAAGGAGTCTAGACAAGCCTAGTAATGAAGATGTGATATTTTTGATTAGTTTCTCCAAAAAATAAAGGCATGAGTATTGCAAGGATATTTCTAAGGTTGTTTTAGAGCATGTGTCTAGTTTGGTGAGTGGAATGAATTTATGTTGGTGGTCCTTAAGGTGGCTTGAGAGAAGAGGCTAGTAAGCTTGTATGGTGATTCTTCATGGTATATGGAGGTATGAAGATGTTTAAAAGATGAAATGGCTTAGATATATTAGGGGGAGTCCATCTAAAATTTTTCTTAGTTATTTCCAACAAATTTTAGTGTTTTGTTTGTTATTTATTCATTGGCTGTAGTGTTTGGTTAAATATTATTGGCATGTAGCAAGAGGAAGTTATCAAGGTAAAGAAGAACTAGGCTCAAGGTAACGGGGAGTTTTTATAATATTTATAAGATGGTCCTATACTATTGGTATTATTTTTATGTCTTTAGGATCATTTGGTACCCACTTTTTCATTGTGTCAAAGGGGGAGAAAGTTCTTATTATGAGAGTGCTTGAAGAGAGAGAAGAAAGGTGAGTTGTATCTTGATGGGTGTTGACATTAATCATAAAGGGGGATATTGTTGGATAATTTTAAATGATGACATGGTGATTTCATGGATGTGTCCAAGTGACTAGATGAATTGTCTTGATATCCTAAGTGATAATGGCAAAGTGTGCAATATCATTATCCTAGTATGCTTGAAGTAGGCTTGGTTGATCTTCAATTTTGGCATGGATAGAGATGTTCAAAGATGAGTATGGAGTATTGAGAATGTGAAAGGGGCATATAATATGTTTTATATGATTTGAATTCCTATTTTCATATATCTATTTCATCTTGTTGATCATTGTTTTCATCTAGACATTTTGGGTCTAGTGGTAGAAAATCTGAGTAGCTAGTTTGATGACATCACCATTACCATGTATGGATGAGTCAGGGGGAGTTGGTCATATGGTTGATATTAAATTTTTTCCTAGTTTATATTCACTAAATTTTAGGTCATGAAATGAAGCATAAAATAATATATTAAATTGTAAATTTGGGCTCCTAGGCAATTTGATAGTGTTTTCCCATACTTAGGCAAATTTACAATGTAGCAAGAAAAGCTGAGTAGACATTTTGATGTAGTCATATTTTGTACATGTGGTAGTTTAAAGAGAATTTGATCATATGGGTTTATTAAATTTTATTCCTAGTTGATATTTTCTAAATTTTAGGTCATGTGATGAAATGCAACAAAATATATGCATGATGAAAGTTGGCCTTCTAGGTAGTTTTTAACATAGTTGGCTGTGGTAGAAAAAATTGAGTGAGTAGATTAATGGAATTATATCTCAAACACATGAGGTTTTCATGAGTATATTGATATATGGTTAGATTATCCTATGTGAGGAGATCATATGGTCCAAATTTTAGATGATGCATCTAATCACAATAAAAGTTATTGAGGTGTAAAGTTGATCTTCTGGGAAGATAAAAATGGTCCCCATACTTGTCTATTTTGCATGATATTAAAGACCAGGACAAAATGGAGATCCAATGGCTCATGGGAGTTCATATAGGTACATATATATGGTGAGTGTTGAGTCTAATGAGTCAAAGTATACATTGGTTAATGAATTTAAATATTGAGCTCCTTACAAAAGTATCAATAGAGCATGTTTGTTCCAAAGTGTCAGGAAGTAGCAAGATGAAGACAAGTGTTCTAAGTTTAAAATTGAGTAGAGGTAAAGATAAATATTCTTATAAAATATAATTGTGATCCACACACACACACACACACACACACACACACACACACACACACACACACACACACACACACACACACACACACACACACACACACACACACACACACACACACACACACATGTTTTGTATTGATTGATATGATTTGAATGTGTCAAATGTTTAACACAAATAAAGACTGAGCTACGTACATGAGATCGATGGTTCGTATGTGGTCAAGATAACATGAGATGAGGTCAACTATTTGAAGTTTAATGTTTGGGAAGTGATGTAATATGATTTAAAGTTAGAATAATAGATATAGTTTGTATTTTATCTAATCATCAAGGACAAGAGATGCATTTTAAGTGACTAAAGTTTAATTATGACCATTTGGATTTAAGTATTCAAATTTGTGAAGGGAAAACTAGTGCTTAGTTTTTGTGTTATATATTTTGATCTATGCATAATTTACTCATGGTGTAAAAAGTGAATTTATAAGGGACTATAAGGTGCATATATACATATATATTTTAATATTTTAAAGTGTGTACAATAAAATACATTGAGGTTCAAATTTGACTATGTTTTTGTGTATGTTTTACAAGTAACCCGAGAAGGGTATTTGAGTTGTGCTTATTGGTAATTCAATGTTTTAAGATGAAATATTGATCAAATAATGTTTTAGACTCCATGAGGATGTTATATGTGAATTATTAAGGTTTGAAATATCATACATATTATGATTAAAGGTTTATAAACTAATTATGTGTTCACTCATAATAGTTATTGTATAAAATGTTGTTTAAGAAAATAATGCTTAAGTAGAGGGCACTGTGATTATTGTTAGAACTTAAGGTGGATATATGGATCATATGGAATGGATTAATATGTTGGAAAGTGTTCTTGTGTTATTATTTTTCATAGAGAAGTGTCAAATAGGTGAATGGGTCATCATAGGACCTAAAAGGTGACTTAGGCTTATTTGAAAGAGAGTTTTGATTAAGTGTGACCCATGTAATATGACTTGAGGGTGAAGGCATGTTTTGTGGCTGAAAAATAATATTGTGGACATGATAATTCATGAAGGATCTATAAATATTGAAACCAAATGTGATGGTTTATAGATTTGTGAGAGAGGCTTGTGTGAGAGGAGTATGTGCTGAAGTGAATAAGAGAGGATAGGTGTTAGAGGTAAAATCACTAAGAGGGGGTGAATCAGTGAGCCAAGAAATTTAAATTATAATTCCAATCATTTAAAACTATTATAAAATCATCATATATCAACCTTATCAGACATCATTAACAAGAGAGAGCTCATTCATTCAATGCATACACAATATCAAACACAACACATAGCTCTTATGGGAAACCCTTATGGAGAATAAAAACCACTCTCAAGTATATAACACATGGAGTACTTGTATTATAATAAATTAAAAACAAGATATTTGTAAACTCCTTGAGGCTATCAAACCTTGATCATATCTTCCTAACCAAAGGCCTTTAGTGAAGCACATATTTCACAAGGAGCAATTACCCCTAAGGAAGATCAAGTCCTTTAGACCATTTTTTAAACAACTCCACCCTAGAACTGATGTCTTAAGTACTTTATTATGGATCTATATTTATCTAACCCTTGTAAAAACTCTCTATCTCTATCTCATATAGGCCTCTCACATAGGCAGGCCACAATCTCTCTCCTTCACTCAAACTATCCTCATAAGCACAATTAGACCTCTTCACATATCTTAAAACTATAAGAGAAATTTTTTAACATAATAAATATGACCTAAAATTCATACACATAATCATAAATCTACTCTACTTATCAACCCATCCACTAGGCACATCTACTTCTCTTTTGCTCCACAACTCTCACATGTACCTTGTACTTGTCTCACAAAGTCTCTCTCCTAAGTCTAGAAACCAACACATTTGGTTTCACTATATATAGATAATTCATACATTATCAATTCCATAATATTTCATTTTTGGCCATAATACGTGCCTTCACCCTTAAGGAATCTCACATGGGTCACACTTAAACACAATCCACTTTCAAATAGGCCTAAATCTCTTTTAGGTCCTATGGAGACCCATTCATCATTTTAACACTTGTCCAAACAAACTAAGAAATAGAAGAACACTTCAAAAATACATGGAACAATTCTAAATGATATATATGTCCTTCTTAAGTTACAATAAACAACATTTACCCTTTTGCTTAAGTATATTTTGCTCAAACAACATTTTATGCACATAGTCGCCATGAACGAATATGCAATCAACTTGTAAACCTTTGTTCATACTTCATATGATTGATCAAACTTTAAAAATGAAAAAAAGTCCTCATTATGGAGTATACAATACTCCAAAATATATAATTCATCATGAGACATTGAAATACCACTAGAATGAGCTCAAATATCCTTATCAGGTTATTTGTAGAACACAATTAAACATGAAATCAACTTTAGAGCTCAATATATTTATATGTACATACATTTAATCCTTAAAATTTATATTTATATATGAGAATTGGAGTATTATACCACCTTTATTTTTAAACCATGAGAAAATTCATCCTTGATCAAAATATATGGTCCAAAAACCATAGATTGGTTTTTCCCTTTGTTAAATTTAAATATTCAAATGTAAACGATCATAGTTATATAATGAACACTATGCTCGCATCTCATATCATCCATTATTTAGATAAATCATACACCATAATATTATTTTACATATCTCTACTTTTAACTCATATTTCACCAAATAAAAACACTAAACTTTGAATATGTTGACCTCATCTCGTGTAATCTTGTAATATTGACTCATCATGCACCATTAATCTATACGGATCAGTCAAGTATTTATATTATATCACTCAAAATTAGACATTGATTAAAAAACCTATGATCATGATAATTGGAACCCTCACATGCCTCTTGGTCACTTATACTATTAAACATCATGTACCTCTTACCATCTTGCTTAACATTCACCGTTAGATCAAGATTGTACGATTACCTATACATTATTAGATCTTAAAAGAAGCTTGATATTTATCTATGTTAACCAATGAAAACTTGTACATATTTAACTTGTTTCACATTGTATATCTTAACTATATGGTTGTTTATAAACTTTTATATCTCCATTGGTCGTGATCTTTAACATTGTGTAAAATAGACTAAGTATGGGGACCATTGTTATCTACCTGGAAGGCTAACTTTAAACCTTTGTATCTTTTGATTCTCTCAAGTGCATGTTATAAAATTTGGATCATATGATATCCTCACATATTATAATCTAACCATGTGTTATTTTTCTCCTATAACCCTCACACATGTGAGATATAATGACATTAAAATGCTCAATCAGATTTTTTTAACACAAAACACAATATGTCAAAAACTTATCTGGGAGGGTAACTTTAAACATGCATATCTTTTGTCACGCTTCAATGCTTGACCTAAAAGTTATTTAAAATTTACTAGGTATAAAAATAAATAAACCCATATGATCACCTTCTCATTAAATTTCCACATGTACAAGATATTCCACCATTAATATGTTTACTTGGTTCTTCTTGCCACATTGCAAATTTGGTTATCGAAAAACATTGTCAAACTATCTGGGAGCACAAATTTACACTTGCATATATATTATTACATTTCATTGCATGACCTAAAATTAAGAAAATAGAAACTAGGTACAAATTTTATCATAACCATATGACAAACTTCCCCTGACTCATCCACATGTGGTAATGGTGACATCATCAAACTACCTACTTAGATTTTCTTCCACTAGAACCAAAGTGTCTAGATGAAAACAATGATCAACCAGATAAAAACCAATCATGCACACAAGTAATCAAAGCATATAAAACCTCTTATATGACCCATTTCACATGATAAATACTCCATACACATCCCTAAACATGTCTATAAATGTCAAAACTAAAGATCAACCAAGCCTCCTTCAAGCATACTAAGACAAGCACATTGCAAACTTTGTCATTGTCACTTAGAATATCAAGGCATTTCATCCACTCACTAGGAAGCATCCATGACATCACCAAAACATCACTAAAAACTCTCTAATGATATCCCCCATTGTCATTGATGTCTAAAACCATATTATATAAATATATATATATCTCACCTTCCTTCTCTCTCTTTAATCACTCCCATAAAAGGAACTTTCTCCCCCTTTGACACAATGACAAATTTGGCACAAAATGATCCTAAGGACCTAAAAATACCATCAAAATAGGATAGGAAAAACTTATAAAGATGATAAAAACTCCCCTTACCTTGAGCCTGCCTCTTCTTATCTTGCCAACTTCCTCTTACTCCATACCAATACACACTTCAATCAAGCACTACAATCAATGAAGAAAGAACACAAAAATATGATTATGTTTGATCAAGTTATCATATCAAATTTATGAAAATCTCATCTATATTAGATATCATCACATCTTCAATATGACTGAAGCATCTCAAATATATGTCCCCTTACATCATACAAAGATCCTCAAGTCACTCAAGCTACCTGAGTTGGCTCCCCTAACTCTATGAATACCACATTATTCTTCTCAATCATACACTAAAATCTGATGGAAATCTTCAAAAAACCATATAAGAGGGACTCTCCATAATATCTATGAGAAATTGCATCACTTGAGCATCTTCAGATCTCCATATACCATGAAGAATCACCATATAGGCTTACTAGCCTTCTATATCAGGGTATCATAAGGACAACTAACATTAATTTATGATAGTCACCAAACATAAAAAATACTCTAAAACAACCTAATAAATATCCTTGAAACATACATACCTTGATATTTTAGAAACACTGAGCAAAAACATCAAATCTTCATATTAGGCATGTCTAGACTCCTTGTAACCCTACTTAGAACTTATAGATCCCATAACTTTCAATAGACGTATATTCAAGAATTGAAACTTCATATATTGAACACTCTAATATACCCCCTAAAGCACATAAATTTTAAATAATTATTTCATCTTATGCTATATACTTCCTTCACAAACCAACTTGCTAATTAGGCCTCTATCTTGACAAAAACAAGAACAATTTGAAAAACACAAACCTTCAAATATATGTGAATCTTGATTTGAAAACCCATTTATCCCATTCAACCTATTAATACTCCTTAGACCTCAAATTATAAGGTATACCACTTTTATAGCATATCCCAAAACCTTAGAATTATAAAACAAACAAAGTCAACAAACCTCCTTCTAGTCAATGTCCACATCTGAAACTTCTTGTACACCTAGAGACAACCATTACACACTTCTAGACCAAGTTTTTACATTTCACACCAATGGGAAACTTTAATTTATAGAACCCATTTTAGGACTTGCATACTCTTAAGCACAAATTGGGAAACCCGAGAGCAAACAAAAACTTTAATTTGACTTCAACATACCTTTAGACAATAAAAATTCGTAGAGCATTCTAGAATAAGGTCAACATACCTTTCTATGTAAAACAATCATCTTGAAAAATCATAAATCCTTACTTGCCACTTAAAATCCTTCAATCTGACCTTATAGACTGACTATATATATCTATGACATTACATTGACTTGACCATAAAATATCTTCCATGTGGACATACCTGCTCCAACTAAAAATACTCAACTTTAGCCTTCTAGGATAATTTGAACAACACCACAATAGCACAATTTTCTCTATTAATAAGAGTCTCTTAAGAAGCATAGATAGAGACACCCTACTTCACAATATCCTATAATAATGTGAAACCAAGAGATGCCCAAACTACTCATATTCTTTCTTCTCTTTGGTCATCTGATACTTGTAATTCTTCTTATTCTTAGTCTTAAGAGAATCTACATGATCATCCACTACAACATTCTCCTTTTATTTTATAATTGGATTGACAATATATGAAGACAACATAGATTCATGACATACCCTTTCATCTGTAGAATCTTCCTTGAAAATTGGAACTTCATCACTAGGTAGAGAGAATTGATGTTATTTGAATGATACTTGCTCAGTAACAACAAAATGTTCACTTGGATTCATACATACCTTAGATTTATCCTCAACCAACACCTTGGTCTTCTCTATGAGCCTAGTTTCTTTATTCTCAATATGAGAAGACAATGAGACCCCTTTGCAATTTTCCACTTCTAAAGCATTCTCCACCATAGCAAAAAGATTAATTGGTCTTGCAATCTCGTCATGATACATATATACCACCTTTGGCTTCCATGAGCTAACTAGCCTCCTTTACACTCTAAGATCTTGATTAAACCTATTCTAACTTGTAGATCTATGCTTAAAGAATCTATAAATGTGACCTCTTTGTTCACAATTCTAGAATATTTAGACAAAATCTTGCAATGTGTCCTAGTACATAACAACTATAACACTCAATATTTCTTGAAGGAAACTCAACTTACCTTACCTTAAATGGAAAATGTTTTGTAAAGTATCCCACATCATTATAGTTGAAGGAAATAATGTTTCTCATAGATTTTAATTGATTAACCCCATCATAGTTCTATGCAAACTCATTTCTAACAAGTCTCTTGCATTTTCTAGCCCTATGATCAAATTGATTACATGTGTAATAGTAACCATTTAAACTTGCATACCTCATGGCATTTGGTTGTCTAATCTAATTTGTCTTCATTATGCTATCACCTTCATTATTTGTCAAAATATTTGTCTTCAAAGTCAAATCCACCTTGATCTCATTGACATTCATGTCAACTTTAAAAGTAAATTTAGGCTCTTCATTAAAACCCAATCCAGATCTATCACTAGATGGCTTTGACTCTTTAAGAGATCATCTAGATTATTAGAAATTTTATCAAACTTGACAAATGATTTCACCTTATTTTTAGTCTTTTCTAACTTAGATATTAATGACTCATTTTCAATTATATACCTTGAACATTCATCTTCTTTAACTTTTAGGCTTGTAGAGAGGACCTCTAATTAACAACTGAGATGATTTACTATATCTTCATGCTCCTTGATGTCTTGATTTATTTTTTCCTCATACACACTAAATTTTTCCTCATAGTCTTTAAGTTTAGATATCATCTTTTAATTTATCTTCTTCTCAATATTCAATTTTTCAAGAGCATTCATCAATTTAGTCTCACAGTCCACCTCATCTTCATCATTATCTGAATCACTCAAATATACTCCTTTTGATGTGAGTAACTACCTTCCTTAGCCATGAACATGTCTTTATATTTATCAAGACCACCATTTTCATGATCATACTCAAAGTCATTGACTTCACTAAAATCTAATGATTTACAATCTTCTTTGGTGTTGAGACTCTTCTTATCCTTGAAGTACTTATTGTCAAACCTTTTGAATCCCTTTTTACTTTTATCAGACCTAAATGATCTCTTGTCATCATCATGACCTTGATCATGCTATTAATCATCATCCTTATTATACTTATGAGGGAATTTATTAGCCAAATGTCCTATCTCACCATAATTGAAGCATTTTAAGGGTAGTTTACCTTTATACTTGCCTGAACCTATTCTCAATTTTCCTGAAATCAAAGTAATTAGTTCATCCTCATCTATATAAAAAAATGTCATCCTCTTTGGATTTATTACCTTGGAACTTCTTCTTTTGCTTCATCTCTATCTTGAATGATGCTTCCTTATTTGGTGGTGTATCATCGTTCTTCCTCATCTCATTGGCAATAAGAGTGCCATGCAATTGATTCATTTTCAACTAAGTAATATCATGACTTTATTCTATAACATATACATTTGGATCAAACTTGAGGGATAGAGACCTTAATAACTTTTAAACTATATTAGCCTCTTCAAGGTTCTCTCCAAGACCTTTGATAATGTTAATAATCTCATCAACTCTCTACATAAAGGATGCCATAGAATCTTATTCCTTCATCTTGAGACTTTCAAATTACTTTTTGTAAGTCTATAACTTAGTAGTATTGACCTTTGAATATCCTTCATAAATGATATAAATTTTATCCCATATCTTTTTAGTAAATTTATAATGGATTACCTTGGTATATCTAGTCTCTAAAATTCCACAAGTAATAACATTCATTTCCTTGGAATTGTTCTCAATCAACTTATTGTTTGTAGCACTAGATGGAGGAATAGTGGGAGCAACATAACCATCCAAAATAGATTTATATACATTAAAACCTAGGGACATAATGATGTCCTCATCCTTTCAATCTAAAAATCATAATTGGATCCATTAAACGTCATTTATTTCTTAGAAGAGAAACCTACTTGACGACTACCCATATTGTACCTTGGATCACCTTTAAGATGTTAAGCCTTTACCAAAGGACCTTCTCTGATACAAATTGTTAAAGGTAAAATCACTAAGAGGGGGGTGAATTAGTGAGCTTCGATATTTCAATTACAATTCCATTCCTTTTAAACTATTAGACAATCATCATATATCAACTTGATCAAGCAATATTAACAAGAGAGAGAGATCATTGATTCAATGCAGACACATGATTAAACACACAACACATATTTTATATGGGAATCCCTCATAGGGAATAAAACCCACTCTCAAATTTGAAATACATGGAATAATTGTCTTATAATAAATTACAAACAAATCAAATCCTTTAGACCAACAAACCTTGATCATATCCTCCTGACCAAAGGCCTTTAGTGAAACACCTGTTTCATAAGGAATAACTACCCCTAAGGAAGATCAAGTCCTTTAGACCATCCTTTAAACACCTACACATTATAAATGACATCTTCAACACCTGATGACAGATCTCTATTTATCTAAAACCTACATAAACTCTCTCTCTATCTCATATAGGCCTCTCACATAGGCATGCCATAATCTCTCTCCTTCTTCACTCAAAGTGTCCTAATATGCTCACTAAGACCTCTTCACATATCTTCAAACTATATGATGTATTTTTTGATATCATAAATATGACCTATAGGTCATACACATAGTCATAAATTTTATTTGCTTATCAACTAATCCATTAGGCACATCTACTACTCCTTCACTTCACAACTCTCAGATGCACCTTACACTTGTCTCACAGAGTCTCTCTCCCAAGTCTATAAACCAACACATTTAGTTTCAATATATATAGATAATTCATGAATTATCAAGTCCAAAATATTTCCTTTTCATAAATAATATATTATTTAACCTTTAAGGTATCTCACATGAGTCACACTTATGCACAATCAACTTTCAAATAGGCCTATGTCACTTTTAGGTCTTATGAAGACCCATTCAAATATTTGACACTTCTCTGAACAAAATAAGAAACATAAGAACACTTTAAAAATGTATGGACCCATTAAAAATGATTTATAATTCCTCCTTAAGTGAAAACAACCAACATAGTACCCTTCTACTTAAGCACAATTCTCTTAAACAACATTTCGTTCATATAGTCAACATGAATGAATACACAGTCGAATTGTAAACCTTTGTTCATACTAAAAATGATTGATAAAAACTTTATAATGCACATAAACCATTCTCATGGAGTATAAAATAAACCCAAATAGTTAATTCATCTTGATACATTGAAATACCACTAGAATGACCTTAAATATCCTTCTCATGTTACATGTAGAACATAGTCAAACACACAGTCAACTTTAGATCTCAATATATTTATCTATAAATAAATTAAAACCATAAAAGATATATTTATGAATTCACCTTGGATTCCTCTACTAATTTTATTTTTACACCATGAGAAAATTTACCTTGTATCAAAAGATATGGTCCAAAAACCATAGATTATTTTTTCCCTTTGTTAAATTCAAATATTCAAATATAAACAGTCATAGTTAAACATCAAACAATATGATCACATATCATGTCCTCACTTATTTATATTAATCACATACCATAAATATTATTTTACATATATATACATTTAAATCATAGTTCACCAAATCCAAATGATAAACTTTGAACATGCTGACCTCATCTTGTGCAATTTTGTAATATTGACTCATCGTGCACCTTTGATCTGTGTGGTTCAGTCAGGTCTTTATCTTATATTTCTCACTATTTGATCTTACTAAAAACCCCTTGATCATAAAAATTTTCACTCTTATTTTCCTAATAACAACTTATACTATTAAACATCATTCACTTCTTACCTTCTTGCTCAATAACACCATTAGATCAAAACTATACGATCGCCTGTGTACTATTGGATCTTAGAAGAAGCTTGATCTTTATCTCTATTAAGAAATCAAGACTTTGACCTATTTGAATTAATATGCATCATTTATATTCACTATATGATCTTATTCAAACCATTATATATCCATCTGGTCTTGGTCTTTAACATTGTGCAAAATAGACTATGGGGATTATTGTTATTTGCTCAGAAGGCTAACATTAAAGCTCCATATCTTTTGTTTCACTCAAGAGAATGTTATAAAATTTGGACCATATGATATCCTCACATATGAAAATATAAGCACGTGTCAATATTAGCTTATAACCCTCACACATGTTAGATATAATGAAATTAAAATGCTCACTTAAATTTTTCTACCATAGCCAACTATGTCAAAAAATTATCTAGGAGGCCAACTTTGAACATGCATAAATTTTGCTACGCTTTAGCACTTAACCTGAAATTTAGTGAAAATAAACTAGTCACAAAAATAAATAAACCCATATGATCAAATTATCATTAAAAATCCACACATTCTAGATATTCCACCATAATATGCTTACTCGACTCTTCTTCCCACATTGCAAATTTGGCTAAGTATGGAAAAACATTGTCAAACTACCTGGGATCCCAAATTTTCACTTGAATATATTTTATTTAAATTATTTGCATTAAATTAAATTGATTTCATAGAAACTAGGCACAAATTTTATCACAACCATATGACCAATTCCCCCTAACTCATCCAGATGTGGTAATGGTGATGTAGCAAACTGCCTACTCAAATTTTCTTTCACTATACCCAGAGTGTCTAGATGAAAACAATGATAAATAAAACAAAAAAAAATCAGTCACACAAGAACTCAAAGAATATAAAACCTCTTATAATACCCCTTTCACATACTCAATACTCCATACACATCCCTAAACATCTCTAGCTATGTCAAACTAAACATCAACCAAGCCTCCTTCAAGTATACTAGGACAAGCTCATTGCACACTTTGTCATTGTCACTTAGAATATCAAGGCACTTCATCCACTCACTATGAAACATTAATGACATCACCAAGACATTATTTAAAAATATCCAATAATAGGTAGTGTACCTATTGGATGATTTGATGATCAAAATAGTTTGTTGACTATGTGTATGACCTGTAAGTCATATTTATGATGACATATTTATGTTTTTGAAGTTTGAGGATATGTGAAGAGGTTTGAGTTTACATATGATTATAGTTTAAGTAAAGAAGGAGAGATATTATGACATCCTTATGTGAGAGGATTATATGAGATATAAAGCAAGTTTGTGCAAGGATTAGATAATCAGATATCCATCATCAAGTGTTGAAGACATCAATTCTAAGGTGGAGGTGTTCACTTAAAAAGAGGGTCTAAAGGACTTGATCTTTCGCATAGGTATTTTCTCCTTGTGAGATAGGTTAAAAAGACTTGACCAATAGGTGGTTAGGAGGACTTGATCATCTTAGGGGCTAGTGTTCCTTATGGAACTTTTATTTCACTAAAATTTGATCTAAAGGACTATAAAAATAGGTGGTCAAGATGAATTGACCATCTTAGGGGTTGGTTCTCCTTATGGAACTTTTGTTTCACTAAAATATGGTCTAAAGGACTTGACTAGTCTCTTGTTTGTAATCTATTATATGACAAGTAGTCTATGTTTTACAGGCTTGAGAGTGTGTTTTATTCCCTATGAGGGTCTACCAAAAGAAATATGTGTTGTTTGTTTGATCTTGTGTATACATTGAATGAATGAGCTCTCTTGTTAATGTTCCTTTATCAAGTTAATATATGCTTATTATTTAATAGTTTGAAAGGATTGGAATTGAAATTGAAATATTTAGGCTCACTGATTCAACCTACCCCTTTTAGTGATTATACTTCTAACACTTTGTAATTCAAGAAAAGGAAAATTTGATAGATCATTTCATGCTTATATTCAAGACCCAGAGTGTGAATTTTCTTTTGGACCTTCTCATGAGGGTCCTAGTTTCTATGAAGAAGGGTGGGTAGTGCATAGGCCTTCCTGGAGGGTCCCAATTTCTATGAAGAAGGGTGGGTAGTGTATAGGCCTTCCTGGCATTACTAGTCTCTTTGAGCTATCTGCAAATGATGTAGTACATTCACCCAATGCTTACATGAGACCCATGTACGGTGTCCTTTTTGTGTTTAGTGAGCTCTTCATCGATGTTGTTTCAAATTTGATAAGTAATTTTATACTCAACCACCTTATCTGTAATGAACTTTGGTAGCTTAAAAGGATCCACTTTGTGCCCTACCACCATGATCACTATGTAATATCGATATAACTAATAGTCTCCAATGTTGTTATTTAGTATCCAAGATATTCTTGGGGAAAATCTTCATAATGGATCATCATGAATAGCTATCAACACATCAGGATAAATTCCTTGATAATCTTGATTATGTTCCTTGCATATGAATAAATATGCACAAAGCTATAGTAGTCATAGATCTTATTTTTAATGATTTAATCATTGGGCTCCCATAAGACACCATTATGATTATACATAGTGCCATGACTACATCTAGTAGATAAGACATCATACATAGATTGCCTCCTAATGATCACTTGTTATTATATAGAATCTACTCTTAGAGGCATGCACTAATGATTTCACCTAGTGCATATGTATAATTTTAGGTAGTTAGAAGGTATATAAGGAGAACCCATTCTAGGTACACATAATAGATACTATCATTACCAAAGATCCTATTTAGTAAGGCCATCCCTATGCAGAATACCATTCTAAAATTTGTAATGGGAACCAGGCTCTTGGCATGCTCTTTTAAGGTGAACTTCTTCCCACGTAGCAACTATTTTATAAGGGATTATTGTAGATGATTGGCCATTTTACATGTAATTAAATTATGTAAATCATAGGTAATATATATAATAAGAAATATTAAATAAATGTTGAATACTTGTCTAGATATGAACATGACAATAGTGTCACTATCTACATAATACAAATAACCTACATCCATGATTCTTCCTTTGAAGTAGACCCTATAATAAATCGATGCATGGAATCACTTCTAGTTTTACAATAACATAGTGTAGGGATTGACACTTAAATAGGATCAATTCTTTTATCAGTTGTTATGTCTTCTTCAAGTGAAAAAATATCCACCTTCTCGACTACTTTCCATAATTCTAAATAATTTTAATAACACCCCTCAAAAGTAGTACTATTGAACATAATATTGAGGTATTTATTATAATCCTTGATCAAGAACCTAGATGGTGTTGGGGATCCCCTATAGGTCCTAAATTATGATGCCATTATAGCTACATTGAGGAATGGTATGTTTTAAGCTTTAAATAATAGAATCTCATTACTTATCTGAATCTCTTAAGTAAAAATTTACTATGATAGTAGTTAGGGCTCTGAGGATTACTTGAATCTAATGTCTAATTGAGCTCAAATGATTTAATGATGTGAAATTGGTTTGGATTTCAATGCAAATATATATCCTATAATGATTTCTGGTGCATGTCCCATTACTTATTAACATATATGAGTTTTTCACCCTCTTTTAATTTTAAATTTGACCACCATTTCCTAGTGTGCATGCCACATAGGATGCTTTGTCATTTGGGGTGCCAAGGTGTAATCTTCCACTCTTGACATGTGTCATTAAATAAATTTCTCAATACTAGTCAAAATTTGATTTTAGGATAAAATACTCCAAAACATATATTCATTTAAAAGATATTAGCTCCCAATGTTTTTGAAATAAAATTTTTCAAAATAAAAGTTACCAGTGACCAAACTTGTTGAAAGGAAAGTTTTTGTAGAAAATTCATTGAAATGAAATATTTTGATACAAATTATTTGACATGTAAATTCATGATATAAAAGTCACTGATAAGTATCATGCCAATAGATAAGTTTCCTAAGATGAACACCATGAAGAAAGTTGTTGAAGTAATTTTTACTAACACAAAGTTGCCAAAGTAATTATTTCCATGAAAAAAACTTGTTGATGACTAATCTTTCTAAAATAATTTCTCTAAAATGAATGTTTTTGATAAAATCATTCATAAATGAAATATATTGAAGAGAATGTTCCCAAAATAAACCTATCAATGAGAAACCTTCCACACATAATTTTTTCAACATGAAAGTTTTGGAAGTGAAAGTTTTTAAAGTAGAATTTTTGATTGAAAGCTTTCAAATAGAATGTTTCTGAACTATCATTTTAATAAAGTAATTATCCTTATGAAAAAAATATTCATACCTATCATGTATATCCACTCTTTTTGTTCTTTTCATTAAGGGGTTAGTTTGATCAAGTGAATCAATAATTATATCATGATATGATTTTACATTAAAAAAATTGGTTTTGTACAAGTATCACAAGTATTATAACCATTAAAATTGATAAGTACCATTTTCAAATATTCATTATTCTCAAAAACACAAATGGGGTCCCCACTTTTTGAAAAAAATATAGAGTGGGTTGTATTGAATACAACACATTGGACCTAATTTACCTACACAACTATCAGTTTAGCCCAAAATCGCAATGACACATTCTTAATTGGGGAAATCAATTGTATTGCATATTTAGTATTATCTAATGCATATTGAATTAAATCTACCATTTATAAGTGTCTTTTCAATAAAATTAAGTGAATACTTGATTTACAAATAAAAACGTTATAAAATCCACCATTCTTCTAATTGTTGATTAATCCCACTTAATCAAGCCTAATCATTCCTATAATATGAAAATCCATGGATTTAGAATTATCCTATTTTCCTAAATTAAAAATTAGAATATTATCTCATAAATGGATGAATTAATCATGTAATGTTTACAATAAAGGAAAGGTTATGACATGTCTTACATTTTAATTACACACTCAAGACAATTTCTTACACCTCTCTTACATACTATTCTTTTTACACCCCTATTGCACACTCCAAGAGGTATAATGACTATACTTTTCTTCCAATGTGCCTTCCATACTCTAAAAATGTCTTAATTTTCATCTCTTACACACTCCATGTGTGTAATCATATATTCAAGGATTGATCCTTAACCCTCCATCTTGAGATTATATGAATGATTCAGAATGATTTAGGATATCAATAAATAATATCCTCACACCTCTCATTTCAAGAAGCTTCTCCATGTAAACTTAATAAGACACCAAAAATATTCACACTATGGTTCCAAATGTCAAAAACCCCTTGGACTACCTAGGACCCTCTTGGGACCAATATAAACTAATCTAGCCTAACCAAGCTTATCCATAGTCAATTTCATAAACTATTTCCACCTAGCCTTCAACCCCCTTTTTATTTTGGGACCTAAACATAGATTACTAGGGTAACTATTGATGGTAACCATTGGGAAACACTAACCATCAATGATTAGGGTACACCTCCTTAAATAAAATCATGTAATCATCTACCAACCTTTACTAAATATAACTCATCTAAATCTTGTTGTGAACCTTTGCATAGCCAAATTAAATTTAGATGGCCTAGTTTCACCTTGACTTCCACCTCTTCCTTATGAATATAAAAAGAGAGGAGCCTAGGAGGTCAAATCCATCTATAATAATTATTAAGATATCAAGGATTTAGGAGTGTTCTTTTGTACAAAAATCAACATCATCAACAATTCAGCCATTACATTGAGTGCTGACTCAACATTGGCTCTTAACTAGTTTTGGGAGTACCATTAATCTACGAAATTTAAGCCAAATTCTACCAACATGTTAACAACTTCCACCACTCCCCCAATCAACTTCAAGTAAGACAAGTACTTGTTTGTTAATATTCATTTACTTTTTTTGCATTTCACAATCAGCCTAGCCCTTACCCATCTCTCAGAATCCATCTTTTGGATATTATTATTTAGTAATTAAAAACCCAAAACTTAAACATTAACCATCGATGGTTGACTCAAACATTGATTTTATACCCAACCATCAATGGTTAACATGACCACAATGGTCACCCTAACTATTGATGATCACTATGACAGTGAAAACTAGCAAGTTGTTTTCACCCATCTACCCTCAACCAAACCTAGTTTTCTATGTTCTTATTTGTCCACAGACCCCTTTAATATTTTTTAAAGAATATCTCAACCCATTAGAACTATTATTAATTATTTTATCACTAATTTTATCACTTATAGTCTATTTTCTAAGCAATTATTCTTGCATTTAATTTTAGTACCTTTTAATTATTGATGCAAGTACCTTCTTTTCAGTTTTGTGAACTTAATTGTGTAAAACATGTGGATTGATAGCCCCTCATAAATATATTTGTTTTAGTATCTAGCTATTACTAGGCAATCTACCCAACTGTCTATCTAATAAAGAAGTTTGCTTTAGTGCTTTCTTATCTACAGGTCTTCCTCCCAAGCCAAAGAGTTCTCCACAATCTTATGATTCAATTTGTGCATAAACAAGTAGGTTTTTTAACCATAACTGTATCGAGTTTATTTTTTCTCTTTCTTAGAACTTAAATTGAAAATTCACATGAAACATTTTGGCATGCCCAATGGAACCTAGAGTCTCTACTCACATTTTTCTCTACATTTGTATGCTCTTCTCTCTTTCTATGCTCATAATTGAAATTGAAATTTATTTTGGGCTTAAAATCAACTGCATCCATTTTTTGATTTTAACATTATTTCAATTTAAATTAAATTACAATAATCTTATCATATCACCACTTTTATTTCACACACTATCCAAACCACTTTCATCAATCAAACATCAAAATAATTTAAGACAAGGCTCGACTAGGATTTCATCACCTAGAAATCACCTTACCCTTTCTCAACAATCTTACTTAGAGTTCATTACCAAGGGAAGAACCAACTCAGCTCTTTAGTTAAGTATAAACTCTAGATATCAATATATATTAGCTAAGAACATGATACCATTATCACTATGGTGTGTGAAGTGAGGGGGTACGCCCCAATATAAAGCCACCTATTGAATCCAATACAAATTATTTTGAGCACCTAAACAACCCAAAACCAACCATATACTACTTCTATATTACTTGATCTATAAGCCAAATTCTATCACACATTCTCATAAACTAAGGCATAAATAAAAAGTGAGATTAAAACTAACCTCTAGGCTTGGCATACATTATAGTATGTCTTGATTGCCTTGATCCTTTTCTTGTCTTATTTTTCGATTGGTGAGATTATTTTTGTATTCTCTCCCCCTTTCTTGTATGGTTCTCACTCACCAACAACAAAGAGACCTAGTAGATCAGAACCTATTATTAGACCAACTAACCTCTTCTACTTCCCCATCTATGGAGTATGTCTTTGAAGTAAAAGAGTCACCCCATCCTTTGGGAAACCTTACTTTTCCTCAGGTATTTTCCTAGGGAGACATGAACTTTACCACTTTTTTGGATAACAACCCAATTTCCCTTTTGTATTACCTCAACACCTCCCCTCACCATGCCTTAGTTTCAACTCCATATCTAGATCCTCCTTATGGTATGCCATCCCACCTTATGGGGGATGTTTCTATTGCCATGGTCACTACCCAACCTTTGACTACCTAGGCATCTTCATCTACTAACCCTTTTGATGCAATAACTAAAATCAACCGATCCAACCAACCATTACCCTTACACCTTTCACCCCTACCAATGAGTCCTCCACCTTAGGAACAACCCAATCACTAAACCATCATACTCCACCCACTATTAGATCACCTACCATTAGTAATACCAACCTTCCCCATATCAACCTTAACCCATTAATCAATACCCCTACTAAACCTGATGGTATCCATACCCTCTACTTCACCACCCATTGGCACGAAGGTCACTACCATGCCTGTTTTCACCAACCCAACTACCACTCAAACCCAACCCATAGGAATCCCTCAACAATTACCCATCGCACCCAACCTAGGATACATCCCTAACCTGCAAGGGTATGCACCCACTACCTAACCACCATAATTTACCTACCCTTACATACCACCTACCCAACCTCTAGTATGCACATTCTAATAAGTAGTAGCCCCTCAACCACTAACCAATTACCAATATATCACTCAACCATAAAAGTAGTATGCACCTTATGATCCTTTGGGTGCACCACCTCAAACTAACTTAATGAAATTGCTCATGGGAAAAATGACAAAACTTATGTCATCCATTTTAGGGGCTCATAACATCTTATCCTATGATTAAATTTATAATGAACCTATTCATCCCATTTTTCTTATTAGACCTTACCCTCCTCAATGGGAGCTTATGAAATTTACCAAATTTTAGAGCAATGAAGACCCCCAACAACACCTTAGGTATTTTAGACACATATGTTACATTATTGCTTATGGTGATGCCCTTATCCTTCAAACATTCCTTGTGTCTTTATCTTTCCTAACACATGACTGATATAGTTCCATCCCAAGCATTCAATCTTTTCTTTTACCCAACTAGCCTAGGTCTTCTTAAATCACTTTTTCATTAACATTTCCAAGAAGGTCTATATCACTGACCTCTATTCTATCAAGCAATTGGATGATGAATCCATTGCCAATTTCATCACCCATTGGTGAATCTTGATTAATAAACTTTCATTTTCCTTGCCTTAACTTGAACTTATAGATATTTTTTCTTGAGCTTGTGCTAAAGATATTTATTTTACACTATGTGTCCAAAGCTTCAGAACTTTTTATGAAGCTCTTACCATGGCACGTAAGTTAGAGAATCAAGCCATAGATGAGGGTAAATTAAAGTTAAAAAAATAACTCTACCTTCAAAACTAATGAAGCCTCTTCCTCCAAACTAGGCAACCAATCCAATACTAGAACCAAGAGCAAGGGAACTATGAATGCAATTGTCCTTAAAACTACCCCTCCATCCAATGTCAATCAACAAAATTTTCCCATTACCTCTAACAAAAATATAAGAAACCTAAACTAAAATAGCTCACTCCACTTGGAGAATCTTATGACTTAGTTCTAAAGAAGCTACTAAAATCTAACCTCATACAACTTCCCCACATCAAACCTCCTCAGTAGTTTGATTCTTCTCATCTTGCACTTGCTTAGTATAATGAGAATGACCTTTGTGCTTATCATCAGGTAATTGGACACAATGTTAGTCAATGTAATACCTTCAAGAATGTTTTTTAGAGATTTATTTATAAGGGGGAACTTGTGTTGGATAAACCTAATGCCCCTCAAAATCAAGCTCTTAACATCTTCAAGAAACCTCTCCCTAACCATGCCCCTACCAAAATCAAGGACACACAAGCTGAATTCTCCCATGATACCCACATGATCAATATTATCCTTGATACACTCATCCATGAAGACTTGAGCATCCTATCTACCTACTACCCCCATATCATCTATCGATGTGGTAGAGTTAGTCTCCCCTCCTTTAAAGACCTAAATCAAGGATGTTCCCTTCTCCCTAGCTTCACTCATAGAGGCTTTGGAATCATCAAATACCACCTCAACTACCATATCTAAGCAAATAACCATCATTAGTTCACCATCTCCCCTAACTATCAATCAAACCACTACTCTTATGGACTTTATCCCTAAAGGAGAAACTTCATCACCAATAGATCTCATGCATAAACCACCTATTTCAACCTTACATCCCTCACTTGAGGAAAAAAAATAAACTACCACCCATCCTCCCCATTCTATGATTTTATCCTTTTCATCCATTACCTAAGGATCAATACTGGTACACAAACCTTTCTCCACATTAATTTATAAATTATAATTTACATTAAAACTAAATATAGATCAAACAACTTTCTAACAATAGATAGGGCTCCCTTACATCAACAAAACCCAACCTTATGGTACACCTTTAACCAACCTATCTATTATTTTTCTACTCCATATTAAACTAATAATAACTATAGCTAACCCCTCACCATTTAAATCAACCAAGGATGTCATGTCTCAAGTAATCAAATAGCCAGCCAAACACTTCACAAATATTAGTGCCTTCCCTACATGGAGATTGGTCTATCCATCTCTAAAATTAGAATTAACCACATTTGAACCTATATCCAAGCCTCAACCTAAACCAACCAAAGAGATGAAGCCATTGAAAGTCCATATGGCTAGGACTCTACCTCCCTCTACCTTATCTTCCATCTTGGGACCTCATCCCTCAACTTTTCTTGAGAAACATGCTCTTTTTAAATATGTTACCCACCATTATTGGTTACACCAACCCAATTACTATCTAATCAGCTAGTTCTTCCTAAATTACTAATGGTTAGACTATCAGCCTCAAACACTCCAACCACCATCATACCCCAACCAAAACCATTAAAAAAAATACCACATTACTTAAACCACCCCTCACCAAACTAATTAACACCAAAACACCTAGCTTACCAACCAAAACCACACCATTTAGACCTTTCCCACATCTAGATGAATCTTATACATCCATTTTTCAAATGTTATTTCAAGCCTCTTGCCTCACTTTACCTCCTATTATACCTTTTGATCCACTTGGTTTGAAACTAATTTGTTATAATGACCATCAAATTTGTTCCTATCATAGGACACTTAGGAATGACATGGAGAATTGTAAAGCTCTTTAGGTCATTATCCATCAACTATTTGAGGAGGATGACCTATTATTAGATGAACTCCCCTAACCCCTTTACCAACACACCCACTAGTCATTTTTCAAACCATGCATAATCCCCCACTCTCACCTCAGAGTGATGGGGAACCTACCTAACCTCCTATCACATTTTGCCCCTCTATCCACACCATTAATATGGTCACATGATCATAACAAAAGGATAAATTGAAAGATAAGATGTCCTTTCCATGGATATACCCACCTTCTCACCCTAAACCAAACTAGATCCCAATCTCTTCATTTTTAGCTAAGCCCAAAGTGACCATATTAGGTACCTCTAAAGATAACCTCTCTGAATCCATTAGGAGGGTCATTATCAAGTAATTCCACCATACTCTAGCTAATATGATCCTCTATGAGGCCATTTCCACCTCACTTCACCATCTTTAGGTCATGATAGAGGCTATGCAATCCATTAAGGTCAGACCAAGAGACTCTTGACCTATAGAGGCCTTCATAGGTGATCTTCAACTCTCCACCCTTTTTACCTTCAAAACTCAGAGATATCTTCTATCCACCTTGAGGACTCAAATCCTCCTCTCTTTATTACTACCCATATCAATTAAAATCACATCAAATGGGCTATGATTGATGAGGGAGCTAACATCAACATCATCTCTTCCCATGCCTATGACCAACTCAAATTTATAGATAATATCATGTCAAAAACTTTAGCTATACTTAGATCCTTTAATGATTCCATGATCACTACCTTGAGAACCATTGTCCTCCATATTCATCTAGTAACTCACACCTTCCCTAAAAATTTTTATGTGGTTACAGGTGAGTTATAGTATAATTTTATGTGAGGAATACCTTAGATCTACTCTATGGGTTGTTTACCTTCTACCCTCCATCATTGTGTCAAGTTTGAAAATGAAGGTTAGGTTGTCAGTATACAAGCTAACCCAAGCCCTTTTTTAGCATGCAACATGACCTACTTACCTAATGAGGTCCTCCTACCCCCATTAAAATCACCCCAAGCATCCACCACCAAGCCCTCAACCATAGAAAATGAATCCATTACTTCCCCTTCCATAAAGGCATCTACCAATTTATCTATTCCCATAGACTAGATATGTACCACTGATCCCTTAGAACCTACCTTCCAATGCCTTACCATTAGAGAATACCATCTCCTAAGCCTTGATGCCTTCCAAACTCCCTAAGAATATAAAAAAATCAACTATCATCCAGGTTATGATCCTAACATTGGATCCATTATTAAATTAGGACCTCTCAGCTATTAAATGATCCATTATTCATTTATGGGGGACTTGACAAGCCACTTAATGCTATCACCACACCCTCTTCACCTCAACCACTCACCTTCACCTTCTCTTACTTAGAAAACTCAGACTTCACCAAAATATACCTCCATAGGTGTGCCTAGAAAGGGTTTGGTTTAGGATAATAGGATCATGGCCCACATACATTGATCTTGATTGAGACCCAAAATCCTCATGAGAAGAATGAACTTGGATTTATTATACATAATAATAAGAAATCCATAACCTATAACTACAATTATTGAAGAAGAGACCCCTTCCTCACCAATGTCCCCTCCACATGAGTGTGAGGATGAAAATATTATCCCACCTAGTTTTTTTTGTTAACATGATTACCCTCAGACCCTTGACTTACTAGAAGGAAGGGGTACCCTTATCCATCCCTTTTACCCATATTGAACTTGTGGGAGAAGACTCTCCTACCATTAACACTATTTAGTACTAGGTTGATGATTTTATTCTCACCTACCTTAGTGCACCTGATTCATCTATCCACAAATCCTTACCTTTAGAAACCTTAACCATGTTGAATGAACCCACTATGGATATTGACATAGTCACTTTATGTAACCCTCATGTTGTCAAAATTGGCCAATCTCTCATCACTAAGGAACTTTAGGAATTTTGTACCTTCCTCCAAGACTATAACATTACATTCACTTGGTCATATGATGACATTCTTAGTATTTACCTGACCATTTCCACCCATAACATCATAACCAATCATAAATCCAAGCATGTTAGATAAACACTTTGATGAATGCATCCTTACATAGCCTTTCTTGTCAAAGAAGAGCTTCATTGCCTCCATTCTATTGACTTCATTCAACCCATTAATTATCCCTAGTTGGTTTCAAACATCATGCCTCTCATTAAATCCACATGGGGACTATATATTTGTGTGGAATTTTGTGACATTAACCTTGTCTACCCAAAGGATGATTTTCCTCTACCCAACATTGACCAACTTGTTGATCTTATAGTAAACCATGAGATATTGTTTCTTATGGATGGATTCTTGGGTTATAATTAAATTTTGATTGTGCCTAAAGATCAGCACAAAACTTCTTTTATCACCCCATGGGGGACTTTTTAAAAAAGAGTCATGACCTTTGGTCTTAAAAATATTGGTAAAACCTACCAACATGCTATGACCTAAATATTCCATGACCTTATCTATAAAATCTTTCAAGACTATGTGGATGACCTCCTTAGGAAGTCTAAATATCACAAGGACCACTTAGCCATTCTCAATATTATTTTTGAGAGACTTATCCATTATCATGTCTACCTCAATCCTAAGAAATGTATATTTGGGGTCTTATTAGGAAAACTCATTGGCTTTATGATTTTCCTTTGGGGAATTGAAGTGGTCTAGCCAAAATTAAATCCATCCTTGAGATGTTACCTCTAACCATTATTAAGCAACTCCATAGTCTACAAGGGAAGCTCCAATCCATTCATCACTTTATTTCTCAGCTCTCTAACCCATGTCAACCCTTCCATCACCTATTGAAAAAGGATATCTCTTTCAAGTGGAATCTTGATTGTCAAATTGCCTTTGATACACTCAAATAGTACCTTCTATTTCCACCTATCCTCATACCCCCTAAATATGACCAACCTTTCTACCTTTACATCTTTTATATTGACCATTCCTTAAGGGAAATGCTTGGCCATTGAGATGAACAACACAAAGAGCAAGCCATCTATTACATAAGTTACACCCTTGTAGACTATAAAACTTGATATACTCATACTGATAAACTTTGCTTGGCCCTAGTATTTATGGCCATAAAACTTCACCACTACCTTCTTAACCACAAAATTTTTGTCATAACCAATACTAACCCACTCAAGTACATGCACTCAAATCCATACCAAAACCAATATACAAACAAGTGGATAATGATTTTAGCTAAGTTTGACCTTGAATTATTCTAGAAAAAGTCAATTAAGGGCAAATTCATCACTGACCAATTGGTTTATGCACCCCTAATGGACAATTAACCTCATCCTCTTGAATTTCCAAATGAGTCTATTGTAAGCCTATCTCAAGAAGATTTCACCAATCATGTAACCATGTTCTTCAATGGTTCTAAATGTTAGTTTAGTGGGGGAGCTAGTATCATCCTTATCCCCCTTGTTGGTGAACAACTTATTTTATCTTTTAAACTTAACTTTGAATGCACCAATAATGTGGCTGAATACAATGCCCTAATAATAGTTCTCCAAATTGTGTTAGCCTTAGGAGTTAGAACAAACAACATCTTTGGTGACTTCCAACTTGTGGTTAATCAATTTAATGGCATATACCAGTGTTAAAATGAGATTTTGTAGATGCATAGACAATTAGTCACAAAACTCTTGACATCATTTGGACACTATCACATTCAAACCACCCCAATATCTACCAACAAGTTTATTAACACCATAGATTCTTTTGCTTCCCACATCCTACCAGCACCCTTGGACTCCAAGCTATTAATCATTTTCCATCACCTCACCAAACTTTCCTACATCAAGCTAGACACTCAAACATTTTTTAGTGTGGAGGAGATCCATCTTGACCTTTGGTATCAACAAACCTTTGAATACCTTAGCCTTGGTATAGTTCCCTTTATCCTCTCTAGGAATACCCATCGAGCATTTCACTAGAGCACATATTTCTATAGAATTATGGGAGGCATCCTCTTTAAACATAGATTTGACAATCTCTTTTTTTGTTGCCTCTATGGTTTAAAAGCCTCTCATGCAATCAAGGAGACACATAATGGTATCTTTGGGGGTCACTTTAGTGGACTAACTATGGCTAAGCACATCCTCCACCTGGGATATTGCTAGCCTACCCTTAACCAAGATAGTTATGATTATGTGAAAAAGTGTGTCAGGTGTCAATAAAATGTTAATTTACATCATGTATTGAGCCATAGTATTCACATCTTCATCAATTTTTGGCCTTTTTAATAATGGGGTCTAGACCTTACTGGTGAAATTAATCCTCATTCTTCATAGTGACATCACTTTATCATCATTGTAACTAAATATTTCACCAAATGGGTGGAGGCTATTCCTCTTATCCTAGGAAAAGTTGAAAATATTATCAAATTTATCACCTATCACATCATTTGTCACTTTGGTGTTTCGCATAAGATCATCACTGATAATGGCAAATCCTTAAAAAATAAAAAAGTTTAAGGTCTTTGTGATGTATTTGGGATTAAACTAAGATTTTCATCAACTTATCACCCATAATTAAATGGATAGGCAAAGGCCTATAATAAAACTCTTAACATAATGCTTACCAAAATGGTCAGTGCCTTAGGTTTGGATTGACACTTACATATCCATTTCACCTTATGGGCATATCATACTAGCATCCAAACCCATATAGGTACTACATATTTTTCTCTAGTGTTTGGAGTTGAGGCTGTATTACCTCTTGAAGTCCAAATACCTTCTATTTTCATATCTTTATGTGACCTTATTTTGGAAGATAATTATCATCAAGAATGTTTATCCCAACTTGAGCTACTTGGCAAGTGTCATTTGGCCCCTATTTCCTATATTCATGTCTATCAAGAATGAATCAAGTGTGCTTACAAAAAAAACCTAAAAATGTGAGAATATAATATTGGAGATCTCATTCTCAAGTAAAATCAACATGTAAATAATATGCAAAAAAGTAAAATGGGTAAATTTGCATTCATTTATCTTGGACCCTACATCATAAACCATAAGTATGGATCAGGAGCTTATCGCTTATCCTCTTTTGAAGGCAAACCAAAACTTGAGCCTCTTAATGCTTTACATTTTCATCCTTTTTATTGTTAATGAGGGGTCACAAGCATCATTTGTCTAACTTAAGCTCATCCCATACAACCACATTCATTTTACCACTTCTTAGGGTTAATTCAAATAAGATGAATCATGTGATTATCCATCATAATAATAGCCTAATATTGAATTATGGATACCATAGCTCTACCCATGGCATGATTCTCATGGTACTTCCCATCTCTCCTCAAGATCGATTCCCATGGTCATTGTCACCTAATCCTTTTTTCACCTATGCAACCTTCTTGTGATCTTAGTCTTTCCTTCATAAAGGTAACCCCTTGAGCATGTATAAGTAAATATATGCCAATCAAAATTAAACAAAAGAAAAAGCAACATCAAAGTCAAAAATGAATTATGGGTCATTTTTAGCATTTGTAGAGTATTCCCTTGAAGGGAAGATGTCAAAAAAAAATTCAAAATTGTAAAAACATAAGGTGGACTACTCCATCAAAGGACAACTATCAAAATCATTCTAAGCATATAAATTCAACCATTCCCTTAAAGGATGGTTGAGTAAAACACTTATCAAAGCTAGCAATTTCTTAAAATCTTCCCACATTGATCAGCTTCCCTAACCCTAAATCATAATCAAAAGTAGTGAACAACCCATAAGCATAAGTAAAAATAATGATAATTGACACAATTGGATCTCATAAAAGCAATAATCTTGGAAAGCCACAATTATCTCTCCTTAGTAGACTTCATGCATCGATTAGTCTACACTTTATATATGATTATAGACTTGTGTAAACTATCCTCTTATAAGCCTATAGAAGAGGCATGCTAATTTCACACAAAGGTTCTATTTTCACATATGCTCCATATATATATCATATGCATGGGACTATGAGCTTACTTGACACAATATGATCAAGATACCCATTTATCAACCTAAGCATGCTAATACAAAGCACTTGAAATAATTATTTTCATCGAGCCAATCTAACTTTAGATTTTGTTTTTATCCTTACCAATGAAAAGGCCTCATGTTTCTTTTCTTATCTTTTATTAGTTCATGTAGATTTACATCTTATGATTCCTATCAATTTCTTTACATTTAATTTGTTTTCTACTTACTTTATATATCCTCATTACATCCTCAACCATGTTTACATTTTATCTCCATGATCATAAACAACAAATATCAAATGTCAAATGCAACATTGTGAACTACATCCATAAAACACATATCATATATCTATCTATGGTTAAAACACCATAAAATCATATCACATCACATAATAGCATAAACCTCATCCTATCCATATATCATTAAAACATCATGACAATATATATCATATCATAAACAACCTTAGTTATATCATTCATCATCATGAACATCAACAAATCAATCATCAAAAGATCATGAACCATATCATATATCATATACCTATCTATTTATTAACCATCACACCACAACAATTCATCTTTTAACATCAATGCAACCATAAAGAAACTCATTATGATCACATTATCATATGACATATATCCATCCATATCACATATTCTCAAATCCATGAACCAAATCATAGAATCATAACCATATTTTAAACATCACATGCCTAAGCTATTGAATCAGCATCTCATAAAACATATAGATAAAACCATCAACCATAAACATGAACATAAATATCCACATTAGCATGTAAACCATGAACCATAAAAATACATCATAAACCATACACCATCATCATATACATCATGTCATCATAAATAATACCTATAATAATGTATAAACTCTCTCTCAAAACATGTACATCTTGATGCATCGGCACATAAGCTAGTATAAAAATAATGTACACCTATCTCTACCAACATATCAAAAATTATGTAAATCAAGCCCCTAAGGCACCACTACTAGCCCCACCTACACCTTCACCTACATCTATACCTATACCTACACTTCCATCTAGTGGTGGCCTCCCTGGTATCCCTACTTGGCCCACTATAGAGGCTCACTATCTTAGAGTAGCTACCAAACGAACCCCTACCAAACTAGCCCTATAATCCTCATATATCAATGTTGTAGGAAACTATTCCAACACCATCACCTCATAATACCTCATCTCCTTAATAGTGAATAGATATCATGTCCTTAGCACTATGTTAGGTGGTCCTCCTATTACTGTTATGGCTACTCCTTACCCCTATCTCAAAAAATATCTCTCTTTAGTCACTAAAAAAAGAGGCCCTTACTAAATCATGCTCACCTATCAACATCACAACCTACCCTTGTAAGGTGACCACTTAAGCCTGCAAGGTGGCCACTTATCCCTATAATCCTATGATTTAAGCTTATGCTGCTAGCAATGCCACTATCACCTGACCACCCTATACTGGTGCCATTGTAGGGTCCACATCCATAGGCTACTATCCCCCATCCCCCCATCCAAAATTAGTAGTTGCATATCTAACCTAGTACCAGGCTACATATCCATCTACCACACTAACATCATCAATGGGATCTCTTATTGATAACTCTTCATAGTCCACGACAACCTTCTCTAGCTATAGTTTTGGAAGTAAGAACTCAACATCCTCCCTCTTATATCAAGGGAAATTATGTGGGATCCCCTATATAAATCCAAACTACCTCTACACTTTGTCAACTAGGATGAGCTCAATCTCACCCTCTCATCTACCATATATCCACCACTAGCTCTAAAGTGATAAAGTGTGATACCTATGTCCTACCCATCTTAGCCAGCTCAAGTAAGGTATCCACACCACATCACCAACCACCAAACACTCTAGGTCATCTCTAAACTAGTATATATCTTAGGAACCTCCACTATCCCCTATTATTGCATAATCCCCTCTCTATCACATAAATCCTACATGTAGTCTGTAGGCACAAAACCATTCCATGATAACCCTAATGGTCTAATCACTCTAATATGCTCATACACTTAGCATTGTATTATGAACATGACACTAATCCTATACTACTTATGTGCAATGAAAGCCTAGAGCTCTTTATAGATCTACACTAATAAAATGGGAACCCACCCACATATAGTCCTCCCTAGAAGCATCTCTCCTAACACACCTAGCAATAGATATGGGAATAAAATATTACTTGAATTGGGAAGGGCAAATCAAGATATCCCCATCATCATCATCATTATTAGCAGACACCTATCCCCTAGTGATCTCTAGCATAATGTCCCATAGTGCATGCCACCTACATGAAATCTTGCCTACTCCCTATCTTTATCATACATCTAATCTATGTAGTAGTCTCATTACTTGCTCTCTATATGGTAGAATGGGTCTCCACAAATTGGCAATCATGTGATCTGATGCACATCCTCTAAAAGGATGTTCATCTCTCTAATGGGAAAGATGAAAGTGTTTGTGGATGGATCCCATCTCTCAATGAAAGCCATAATCATCATTTCATCTCATGACAAGTGTTGATAATGACTCATGGCCCTTAAACCAACCTCTTCCATATGATGCCACTCATCATCTATTCTACCATCATGAACCTCTACAAAGATCTTTGATACTTGGTCATGCATCTAGATCTACTCATGTGCCTATAAAAAATCACATTAGCATGTACACTTAGTTTTCCACCTTGAGATAAGCACCAACCTATACCTAATTTTTTCAACCTATTTGTAACCTACCTACTTACATTAACAATCTAACAATTAAACAAACACTCTACCTCTTATCCACATACTGGACCTACATGCTTCTATCATCAATATTGACCCTAGTTCATCATCTTAAAACATCTAGATATTTATGTTAACTAAAAATCCAAGCACTATCCTTGTCCCTTTTTCTAAACCAACATTCAAACCTTATATACCATTTAAACATTAAAACATCCTACATTTAAACATTTTACAAGATTTCAAATACTTTTATTAAATTTTTTCTATTTTATAGAATTATTAACCAAAACCTTATACATATTTTAAATACAAATATTTAAAGTCTTCCCACTCCTCATTAACACCAAACAAATCACTTTGAAATTAAAAAATCCTTAATTCATTTTTACCAAATACCTTAACCACTATTGGTTCCTTAAACCATCGATAGTCTCTTGGGACCATTTTACCCTTAAGGTCAACCATCGATGGTTGCGTACAACTATTGATTGTCATTGTGTGTGACCATTGATGATGAAACCCTCAAACCCTAGACTCTAGATAAACCACCAAAACACCTCCAACTAGAAAATAATCTCCCTACAACTCACCTACAACCCCTTACCAATCTAACCTACTCTATTACTCTTAGTTTTGCCTATATATTTCACTAATTTTAACTAAAATGAACATTAGGGCATCATGGCCAAACATAAATTCCCAAAACCCCACCCCACTATTTTAATCTATCCAAATGACTTTTAACTACCAAATTCAACTAAACTATTAATTTATAACACCTCCTTAGAGATTACGTGAGCATTGTCATGTATGAAGTCCTTATCTCCTTAATCAACCATGTCCTCATCTACCTTCTATTTGATCCTCTCTCAGTTAATCCCCTTCATCAAATACTCTTCTTAGTCAAACACAATCCCCACCAATTCTAAATCTCTCTCAGTAAAATGCATAAGAAAAATGCATAACACACCTAGAGAGTAAAATGCCAATGTAAAATGTCACAAATGGTAAAAATAATTTCACATTTTAATTTTTATCCATAGGTTTTTAGGGTTTTCCCTGTTCATCGATGATCGTGGTAACTATTGATGATTGACTCTAGGACCTTTGACCATTGACGGTCAAGGTCCCCAACATTTTAATTTTTTTTAGGTGCTTAACCTTAGAGATCACCTCATCTCACTTTAACTAGAACATGAAATTTTAGAGATTACCCTTCTCCAACCCACCATTTGACCATATCCACCTCAACACTAACCATTTTTGACCTAAACTACTCACTCATTTTACAACAACTTTGCATTAGTTTATTTGACCATACTAATTAACCCTGCCATGTTGAACTTTTACACTTTGTGTCACCTAATGCATGATCCAATAAATCATGTTGTTTTTTAGGAGTAATTTATACCCTAGATACTTACACCCAATACCAACCCTATCTAGATGACTCATAGAGTCACCTGATCAGTCATGACTAGCATTTTGGACCGGTTATCCTATCACTTATACTTCTAGCACTAACCTTTATTTTTACTAACATTGGTAACTTCAATATTTATATGATCTTGACTAATCACACTTAGTCAAATTTTATGCATAAGTTTTCATTTCAAATGACTAACCTCGTGTCACAACCTAATGACTCACCATAGACCATTTATCAAACCCTAACCTAATTTTAGTTTCACCTCAACTCCTCATTTGAGGGGGAACACCTCTTCCCACTCTCGAGGCAACTAGACCTCTTTCCCATACTCCATTTTTATTTTACATCTCACTCACACAAGATGCACAATAAAAAAGGTAAAATATAGACACCAAGAATATGTATACTATGATTTTGAATGTCAAGAAACCCCTTAGACTACCTAGGACCCTCTTGGGACCAATCTACACCAATCTAGCTTAACCAAGCTCATCTATAATTAGTTTCATAAACTAGCTCCACCTAGCCTTTAGCCCCCTTTTTCCTTTGGGACTTGAGCATCAATGGTTAGGGTAACTATTGATTATCACGCTTAGGAAACTATAACCATCAATGATCAGGGTACACCTCCTCAATCAAAAGCATGCAATCATCCACCGACCTTTTCTAAATATAACTCATTTAAATATTATTGTGATCCTTTGCATGGATAAATTATATTTAGATGACCTAGTTACACCTTGACTTCTTACTCTTATTTGTGTCTATAATAAGAGAAGAGCCTAGGAGGTTATGAGCTCAAGGATCTAGGAGTGTTCTTTTGTAGGTCAATCAACATCATTAACATCATTAATAATTTAGCCATTACATTGAGAGAAAATCTCCACTACCTGTCATTCGAGTTCTTGAGTACCATTACTCTACTAGATTCAAGCCAAATTACACTAATAGGTTAACTACTTCCACTACTCACCCAATTAACTTCTAGTAAGACAAGTACTTATTTTTTAACATTCATTTTCTTTATTTTCATTTCACAATCAGCCTAGCCCTTACCCATATCCCTATATCCATCTTTCAAATCCTGTTATTTAGCAATTAACAACCCAAAACTTACATAGTAAATATCAATGGTTGACTCAACCACTGATGGTCTACCTAACTACAAATGATAAACTTTACTACCAGTGGTCACCCTAGCTACCAATGATCACTATGGTATTAAAAATAAGCAAGTTGTTTTCACCCATCTACCCTAAACCAAACCTAGTTTTCTATGTTCTTTTTATCCATAGACCCCTTTCATATTATTTGAACCATATCCCAACCCCTTAACACTATTATTAATTAGTTTATCACTAATTTGATCATTTGTAGACTATTTTTGAAGCAAGCATTCTTGTGTTCAATTTTAGTGCCTTTTGATTATTGATACAAGTACCTTCTTTCCAATTTTGTGAACTTAATTATGTAAAACATGTGGATTGATAGCCCCTAAGGAAGCTCTCACTTTTAGGATCTAGCTATCACTAGGCAATATACCCAACTATATTTCTAAGAAACAAGTTGGCTTTAGTTCTTTCTTATCTATAGGTCTTCCTCCCAAGCCAAAGAGGACTTCTCCACAATCTTCTAATTCAATGCATGCACAAACAAGTAAGTTTCTCAACCATACCCATATCAAGTTTCTTTTTTCTCTTTCTTAGAACTTACATAAAAAATTTACATGAAACACTTACGTTGTTAAATTACACAAGGATATTCCTCACTCTCATGCCAATCTAAAGCCAAATCAAGTGTAGATAAAGATAAATTTTACTCACATGAGAATTCAAGCTTTGAGAAAGACTTCTATATCTAAAATATAAACTCGACATCTTTGGACCAATCTTTAATAAAATCCTCAAGGGAGGTGAAATCATGGCTCTTTAACTTCTAATTGCATTTCTTATTTGATTTGCACATGGCTCAACCTAGCGATTAGGATTGAGCAGTTATTTCTTTAAGTTGTTTTGATTTTTTTTTCACTAACAATTGATTAACCTCACTTGGATTCATAATCTACATAATGACATGCCCAATGGGACCCAAATATTTGAACACATCCTACAAGCTCTTTCATACCATTTAAATTCCTCTATTTACCAAAATTATCCTTCCAATTACCTTCCTCTAATTACCAGAATTAGCCTTCTAAACAAGATAATTCTCTCTTTATTCTTCAAAATTATATTAAATTCCATTCTAGAACAAATTCAAGTTCATTACTACATAACTATAAATTTAGAGATATCATCAACACAATCATTTTTGGTAGTAATGAAATCATTTTATGTACTATTCTATTCTACATAAGAGAAAACTATGAATCAGAGCCTTCTATATTAGAATCATTACTCGAAATATTGAAATCATTTTACCTCTTTTTTTACTTTTTTCTAAAAAATTGTGAAATTGTATGTTTAGAGAAATTAATTTCACTTCAATGATATTATTTATAAACTACAAAATCATTTCTTTGAATTTTCTATTTTGACTATGTTTTTTATAGATTCACAAAATTGGAGGATTTATCATCAAAATCATTCTGGATATTAGTGAAATTATCTTTGTGTTATTATTTTCTATTCTAACTATTTTTTGTCTGTAGGCCCTAATTACAAAATCAATTGAAACTTTGATTAAAATGTTTTCACTATATAAAACAATTACTTTTGGTATTTATGAAATTGGGGATAATAATAGTGAAACTTTCCATCTCAGTGGAAAATCATTTTATATCTTTGTTGTTTATTTATGTATAGGTCAACATCAGTGAAATCATTTAATTCAATAGAAAAATCATCATCCTTAGTAGAAAAATAATATTCTAGAGTAGTGAAATCATTTTCTAACTTTTTTATGTTCTATTTATAGGTTTCAATAGTAAAATCAAAGGAATTGGTAGTGAAATCAAACTACATAATCATGAAGTCATTCTATTAAAAAAATGATAGTTTTAAAAAACCTTATTTCAAGATCCTTATTGACTCAAAACCACTTTTATCAAGTTTATAATCACTTGTGTTATAGGACCATGTCCAAAGAAATGGTATTTTGAATAAAACAAATCAATCTTATTTCACATTTCACTTTGGCTACTAAACCAAATTCACATTTTAATTGGGTTATAACAAAACTTGTTCATTTTCATGTTATTTACTTTCTTCCAAGTTTGCTTATTGTTTGATTGTCTTTTGGGGTTATTTTTTCATGTATGCTCTCCACTTTTTCAATAACTCAAAAACACAAATTATTTTAATTTCCTTTTACCCTATTTTTCATTTGACTATGTGCAGAAGATTTTATCACCTTCCCACAAGTATTTATGGGTCCATTGACCTAGGAAGTGACATCCTAGCATCGTACCAAACATTATTTATCTGGTGGTGTATACAAATTAAGGAGTGTTGTGATTATGAAGGCCTATATTTATGCTTGCACATTGTTGTGTGGGTAATGTAACTTGGGGAGTTCATTCCAATATCATAGGCTAAGGTGTAGTATCGTCTAAATGAGAAATCTTGGCAAAAAGATTGAACTTATTCATTAATATAATTGTTCCCACATACCTCAAGTTATATAGGGGCCATATGGAAATCCCAAGTAAAATTATAAGAAAACCCCAAATCTAGTAACACTTCACTAATACCCTTATCATTGAATTGGTTGTGAAGGGATAACACCCTATCATGAATGGCCCAATTTTAGATTACTTTTTAGATGCCTATTTTGTTGTGGATCATTCATTAACATAGAGGTAAAAATGTAATAACCCCTAAATATCACATTAATCATATAAACCTTTTTAGATAAGGGTGGGGCAAAAATACCACCAATAATTGCAATAAATTGTTAAATGAACATTTAAACTTATAATCCTCTCTCAAGGTGGGTATTTTAAAGGTTTAATAGATGAGATGAAAATACACATCTGATATTAAATTAAATTGTAATGTTTGTGTGTTTTTTCTTGATTTTAATGTTTAAACCTTGTTTATACTTGAGACCAAATAAAAAAAAACAAAGTCCAAGTCTAAACCATTTTTTACACACACAATGAGGCGTTACTCTACCAAAATTCTAGGTAAAACAAAAATGACATGTTAAAAATTGGTCTTTATACCTATATTACTATTAAAAACCATGTTTTTTGGATATACAAATCTAACCAAAAGTCTTGTACTAATCCAATTTTCCATTTCAAATCAAGTGCCAATTCTAAGTCAACTTTATTTGTAAAGTTAAACCAAATTTAAACTTCTTGTTCATGTTGTATCTTTATGCCACTCATTTGATTTTAAACCTAAGTTCAAATCCAAGTTCCAATTATAATAAACCTTATTTACAAGGTCAAACCATGTTTAATTCCAAGTTTAATTCTAGATTCCAAGACTCAATTCCAATTCTAGTTGAATGTGTCAAGACTAATTCCTTTTAAAATTTAGAAGTTTAAAGCTTAGTTTAAATATTTATTCCCCATTATCAAACAAGACCATTTATTATACAAAACTTTATAAATTATAAAGTTTAAAAATTGTCTCAAATAGGCCAAGTTAATTTTATTTGTTCATAAATTCAAGTTTCCAAGATCAAAACCTTTCAAAATAAGACCAAGTGCAAAACATTTCCTAAGTCCAAAAATTGAACATTTATATTTGGAACCATATCACCCAAAACTTGTATATTTATCCTTTGAAACACATTTTTTAAACATTTACATTTATACACCTTAAAGTAGTGTATTACAGATTTACCTTAATGTAGGCTAAAGATCTTACCTCAAACTAATTGCCAAGTGATATTTCGAGTGAAGTCACATACCGAAATAAGATATAGATTTAGGTATTCGAGAAAATTTTCAAGACAAATATTATAAACTTATACATTCCTAAGTACATGCATAGTGGGGCCATTTAGAATCCCTAATTTTATGATGAGGTAGTTAATAATCCCCATGGGTATGATCATTATGTAGAGGATGAAGAAAAACAATGATACCTTACTAATGCACCATATAATTAAAAATTTGAATAAGAAAACCCATACCTTAAAATTATATCACATAATGTTTAAAAATTCCAATACCAACCATACTTTTTGTTTTTTATTACACAACATGCCCTAATTCTTCTAAGAATCAAGGAACCTCTTTTTTGCCTTTTTCTACTCCTACTTATGTCCATGGTTCTTTAGTATCAATACCATAAATTTTATTGGTATTCCATCTTAATTTACATGGTGAACAAAGAATTAAAAACATCACCATTTTAAATACCTCATCTATATGATTCAACTTTGTATTTTATACTTCATGTAAAAGTGGAGTCTTAACCTCCCAATTTGCATTTGAAGCCTAAGTATTTCAACTCTCTCAACTCTCTTAGCCTACTCTAGGGGGTCACTTTGAATTTCATCCTTGTTGGAGCTTCAAGTCCTATCCAATCCTCTACATCTCACTAATGTGGGCAAGTTTCATGTTTTTTTATTTGAGTGAAAATGTATTTTCAAGGCAATTATCCCACTTGCTAGGTCTCTAAAACATAGATTATCTGACTTACTATCATATATTATTTTATCTTAGGGGTAATATAGGTTTCCATGTCATTTTATCCTTTGAAACATAATCCATAATATTCAATAACTTCATTTATGCAAGTTTCATGTTTGGAACTTTTACCCTGGACATCTCCTTGATCCTCATGTCGTACTTGAAAAATCTCTCTTCTAAGTGAAAAACTTGTCATTTCCCTGATTTGGTCTATCTTATCATTCTTATCTTATCTTAACCTGGTTAGGATTTTCATGCAAAAATTTATCTATTTTTCTAAAAAAAGATCCTTAGACCTAATTAGGATTTAAAACCCTAAATAGGTCTTCGAGGAAGTAGTTGAGTCATTATAGTTGTAATTAGAGTTTGAAACTCTGATTAGGTCTTATAGGGAGGACTTTGTTTCTATATTGTTGATGTGGCTTTTAAGCTCAACTAGGTCTTCAATATTTTATTTGGGATTTTATGTTTAGTTTCATTAATTGGTGTATTGACTGGAAACATCCTTTTCTAGTCAAGGATGGATACCCAACTAGGTCGAGGCCATCTTTAACTCACTCTTTTAATGCTAATTGAGGCTTGGTCCCTGACTAGGTTGTTAGGCACCCTAGGCCTCTTAACTTAGTTTTATCTAAACCTTTGGCCTGTAACTCCCTCTAGGCTCCCTTCAATATTTTCCCACCTAAAACCCTAAAACCCTTTAACATCAAGCTTTTAAACCCCTAAAACCCTAGATATAATATAGCCTACTAAGCTAAAATGCCTGTAGACCAAATTGGGGGTCTAGACCCTAATTAGGTCTATATCCATCCTACCATCTTTCCCCAACAAAACTATATATAAGATGGTTTTAAAAAAGTGATTTGGTCTAATAAATATGCTTAGGAATATGCTAATTTTAATTAATATTTTAAATCTTGATTAGAACTTGTTTTATTATTTTTGGAATATTGGAGTTATATTATTAAATAATAAAAGGGATGAGCAATGTAAACTAGTAAATAAATATGCAATAATTAACCTAATAATTTGTGTAAATAGACAATATTTTTTCTTTTTCTAAATATAGTAGGGAGTGAGATAAATTAAAACTTAGCTTATTTCAGTTGATCTAGACTGAGACAAGGTCTAATACTAGAGGAGCAAGATAAAGAAATAGTCAAAAATAGGTCCCTAGACTTCATTTATTGATTGGACAAGAGCATTGAAAATAGGACACCTAATTATTTGATGTTGTAGTCTTACTCCAGCACTATTGTCCTAAGTCTAAAATCTTTTTAGGTTCTATTAAGAATGCCTATGTTACCCTGTCACTAGAATTCTAGGGTTTGGAACCTTGCAGAGCTCACTATATGCTTATTTTAATCTTCAAAACTCTTAGGAGATCTTGATGTTTAAAATTGAATATAAACATAGGAAAGAGAGAGAAGGGGTTAGTGTGTAAAGGATATGCTAGATGCACTTCACACCCCATGTATGGTAATATTACCTACATACCAATAGTTTAAAGAGGGATCAAGCTAATGTAGTTCTCTCATTAAATTACTTGGTGCAATTTGTGTATGATCAACACAACTAGAATGTGAAATTAGATGTGCTTCAGCTATCTAAGGACTAGTGTAATGACTCAAGTAGGCTTTAAATAATATTGGAAGGTTGTATGCAAATAATAAGGATGAGTGCTTAAGTGTACTTGATTTTATTCTTGTGTCTCTCTTGAAAATGAGTGTCAACCCTTCTAAATGGATTTATAATAGCCTTTTATAGGGAAAAAAATGATTATGGGTTAAATTAATTCATGTTAGGCTTACAAGGGAAAGGATAAAGAACTAGAAGAATCTAACCATTGGAGGCAAAATTGAACTTGGACAACAACACCAAAAATAGGACACCGTAGGTTCTAGTGATCCTATCCTATTTGGGCACTATTTTCCTAAGGGGATAAGACTTGAGGGGATGGATCTAGGTCTAAAAGGGCTACCTATGTCTAAAAGATCTAAGTTCAAAAATCTTTGAATGATTAGGAATTAGTGAAAGAAGTAGCCTAGAAGGGTTGTGGTAAACCAACAAGAGGACCTATGGATTAGGTGTCTTAGCCATACTGAAGTTGTACAATTTCACATTTTACATGACATAACTTCCCCCCATTTATTCTAGTGATACAGTAAAGTGAAATACTAAGATAAAGGAAAATAAGAAGCATACCTAAACTTACCTTTAAGGGTGAAGATCCTGAAGTTGTGTGATGTTGGATGTGCATAGAGAGAACACACTTGTGAATTATAAATCTAAAATGAAAATATAAAGTAGATTAGTTCTTAATAGATACATTATATCTAAAATAAGAAAATACAAAATCTAAGTAAAATTAAGAGAAAGGAATGTATACACCTCACCAAATATGTGAACCAATACAAAACTTATTGTGATGCTAGAATGTGTTGGATGATGCTAAATATGTGTTGAGTCAAGAGTAATATCATGAATGGAGTTGAGTGATCAATTCCCCAAAAAGTGGCTCAAGAATGCAAAATCTATTCCTTGGGCTCCATCATCACCAACTATGTTAAGTTAACAAGTCATGCATATGATAATTGATGTCTAGACTATGTATCCAATCCCTTTGAATAAGTGGCTCAGGAATACAAACGTTAGCTAGACCTTTGGTTCCATCATTTCCCCTTGAAATAAAGATATGAAGTGATATCAGTATAGAATATATGTCATATGAGATGGATCATGGAGTCCATGGATGTGCTAGAAATTTGACAATGTGGCATGGATAGCTTGAATGTGTGTTGAAAACTAGGACACTCTTGGCCATTTCAAAAGATGGAGGTTAGGATTGTATGAAAGCCTATCCAAAATTGATGCAAAATTCTTATGTAAAATCCAACTTAGGAACTTAGTTACTCAAGAAGATAAAATTTTATGAAATTTTAACTCAACTGTGATGCCAACCACCTACATATGGAGTAAGGCATGCAATTGATGAGAATGCCTATAATAAAACTAAACTCTAAAAGAAAAGAAGACTAATGTGCCATACATATTACTCCCAATCATTGATTTATGAAACATGGATTATGATATGGAAGCTATGCCAACTACCTAATGTAAACTAAAATTAATAACCATCATGTCATGCATGATAACCCAATTTATCTAGGAAAACTATACTAAAACTATTGAATTATCTGATCTAAAAGTGCAAAAATTATCCCCAAACTAAAATTTTTGCCTATTTTTGGAGACCATCAGTGTTTTCCTACCTATATAAGAGTGAAAAACGTGTAAACCCCAATGTTTAGCACTACTGTCTATTTCCAGTGTTGTTTGGTGTGAAAATTAACTGTTGATCTAGGACTATCACTATTTTTCTGCTCTAGTTTGACCAATTTGACCTCTATTATACTAAGTATTCTGAATGTTGTTATTTTTACCATTAGGAGGTTTGATATATATGAAAAAACCTTTTTTGATGCCCCCTCTTTTTATGGTAGGAATGATGAACCTACCATGACTGCCCTCAGAAGAAAAGGATTCTTGCAAGTGTGCTAAGCTTTATATATGTAAGATATAATATTGAATATTTGACAAGATATTTCAAGATATAGAAATATTTGAATTGATATATTTTTATATCAATAGGGGTATGCCTAGATAGCTATAACAATGTAAGAGCATATGCATGATACTAAACTAGACTGGTAATTCTATATATTAGCTTTTAGTTTGTTAGTTTGTTAGTAAGCATGGAAGGATGGAGCATGATGTCTAGCATGGCATCCAAGAAGAAAGATAAATGCATGATTGGAATCATTTATTTTCACATAGTGAGGATCAAATAAAAATATGAATCAAAAATCATACAAGGGTGTCTAAGGGTCCATACAATCAAAAGACATGGGCACATGTCCCTCAAACTAGAAATCAAACATATAAGGCATGTTCAAATGCCATATACACATACAAGTAAACAAGCAAAGTTATAATGAGGGCCACACACACATGAAAGAGTAAAAATAAATGACATTAGGAAATGTCCTAAGGCACACACATGAAAAGAAGCAAAGGACATTGGAAAATATCCTAAGCCACAAGCAGGAGACAAGATAGAACTATAAATGCAATCACACAAGCTATGCTAAGAAAAGAATTAAAGAAAGAGTAAGAACTGGAAGATACAAACACATATAAATAATCAAATAAAATGTGAAATTATGATAAACATGTGTAGTAAAAGACTAGGTATATGCTAATAAATACATAACTTCTAGGTATGAAATGCCAATATAGTAATCTATGTAATCTAATAAGGAATGGACATCAGTATGATAACTTAGATTGTGTATCATAGGAGTGATATAAATTGGATGGTGTATTCATGTATAATATGCCCCTAATGTCTATTTATATTGATGTATGTCTACAATGTTGAAGTAGAAATGCCCCCTCAATAGGTAAAGTGAAGCAATCAAAGATTTGGATGTCATTATTCACACTCAAAAGAGATCAAGTGAAGCATGGAAATATAGATAAATGAAAATACAATATCATGAAATAGAAAATTTAAGTCCTAGCATGATAGTAGTAATGTAAACATGGATGGTGCATATAATCAAAAAATGTTTTTGGTGTTTTTGCAAATTTTAAATGTTTTTATATTTTTGAAAATATTTGAACTATGTATAATTAGGTAGGAGATAATATGTATAATCAATGTTGGAAATAAATTATACTAACTGATGAGTCTCAGATGAGACCCCCTATCATGGTGTCATGTATCAAATAATGGGATTGTGCATGATCATGAGGCATGATGGAATGTCTGAGATTGTGTAGCTAAAATCTATGTGTGTTATAATTGCTCTAAAATATCTAAAGTGAAAACTAAATGTGGGGTCCCCCTATGACTCTACGAAGTGGATGTAACTATATTGATCATAGAAACCCATCTAAAAGTAGGAGAAGAAGCTATTTGAATAGGTACTCTTTATATAACTGTATGAGACCACAATGTAACTATTCTAGGTGTGAACATTGTAGCTAGAAGTTGTTTAGAATCCTAAAACTATGGGGTTATATGAACCCTCTATACTAGTGATGGATGTTGTAATTATGGATGGATTAGAAGTGGAAGCTACACTGAAACTAGAGGAGAAGCTAAAAATGATGGAAGAACTAGAGTTGGTGATTAGAAGTTAGTAGATCTATCTGAAGTGGGGAGTGGTGACTCATAAGGAACTCTACCAACTATAATAACCTAGTTATCATGAATGAATTTCACATATCTATGAACTATAGAAGGTACTACCCTAAGTTTTTGAATCCATGGTTGACCAAGTAATATGTCAAAAACTCCTGCACTAGGAATTATAGTGAATGGTGTGGCCACATATGTAGGACCAACCTATAATGGAATTATTATCTCACCCAATGAACTTTGTATATGCCCACTGAAGCCACTAATAACTATGTCTATCAAATTGATATCCTACTCTGAATAACTCAAATGTTGTTGAAAGTGCACATGTTAAGAATGGAATTGTTGTCAATGAGTACACTACATATAGGACACTTTTGAATATGTGATTCGATAAATAGTGCATTTTAACATGTATTATCCTTGACAATATCATGATCTAAAAAATATATTGAAATCCTGATTAGAACTCTGGACTCATACACCCCTATCACACCACTCAAAGGATGTGATTCTAGTAAAGGTGCCTAGTATATGTGTCCCCTTGCTCTTATTTAGAATGTTGTGGAAATAGATCTAAAAAGTTTTTCAAAGCTTTATCTTGTGTTGGTTTTGCCTTTGGAGGCTCAACTGAAGTGCCCAGATCAAGTAGATTATTGTTTATCAAGTCAAGTATCTTATGTAATGAAATTACTTAGATATTCACACAGAATGATTTTATATTTCACAAAATAAGAAACTATGAGAGATTACATAGTGATAATTGAAAGTAGAATAGAATACTAGATAATATAGAAAAGCCACTTTGAGGGGGCAACCTCCACACAATGCACTATTAGAAGAATACTTCACACATGATGCTTAAATACTAACCAATACCTCTTATATATAGTCTAGTTAGCCAAGGTTATTCCATAGGCTGACCTATCTAAGAACATAGAGAAATATAACAAGTAGATTAAATAAGTATGTAAGCCCAAGTCAGCCACGCATATCCCTAGACACACCAATGGTTAAGGGCATAAAAAGCCCTTCTCCTTCAAAACAACAATATACTCAATGTTGTGACAACTCTGGATGTTGCTATGCAAATGCTTCCTCCTCACAAGTGGCACCTTCACATGGTAGATTCTTCCATTTGATCAGGTATTCTATAATTGCTCTAGAACATATTTGTTTGGTGCATCATTAAAGTATCACCTCAGGATCAAGAATAACTTTACATTCTTCCTCCAATTTCGGTAATTATATTTGAATGGTAACTCTATGTCTTATGACTTTATTTAGGTGTGATACATGAAATAATGGATGTATGCAAGTGGATGAAGGAAAATATAACTTGTAGGCCACACTACCAATTTTCTACAAGATCTGATAAGGCCCATAATACTTAGGGGACAATGTGTTATCCTTTTTTTTTTTTTGCTTTAATGACATCTATTTGAATGGCTATAAGTGAACAAAGACCTAATATCTAATGTCAAAATTCCTCTCACTTCTATGTTGATCTTCTTGTTGCTTCATGCGATTCTAGGACATTGATAAAATATGACACAAACTTACAAGGACCTCCTATTGATGGTGAATATGTTCTTCAACTGTATGAACCTTAGGATGGACCTTCAAGGTGGAAGTGATGGATGGAGGGTGGTATCCATATAGTGCCACAAAATGAGACATTTTCAAAGAACTATGAATAGAATTATTAAACCACCATTCAATAAGTGGCAGCCAATAAACCCATTAATCCTATTTATAAGAAAAAAACAATGGAGATATCCTTCTAGACATTTGTTGACTACCTTAGTTTGTCCAATAGATTGAAGATGATAGGATGAACTATGAGCCAATTGAGTGCCTAAACATGTAAATAACTTAGTCCAAAAATTAATAGTAAAAATGGGATCTTTATCATTGATAATGATCTTAGGAGTCCCATGTGATTTTTGAATTGTATTGAGAAAAGCAGAAGCTACTATACTAGAAAAAAATGGCTGGGATAATGAACAAAAAGGAGCATACTTATTGAGATGATATAAAACAACCATGGTAACATTTTCACCATCATATCTTGGTAACCCTATAATGAAATCCATAGAGACCTCTTCCCAATGCTGGCTAGGGATAGATAACGGCTGTAAAAGACGTATAGTTTTGATGGTTTTGCATTTGTTTTATTGATAAATCATACATTCAGCCACATATTTCTAGACATCCCCCTTGAGTCCTTCCAAAAAAATTATATTTCTTGATCTTGTGATAGGTTTTCAAAAATCCTAAATGACCCCCAATTGGAGTTGCATGAAATTCTTGAAGGATTTTTTGTTTAAGAAGAGAATTCTTACATAGGTACAATCTATTTTTGTACCACAATGCATTACCTTTCCATGTGAATTTTTCAAATCCATATAAACCCTGTTGAATATTTTGAATCAAATCATGAGTAGTAATATCATGTTCCTATTTTGATCATGCTTCCTCTAGCCAATCTACCTACAAAATGGTTATGGCACATAGTAATGCCTTAACTGATTCATCTTTTTTGGACAGTGCATCTGCCACCACATTTTTCTTGACTTTTTTGGTATACTATTTACAAATCATAGCCTATCATCTTAGTTACCCATTTATATTGTTTTTAGATGACAACCTTTGTTCTAAAAAATATTTAAGACTATCATGATCAGTTTTTACCTAAAAGTGATTACCCATCAAATAAGGTCTCCATTGTTTGATTGCATACAAAATGGCCATCATTTCCTTATCATAGATGGGCTTGTGTTAATATTTACCCTTGAGTTGATGACTTTAAAATTATATTGGTCTACCTTATTTCATGAGTACAATACCCATACCATACCTAGATGCATCACATTTAACCACAAAAGTCTTATAAAAATTAGGAGTGGCCAATACTATAGTAGTACATATAACATATTTAAATTGTTCAAATGCCTAGGTAGCTACATCAGTCCACTAATAGGAGCCTTTATTTAACAAAGAGGTAAGTGGGGCTACAATACTACCATAATTTTTGACAAATCTCTGGTAATAACAAATAAGTGCCAAAAATCCCCGAAGTTGCTTGAGTGTCTTAGGAATTGGCCAATCTACCATTACATGGATTTTTTTAGGATCCACTTTCACTCCCTCATAAGATACAAAATGACCTAAATATTCAACTTCACCAGCCCCAAAAGTACATTTGGAAGGTTTGTCATATAACTGATTTTACTCCAAAATAGAGAGTACATGTTTCACATGTTGCAAATGGTCTACCCAGTTTTTACTATAAATGAGGATATCATCAAAGAATACCAAAACAAATTTCTTCAAAATAATCTTAAAAACAATATTCATCAAACTTTGAAAAGTATATTATGCATTTTTTAGGCCCAAAGGCATAACTAAAAACTCATGAGTCCTGAAAGAAGTTTTAGGTATGTCTTCATCATGGATCTTGATTTGATGATACCCATAACATATATATAACTTGGTAAAATAAATATAACCATTCAATTCATCTAGAAAATCATCAATGATAGGAATTAGAAACTTATCTTTGATAGTGTACTTATTGAGTTCTCTGTATTCAGGGCACATCCTCCAAGTGTCATCTTTCTTTCTCACAATGATAATTGGTGATGAGTATTCAGTTTGAATATGGTAAATGATTCTTTCATCTAACATCTCTTGTAACATATTTTCAATTTCAATTTTTTGGGCATAGGGATACCTATATGGCCTGATGTTGGGTGGTTTACTACCAAGAATAAGTATGATAACATGATCATGCGTATAGCTAGATAGAAGTCCTTTTGGCATGTCAACAAAAAAAATAGAATCAACATCAATTATTTATTGCAGATCAAGATGTGGAGATGGCTAAGTTGGCTATACTTCCATAGAAAATAAGTGGGCTACAAATCCCTCAACACCCTTATGGATAATATTTGTCATTTGATGGAAGCTAACAAGTTGGGGAGATTTAGATTTTAATACTCTTAGCTCAAATGTCCTTTCTTATAAATGAAAATACATGAATATTTATTGAAAATTCATCTCAATAGTGCCCAAAGTGGTGAGCTATTGGACTCCCATAATAATATCAACTCCACCCATCATAATATCAAACATAGGAAAATCTAATAAGTAGTCTCCCATGGCCAACTTAATACTATGGCATTTTCTTGAAAAACTAACAATACCACCATCTATAATCATAACCTAAAATTTTGGAACAAGATAAATAAAATAGTTTAAATGAGAAACCAACTTATTGTGGATGAAGTTCTGCATGCTCCCAGAATCAATCAAGATAGTGACCTTCTATTTCTTAAGGAAACCCATCACTTTAAGAGTTTGGGGAGTAATAATACCTGACAAGGTGTGGCATGGAATAGTAGGTTGAGAGTCTTCAGATTCTTCCTTAGGAGCTTTTGCATCTGCATCATGTACTTATGCATCTTCTTCATCATTATTGGCACCTTTAATGTAAAATAGCTTATTCTTATCACAATTATGGTCTTTGCTCCATTTTATATCACAACCATAACACAACCCTTTGGCTCACTTTTCCTCAATTTGTCATTGTGTTAATCTGGTGGGCTATGGAAATGATGGTGTTGGAAAGTTGCAATCATGACTAGTAGTGAAAGTTTTCCTTTTGACCATCTCTTTTTCTTCTATCATGTGTACCTTAAGGATAGCTTCTAATATATATTGTCAGCTAAACATTCTAAATTCATATTAGATGTTATCTTTGAGGCCATCCAAACATAGATATGTCAACTTTCTCTTAGTGATATTTTATACCCTTAAAGAGAGATTCTAAAATTGATGAATATAATCCTTCACAGGTCCTATTTGTCACATCTTGGCTAATTATTTGAAATATTTCTTGGAGACATTATTATGATAATGATATTTCAACTCCTCATTAAAAATATTCCATGTAACATGAGCACCATTATTTTTCTTTTGAGCACATAACTAGTGATACCAAATGAATTGCTCAGGTTCTATATACAAGGACACCACCATCACCCTCTAAGAACTATGGGTTTGATGAAACTCAAATAAACTTTAAATTTGGTTAAATCCAAGTGAGAGGATCCTTACCATTAAACTTATGCATGTCCACTTTTGGCAACATCAATTTCATACCAGTATGCGAGTTGTTGAGAGGAGGATTTGAATGCTAAAATGGAGGATTGTTAGGTTGAAATTAAGATGTGAGGGCAGCCAATTGCATAGTGATATGTTTTAATTCACTATGAAATCCATTAATATCTCTATGCATCCCCAAAATATCATCTTGGACTATAAAAAATTCATCATACCTCACCAATTCTTTTATTTCCTCATGAAGCTAAGAAATCATCAAATCTAAAGTTCTAGATTCCATGCCATCGATAGAAAGAGTCTTAGGAGTTTCTAGTGCCCATTTTCTTCCCTGAGTTAAAGGACCTACCATAAACAAACCCTAAGAGTGTTTTGAACCCAAACAAAAAGTGTACCAATAGAATACACTATTGTGATTATCTCACCAAGATGAATCCAATGACTACAAGTGTGTAAGGGGGAAAAAAAATTAGACTTTTTTTTTAAATATTTGTTTTCAAAAAAGATTTGTGAGCAATACTACACTGACAAAAAAAATTAGTTCTTTATGGATTACAAGTTATGTTTTTTCACTTTCACTACTCCCAAAAGCCACACCTCACCAGATCCCAAAAAAATGCCATAAAAAACTTTCCCAAATCAAAGCTCTGATACCACTTGTAATGAAATTACTTAGACATTCACATAGAATGATTTTATATTTCACAAAGTAAGAAAATATGAGAGATTACATAGTGATAATTGATAGTAGAATTGAATACTAGATAATATAGCAAAGCCACTTTGAGGGGGAAACCTCCACAACAATGCACTATTAGTAGAATACTTCACACATGATGCTTAAAGACTAACCACTACCTCTTATATATAGTCTAGCTAGCCAAGGTTATTCCATAGGCTGACCTATCCAAGAACATAGAGAAATGTAACAAGTAGATAAAAGAGGTAGGTAATACCAATTTGGACACACATATCCCTAGACACACCAATGGTTAAGGTCATAACATATTATGTTATAAAATAATTCATCCATTTATGGTGTGGCATGGTGCCTTGTGAAAATCACAAAATGCATGCTGATCATATCCTTGTGGAAGAGAATTTGTTGGATTTGATTCCTAGATAGGAGGGAGAGTAATGATGTTACATTCTAATAACTACTATAAAACCCTAGCTAGAGAAACTGGTAGATTGGTAAATGCATGATGAGGAGGTGCCAAAAGAACCACATGTTTAGGGGGATCGAAAGCTGCATTAACTATTGGTTGATTTTGATTCTTATTATCATTGAGTTTGAACTTGTATGGGAATTTATTGTTACTCTTATTAGTTGTGTATGGGATACTTGAATAGTTTGATCATTAAAATTAGCTTAACTTCTCTTCCTTTGAGTGTATAACACAATTCAATAAAGGAAGAGAATATATTCATGTAGTAATGGTAGAAAGCTCTATTTGAAGATGTCTTATAGCTCTTGATCATCTATGGGGATAGTTAACTTAGATAGAATAGTCTTGTATCTAAGAACATAATCCATGAGAGGCTCATTTGACCTTTGTTTCTATCATGCAATTTGTGCATATGAAACCTTATCATCAATTTTGATACTGAAATGTGCTAGGAACATGTCTTCTAAATGATTGAATGCCATTACTGACTAATTCAATAGAGTATAAAATCATTATGAAGCATAATCCTTTAGGCTCCATGGAAATAACTTGGTAAGTATCTAGTCATTGGGTACATAATCAAACCATGCTATGTGAAAATCTCTCAAATGTGTCTCTATATCACCCTTGCCATCATAAAGAGTAAGCTTGGGTTAAACAAATCCTTATGACAAGGGTGTAGAAGCAATGTGACATGCCAATGGTGTATGTAAAAAATAAAAATAATGTAAATCCTATGTAGGTCTAGTGGTACCTTGCTCAAGATGTTATAACTTGGATTAAAAAGATCACATCTCTTACACAAGGGCTACCACATCAGAAGATAGGGATGTATTACCTATAACTAGTGGCATAGAAGAAGGTTAGGCTGTTATAGGGGGTGGTTGAGACAAAGTTACCCTCGTAGTGTTATTTGTAATTGACTATTCTGAATGACTAGAATATTCAACTTGTTGAGCCTTTTTTATTTCCATGATAGATTGTAGAATTAGTGTATGATCTTTAGGCTATTCCTTAAGTTTTTCTATAAAATTTTATAAAATCAAATATTTGTTGAGACTAATTCATTATCAACAATAGGTGGTAGTGGATAGATAGTCCCATGTGGTGGAGAAGGAAAATTGGTGTGTACATTATAATTGGTATTTTCATATTGCTCATGATCAGAGTTATCCACATAAAAATTTGTATAATCTAGATGTATAAAATCTATGACAGGAATTTGATTTGGTTGTTTATCCATGGTATATGAGTGAATTAAAGGAATCTAACTGAATTTAGGAGGATTGCCACTAAGTCTTGCACTTTATCTTGAAGGAAGAGAAAGGTGGCATAAGAAAAATAACTTAGATGATGGTAGCAAAAATTAAACTGATATAATCTAAGCAAGGAACTAGAATATGCATGAAAAGGTTACAAGACTCTAAAACATGTAAGGTGGTACCTCAATAAGAAAAAAGGAGCTAGTAAATGCAACTAGGGATTTTTAAAAAAATATTATTTTCAAAATGCTATGAAATTTTAAATATAAAATTGATTTTTTGAGTTAGATTTTCAACTAAAAATGTAGGAAATGATTAAAAAAAGCATGGAAAAATAAATGGGAACTAGTTAATGCAACTAGGTTTTGAATTTTTTTTTCAAAATTAGTATAATATTTTTAAATTTTTTATATTTGTATAATTTAGCTTTAAAAATTTATAAAAATTCTAAAAATATTTCTAAAATTAGCAATATATTTTTCCTAGTGGTTTAAAAGTGTTTTTATGCAAATAGGACCTAGTATGTGCAAAATAGGGTTTAGGTCAAGTTGTATTTTTATAATTTTTAAATTCAAGAAAAATTAGGAAAATATTGAAAAAAAATAGAAATAATTATCCCTAGAGTTTCAAGGGTTTTTGTACAAAAATTTAAAGTTTTGTTCATGAAATGTTTTATTATTTTTTAGAATATTGGAGTTATATTCCTAAATAATAAAGGGGCTGAGAAATGTAATTATTAAATAAATATACAATAATTAACCTACTAATTTGTGTAAATAGATAGTATTTTTTCTTTTCCTAAATATAGTAGGGAGTGAGAGAAATTAGAACTTATCTTATTTTAGCTAGTCTAGACTGAGACAAGGTCTGATACTAGAGGAGTAGGATAGAGAAATAGTCAGAAATAGGTCCCTGGACTTCATTTCTTGATTGGATAGGAGTGTCAAAAATAGGCACTATAGTCCTATTCTAGTGATATTATCTTGAGTCTGAAATCTTTCTAGGTTCTATTTGGAATGCCGGTGTTACCCTATCATTGAAATTATAGGGTCTAAGAACTTGTGGAGCTCATTGTATGCCTATTTTAATCTTCAAAAATCTTAAGATCTACTGGTGCTTAAACTTGAATGTAAACTTGGGAAAGAGAGAGAAGGGGTTAGTGTGTAAAGGATACACTATACGCACTTCACACCCCATGTGTGGCACACTACCACATACCAATACTAGGAAGAGGGATCAAGCTAATGTAGTTATCCCATTCCAATGCTTGGTACCATTTATGTATGATCAATGAAACTAGAATGCAAAATTGGATGTGATTCAACTAACTAAGGATTGGTATAATTACTTTAGTAAGCTTTGAATAATATTTGAAGGTTGTATGAAAAGAATAGGGAGGAGTGTTTGAATGTACTTGGTTGTATTCTTTCATGTCTCTTGAAAATGAGTGTTAACCCATCTAAATGAAATTATAATGGCCTTTTATATGGAACCAAATGATCATGGGGTAAATGAATTCATGTTAGGCCAACAAGGGAAAAGATAAAAAGTGAAAGAATCTAACTATTGGAGGCAAAAGTGAACTTGGACAACAACACCAAAAATAGGGCACCCTAGGTTCTAACACTCCTATCCTATTTGGGTGTTACTATTTTAAGGGGATGAGACCTAGGGGGATGGATTTGGGTCTTAAAGGGTTGTTTGGATCTAAAAGGGCTAAGTCCATAAAGCTTTAGATGACTAGTAATTAGTGAAGGAAGTAGCCTACAAGGGTTGTGATGAACCAATAGGAGGACCTATAGACTAGGTGTCTTAGCCATATTGAAGTTGTATAATTTCACATTTTACATGACTATAGAATTGTAAAATTTTAAAATTAATAGTAACTAAAAATTATAAACTAGATGACCCAAAAAACTTGATATGGTCTGTAAGGGCATTTTTGGACCTACCTTCTACTTTTTATTATAACTTTGGCTTCATTTATAAAAAATTTAAAATGTTTACATTGCTAAAAAGTTGTTTCTAACATGGATGCAATGTGGTCTTAATTTTTCTTGATTCTTCTTGGTTAGAAGCCTTTTCATGTTTTTATATGTTTGTGAACTATTCAAGCTAGTTAAATGTCTTTTTGGCCTCAATTTTGGTCTCTTTTTTAGATGAGTAGTGAATGTGATGGGATTTTGAAGATAGAGGATGTATCTAGAGCATTCATGGTAGTAGTTTGGAGTTTTAGAGGGAAAAAAACCTCCTTTGGAAGCTAAAACATCTATATATTAGATGTATTCCATTGTAAAAGGGATGGCTCTTTTCTCTCCTAAGGAATATTGAACCAAACATTATTTTTATGAATTTTTACTTTTATTTTCCACCCTCTCTTGTTTCCTTTGGGAGATTCTGTCAAAATTTGTATTCAAATGATCAATAAAATATTATATTTAATATATACAAGCTATGGATGATTTGTTTTACATTTAGTTACATGTGTAATATGGTGTTATTTTATTCATTTTTTCCAACTCTTTGATCCCTAGACTCTTGCATTGGATTTTCCACTGGTTGTGGGTATGTTGGCCAAGTGGGAGGCCAATTTTATGGGTTACATTCAATCAAATGATTATAAATTTGGATCCATTTTCCTCCAAGGTTTTTTCTCTATTTTCCTTTTTCTCTATTTAATTTTCTTTTTTAGTTGTTAGTTTAGGGTTTAAATGTATCCAATCTAATTTTATCATGATATTATGATTGAAAGTCATTATCATTATGAAAATGCATTGTTGAATGGTAATAATGAAATGAATGAATTAATGGATATATAAATTACTCACACAACACACTTAAACAAAACCCTAAATTATAATTTCTAATTGGACAAAACCACATTGAATGATTGTTACCTATTTTCAAACCCATATGAAAATTAATCAAATAAAAATAGAAAATTGACATTTTTATTTTACATTATTCAAGTACCCAAAACCCACTAAAATAAAGTTTGAAGTATGAAGGTTAAACTTGAAAAGGCCCCTTGAATAAAATGTTCATAATGAGTCACTGAGTGAATATCAATGCACCTAAACTAATTAGATACAAAATTTTGGGAGAGTCCCCATAATCTCTTTTCAAGAAATGTGAGTCTCAAGATGAGCCTAATTGTTTTTGGGCATGTCAAGACAACCATCAAAATTAATGCTCCTAGAAGGAAGGCCTAAGCTAGAGTATTTTAGACTTATCATTTATTTTAAATTTATTACCCTATCTTTTATAGTTCTCCCATCCCATTGTGCACTTAAAATGCATGTCAATATAAATTGTGCTAGAAGGAGGGCTACCATATAAACAAAATCATAAAACTAAAATTTTTGTAGAAATTTTAAACATAAACATTTTAGATCTTTGCCCAAGTAGGTTTTTAGGTTCTAACACTAAAAATATGAATTTTAAACCCACATATGGCCTTTACTTGGCTAGGTGGAGGTGGATTCCATATAAACATTCTAGGTCTTGCACATGACAAGCCCAAAGATCCTGATGAATTCTATCAAAAATACACATATCGTTGGATTTGGATGGTAGAATAATAAGTTTATGAATTCAAGGATGTGAATTACCTTTTGGGCAATCTTTAAAAAATTGTTTATCAACCATTTTAGTGTGCCTATTGACCCTAATTTCTTATGCTACCAATTCTCTATAGTCCATAGGGAGCCCAATCATTCCATTAACACATTTAACATCCATTTTCAAGATTTATATAAGAGGCTAAAAGACGCATTCCTATAAATTGAAGTATTGGCTATTGAATTTTATCTCAAAATGTTGAATCCCCTAACTATTATGTTCATTTAGAGGACTCTATCCACTCTCATATCTCTGGTGTTGACTTACCAAGAGGCTTTCTTAATTGAACAAAAAAATTAATGTTGTATGCATTTGTGTAGACATATTATATTCACTTAGATAATTGGGTGTTTACACTCAAAGTAATTTGATTTACCTACCTATAATTCAGCCCATGGGACAACCTACATCTTATAACAAAAGATTTCCTCAAACATATAATTAGTTGATCCTCCCCATAACAAATTAAAACCCTAATTTTTTTTAATACATATATCTATGATAATTATTCATGTGGAAAGTAGGTTACTTTCAATTGATTTAGTGATCAAACATATTTCAATGCTTTTGCTAATCTAATGCCATTTGTTTTAGGAGATCTCCAATAAGTAATGCCCAAACTATCCTATGAGAACACAGTCCAAAGTTCACAAATTTTCATCTATGGATATTGAAATGAAACAAGTTTTGAAATGGTCCTACTAACCATTAATGTAACATTCCATAAGCATGAACTGATCTCTAAGAGTAATGATGAGGATAAGTTTAATGATGAAGAGGTAATAGTTGCTTGAAGTGGCCTATTGGATAAAAATTATAAAAATTATGAATTTCCCTCATAAGAAATAGAATCATAAATCTCTTGTAATTAGTTATAATAAGAATTAGAAGAGTTGGAATAGTTATATGAATATGATGCATGTTATACATATAAGACATCCTTTTCATATTGTTGACGTAAGAAAATGCACCCAGTGGCAGGAATTTAAGCTCATGCCTTCTCCTCACAACATGGAAACTCCCCTCTCACCTATGGGACTGGTGAAGCTGGAGGGGAGAGTCTCTAGATAAGGGCTAGCTCCCTTTGATGCATCATGTTTGTTTCAGCAAGTGCTAATACAAACATATATATAGCTATATAATGGGGGGATGAAAAAGGCAAGGGGAGTGAAAGAAAACAAACTACTCTATAGAGGTGATGCACCAAATTAAGTTGACCTTCTCACATCCACACTCAGAATCAAAGCAAAATAACAAACATACACTTCAGTCTTGGTAGAAGGACTAGGCTACAAGAAAATGGTAGGGAGGCTCTCATGGAAACATAGAAAAATAGAGACTTCACCAAGGTGCTATATAATGCACACTGTAAGTAATCTCCTCTGTTCTAAACTTCTCAAATACTACTCTTCTCTTGTCAGCTACAAAATGGCACCCTGTAGATAGCTGGTGTGTTGGTGTTGAACCTGTGAGAGCATTAAAAGAAAATGACTAGACATAAATTAACATTCAAGGCATACATAGAATATCTATCCAAGAAGAGGTAAAAATACATTTACTTGATTTTGGTGGAAATTTTAGTAGGGCTGTGCCTTGTAAAATGTGGAAGCTCTCTTACAAATGACAAGTTCACAATATATATGTGAAAGAAAGGAGGCTCATTTGGCATTCCCTTTTTTACAAGTGGCATACGTGCTTTTCATTGGGAAGAACAAGTGGCTCAAAACATTAATGATCTTTGCACATTGTATCTTTTGAAGACTGCATTTTCAAGGTTAATACATGGTTTATCCACTCATTAAATGTAAAATGGAGAAAACTGGTTGCTTACTAGCTATTTGCATCCTCTCATTATCAATTTGTAATAACTATTTCACCTACCATAGTCACTTTTGAAATGGCACTACTTGGACTAACTACTTGTTCACTCCATGCTTGGACTTGTCTTTTCTCCATTTTGTCTCATCTGGCTCATTCATCCCTTAGGGGCGAACATTCTAGTGGGTCTCTACATCCTAGCCCATTCTTTTCCATGGTTAGCACTCTCTTAGTTTGAAAACAAATGGCCACCTCACTTTATGAAAGTTAACGTTCATACGACCATCATGTTTTGAAAACCAATGGCTAAACTATTTTTAGAATTTTGACATCCTCTGGGACGTCCTCGGGTCCTTCACTACGTCAGTCAGATCCATGTGGCTTTGTCTTTCTGCGGCTTATCTTCCTTGCCTTGTATATTTTATTGGCATAAGTCTCTTTGAAAAAGTCCCTTTTGACTTGGACAGAAGTCCCCCACAAGGGCACCTACCCTTCGGGGTCCTTCGGTGGGTCCCTTTATTTTTTGGACTACCTCTCAGGCTCCCGTGGACAAATTGTCCATGGACAATTTCCCTAGGTTAATTTCCCCAGGTCACTTTTTGACTGTGTATTTTCTATAGACAAATTATTTGTAGACATTTCCTGTAGACAAATTGTCTATAGAAATTCTATCCAACCTTTTCTTGAAACTTTGGTATATGCAGCCTGAATTCCTTCAGGCAAAAATCTTGAAAGAATTTGGGACTTAGTCAATTTTCAAACCAGATTAAACTTTAAACAAATTTGAACTTTACCGGACATTTCCTCTACAAATGTTGAAGTGCCTACCCTCTAAAAGGGCATTTTGACTTAAAGACTCCCCTTCAGCCAAGGGCATACCCTTGAACCAAGCTGTTGAACCAAAATTTGGTTCAACGGTTCAAGGTTCAACCATTGTGTGCCGATGGACCAATAAACAAAGGCCGATAAACTCTTTGCTTGAATTGAGCCCATTGAACCTCTCCCTTTAAACCAAGCCCATTGAACCAAAATTTGGTTCAATGGTTCAATGGTTTAACGCTTGTGCATCGATGGACTAATGAACCAAGGCTGATAAACTCTTGAACTAGGCCATGAACCAAACATGTTAAACTTGAACAACCTAAAAGTGACTGGCATGAATTACAAGGGAGGAAGGGGACCAAAAATTTTGCCTGTGGGAAAAATTTGGTCAACAAGTTGGTGACTCCCAGGGGAAGCATGCCTGTTATGCTATGGACCAGTTGCCTTATAGAATCCATTGGGCACAGAGTCAAATGGTAACTTTGAAAGCCAACAATAGCTCTGATAAAACTTAGAACCAATCACACAAATCTACCTCCAAGGAAATGAAAACACACACAAGACTAATAAAACTACTTGTGCAACAACATTTAGGGAAAAATAGGAAAGAAAACAAGGGAAAAATATGTACTGCTAAAAAGAGACTTAGTGGCAATGCTTTAGATGTATCCCATTAACTAGGATACATAGTTCTTCACCATCCAACATGGAGAGTTGGAATGCATTATGCTACTTGCACTAAGTAATTATGTAAGGACCACTCCATAAGGCATCAAATTTCACATGCTTTCTAGGCTTGGCTTGATCTTCATCCCATTTCAAGACAATGTCTCCTTTAGAGAAATCTTTTCATGAAGATTTCTTGTCAAAGTGTCTTTTTACTTGCTGTTGGTGACTGATCACAGAAGCCATAGCCCAGTCCCTTACCTCTTGGAGCTCCATTAGTTTGCACAGCCTGACCTCCATGATAGTTCCTTCTTCTAATTGTATCCAGCAAGTGAGATCTGATGCTGGCAATTCAAGTGAGATGGGAAGCCTAGCTTCCCTTCCATATACGAGCGTATATGGAGAATTCTTGATTGCTATCTTTGGAGTGATTCAATTGGCCCACAAATCTGTCTTTAGCTTGGCATGCCAAGTCCTCTAATTTTCTTCCATGGTCCTCTTAATGATCCTAATCAAATTTTTATTGGTAGACTCAGCCAACCCATTCCCCTAAGGGTAATAATTTGATGAAGTGATGAGATATATGCCATACCTTAACACCCATTCACTTGTCTTGATTCCTAGATAAGCTAAGGTGTTATTTAAGATTATGGTGGCTAGGACCCCAAATCTTGTTACCAGGTCCTCAAAAAACTCTTTGACTACACTTTCATTTGCTTCCTTCAGAGCAACAACCTCCACCCACCTTGTGAAATAGTCCATGGTAGTCATGACCCACTTGTGCCCAGCAATGGAGGGAGGATTGATCATCTCTATGAAGTCTAAGCCCCACTACATGAATGGTTATTCCACCTGGATGGGCTGTAGAGGTATGGTAGCCAACCATTATTTTTCATCAAAAAGTGCACACTTTTGGCACCTTCTTACCCAAGCATGGGTGTCTTTGAAAAGAGTAGGCTAGAAATAGCTAGCTCTCATTATCTTTGTTGTAGTAGCTCTGGGGGTGAAATGACTGCCTACTGGCCCATCATGGAACTTAGCTAGTACCTTATCAGCCTGGTTTAGGTCAATGCATCTTAGAAGAACCCTAAAGAGATCCTTCCTAAATAATACTTCATCAACCAAGACATAAGGGAGAGAGTAGAGTTTAAAATACCTTCTTTCGGTCTTATCAAGACCCTGTGGGCACTCACCAGTGATAAGGAAATGCCTCAGGTCTAATGTCCAATCCTTTATGAGAGCTAGTTCCTTCACAATAGCTACATCATGAATTATTAGGTTGTCTTCCCCTTTTTTCTTGAAGTCTGTAGCAAGTTGTTTGCATAGGCCTCTTCCCCTCACCAACTTGGTGATATTGATGTCTACATCATACGCCATCACCTTGGTGATCCATCCTACCCTTTTCTCATTCAGGTCTTGATTGGTTAAGAAGTTCTTGATGCCAGGATGTGGGACCATGAGGTGAATGTTGCTATTAGACAACATATGCCTAAATTTCTTTAGGCTTTACACTACTACCAAGACTTGCTTTTCTACATATGTGTACCTGACTTCAAAGTCATTTAACCCTTGGCTAAAAAAACAAGTAGTTGTTCGAGGTCACCACCATTTGCTTGGGAAAGCATGGTAGAGATCACCTCTTCATTACTGAAAGTGTAGAGGTTAAAGTCTTTGTTGAAGTCAGGACTGATCAAAGTAGGAGCCTAGGTTATGGCCTACTCGATGGATTCAAAGCTGTCTTTTCTTTATGTTTTCCACTTAAACTCCTCACCCTTCCTTAGTATAGAGGTTAAGGGCTTGACTATCTCTGTAGAATTTTGAATGAATCTCCGAATGAAATTTATCCTACCAAAGAAGCTCTGTAGGCCTTTCTTGTGCTTTGGTAGTGACATCTCTAGGATAGAGAAAACTCTCTTAGGGTCAATGGATAAGCCTTCCTTGGACATGATGTGGCCAAGGAGTTTCCCTTCATGAATAGAAAACATGCACTTATTTGGATTAAGAGAGATGCCAAACTCTCTACACCTTTCAAAAATTTGCCTGAGGTGTTTTATGTGTTGGCTCACTTCTTTGGATAATATGATCACATCATCAAGGTAGACCAACACATTTTTATCTATCAAGCCTCCAAAAGCCATGTCCATGTCTTGCTAAAAGGTGGCACGAACATTAGATAGCCCAAATGGCATCTTCTTGTAGGCAAACATTCCCCATTTAGTGGTGAAGGCTATTTTGTGTTGATCACAACCTTGCACTAGAATCTAATTACACCCTAAATAACCATCCAGGAGGGAGAAGTGCTCACTACCTATTACCTTCTGAAGGATTCAATCCATACTCGAGAGGGGATAATGGTCTTTTAAAGAGACTTTATTAAGGTCTATAAAGTCAACACACAACCTGATCACCCCATTCTTCTTTCTAATAGGAACAAGCTTGGCCAGACATGAGGAATGTTTGATTGGAAATATAATTTTAGACTCAATCATTTGGCTAATTCCCTTTGCATGAAGGGCTCAATTGTTAAATTGACAAGCCTCTGCTTTTATGTGATTGGCCTAGCACCTTCTTCTAATTTGATGGTGTGCTGGGCATGTCTTGGGTCGAAACCCTTCAAGTCATTATAATCCCAAGCAAAGACATCAGAGAACTCTTGACATATCACAATGAAATCTCACCTTTCTTGAATCATACAGACCTTTCCAAGCACAAGCAGCTTGTCCTTAAAGATCTCAACCCTTTCATAATTCTCCTATTTGGTTGTGATGCATGCTTTGTCATTTCTCAATTGGTCATCTCCATTGAAGATGCTCTCAAGTGTGACAAGACCTTTAGGGAGCTTATTATTCTTCAACTGAACAATCTAATTGCCATATTGTTGCTGCAATTTCACCTGATTCTGTGTTGTGAACTCAGCTTCCTCATATAAGAAACAAGTTATTTGCTGGTCACTTTTGAAAACTTGCCAATTTGTAATGTTGTCTAGGATAGAGGGCTGAACTACCACTTTCAAGTGGCACAAACCATAATCTTGACTTATTTCCTTTGAAACATCAAACTGAGCACCAATCACTGTTAGCCTATCCACTTGCTTGTTTTGTTCTCTAGGAATGGAGGCAATGTTGAAAGCAAGGAAATCTTTCAGCAAATCCCAAAATCTATGCTTGTAAGACTTTAGCAAGGAATTCTTGTTTAGATTTTGGCCTTTCACCTAATTTATAATGAGCTCACTATCTCCCAATAGTTGCAACTCTTTGATGCCTCTTTTTCTTGCCCATTTCAGCCCTTGGATTAGAGATTCATATTCTACAACATTACTTGTGCAAGAGAATTGGAAACAAAAAGTTGAAAAGTACCTTTCCTTTGAAGGGGAGACTAACATTGCCCCACCACTAATTCCCAACTTACTCTTGGAACTGTCAAAGTATAGCTGGCATAGGCCAAGGTTCTCCTAGCTGGCCTTCATTAAATTTGGCATGAAGGCACCCTCTTCATGCATACAATAGACTCCAAGGTCTATCTCCTCTATAAACTTGTAAGGATCATGTTTGAATTTATCATTAACCCACTCATCTAAGAGTAGGTCTACAACTCCTTCAAGAGTAGAGGACAAAGATTGGTCTAAATGGGACTCTTCTGGGTCGATAATGGTGTAACTAATGTTGGCTGCCTTGGGTGAGTATGGTTCTAGATGGTCCTTGTAGAGTGGCTTAGATTTTATTTTTACCTTGGTCCCATACTTGGTTCTAAAAACTAGATATGACCAATTCACTGCTAGATAACCACCTATCTTTGAGGTGAATTCTCTAGATAAGCAAATTGTGAAATAAGAAGGAACATCCACTACCACTATATCATGGGGAATTGAGAAGGTTAGACAAGCATGCAATGTCAAGCCTAAACCCTTCACAATCCCAACTATTTTTGTAGGTGTCCCATCTAGCTGTAGGACTCCTTTATTCATCTCTTCATACTTCAGTCCCATCTTGTCAGCAATACACTTGGGCATCACTAAGGTACTAGCCCCACTATCAATTATGTAGTTATGTACCAAGAAATCTTCTATGACCAAGGATACATAGAAAGGGGGGGTTTTCTCTTCTTTCTTTACCTGACTTGAAGTGAAAGGCTATCCATTCGTCATTAAGACATTATCGGTGCTTGTTGGGATAGCTTGCTGATCCAGCTCATGAAACTCCTTCTTCAATATGTCCTTCTATCTTAGAAGAGATAATGAATCCCATAAAGAGATGTTCATACGCAGCATCTTCATCTGGTCCACTATATTGATTTGAGGACTACCTCCCTTTAAGCTTTCTTTGGGGATGGTTCCAATATGAGCTATAGGCTGAGGGGCTGAAGGTACTAATGGCTATTTGAAATTTGGGGCCTTCAAATTTGAGTGTGATAGAGAAGGTGCTGCTACTGCTTGGGTAGTAGCCTAGGATTCTATCATTGCTCTTCTCTTAAACCTTGTGTTGGCTACAACATAGTTAGCTTGATTGCCTATAGCACCCACGTAATTAACTAAATAAAATTCCCCTTCTATGTGATTCATGAGAGTGGAATCAGGCTGGGCCTGATTGCTACTCATGCTAGGTTGTGTTGAAGGCTCGAAGACCTAAGAATGAGTAGCTATTTGATTTTCCACATTTTGAAAATAATTCATCATCTCATTTGTGTAAAAAACCTATTCTTAACCATATCCCATGGTTGAACAACTTGGCTGCTCTTGTACTAGATTATTCTAAACTAGCACCATGACTTTAGATGATGAAGGGGGACCTAGATTATAGTTTTGTAAAGGCCTAGTCTGAGTGAGCTGACCTTCTCCTTGATTATATCCTTGAAAAGGGGGTCTAGGGGCTTGACCATAATGTTGGTATCCCTGATTCAACCTGTTGCTTTGAGCTTGTTGCCTTTTGAGGGCTACAAGTTCGTTTGACATGTTCTGCAATAGGATCTTAACCTCATGAAGTTCATTAGATAGAATAGTAGCTAGTTTCTCAATGGTAGGAAGAGGAGCCAATGTGGGATCAGTGGTCTGAATTGGAGGCAACATTTTTGGGAAAAGCAGCATGTGAGGCCTAGGGGCAATTTTCCCAGCTTGAACCAAGCAAATTTTGGCTGCTATGGCTATGTCATAAGTAGCAAGTAGTATATGCCCTCCCATGGATTAGATCATCACAACAATATCACTATTTAATGCCTTTAAATAATACAAGAAAGCATAGCTGGGAGTTGGTCTTACCAGGATGGGAATTCTATCCCAAGTCTTTTGAAACTGCGTGTTAAAATATTGCATATACTCATGTGGAGCTCTCTTTATGGTCATCAACTACTCAACAAGTGAGAGGCCATCACTCTTCTCCCCAAAATGATCTATCAACTGAGTCCCCAATTCATTCCAAGAATGTATTGAATTCATAGGCAAGGTCTCGTACCCGTCAAGAGCCTTGCCTTTAAGAGATAGTGCCAACAATCTGATGGCAATATTTTCTTCTGTTACACTGTGAATATTACAAAGATTGGAAATATTCCTAATATGCTCAATGACTATAATAGGTCTCACTCCATCAAAAGAAGGCACATTTTTTAGAGCTATTCCTAGAATTGGATCATAATGTGGGAGATTCAAGGGGCTCTCACCATGAAAAGCTACAAAAGGCAATGCCATGGCTAGGATTGGCTATAACTGGGGTTGTACTGTGATTGTGTCCCTTATAACAGGTCTAAAAGGGTTGCTTGTTGGATACAGATGGGTCCTCTCAAATTGTAGTCTTTTAACAAAGTTTAAAGGTAATTCAAAGAAATCAAAAGGAACCCCTCTTGAAGCAGACCTTGTGGTGACTTTAGGCATAGAAAGTTAAGAAATTGGTCTTAATTAGAAAATTGAAGCTCTTATCAGTGGAGTTGCCAGATGCTAGAAAACTTTGAATTTGTTGTGATAGGACCAGCATCAACCCTAAAACCTTATTGAGTTGTCAAACTGTGTGTCCCACTAGGAGTGCCAAAATTGTTGATGAAGGAAAATGCACCCAGTGGCAAGAATTCAAGCTCCTACCTTCTCCTCACAACATGGAAACTCCCCTCTCACCTATGGGACTAGTGAAGCTAGAGGGAAGAGTCTCTAGATAAGGGCTAGCTCCCTTTAATGCATCATGTTTGTTTTAGCAAGTGCTAATATAGACACACACACACACACACACACACACACACACACACACACACACACACACACACACACACACATAGTTATATAATGGGGGGATGAAAAGGGCAAGGAGAGTGCAAGAAAACAAACTACTCTAGAGAGGTGAAACACCAAAATAAGTCGACCTTCTCACATCCACACTCAAAATCAGACAAAAATAACAAACATATACTTCAGTCTTGGCAGAAGGATCAGGCTACAAGAAAATATTAGGGAGGCTCTCATGGAAACACAAAAAAATAGAGACTTCACCAAGGTGTTATAAAATGTACACTGTAAGTAATCTCCTTTGTTATAAACTTCTCAAATACTTCTCTTCTCCTGTCAGCTACAAAACGGTGTGTTGTAGATAGCTGGTGTGTTGGTGTTGAACCTATGAGAGCATCAAAAGACAATGACTAGAGATAAATTAACACTCAGGGCATATATATAATATCTATCCAAGAAGAGGTAAAACTATATTTATTTGATTATGGTGGAAATTTTAGCAGGGCTGTGCCTTGTAAAATGTGGAAGCTCTCTTACAAATGACAAGTTCATAATATATATGTGAAAGAAAGAAGACTCATTTGGCATTCCCTTTTATACAAGTGGCATACGTGCTTTTCATTAGGAAGAAAAAGTGGCTCAAAATATTAATGAGCTATGTGCTTTGTCTCTTTTGAAGACTACATTTTCAAGGTCAATACACGGTTTGTCCACTCATTAAATGTAAAATGGAGAAAACTGGTCGCTTACTAGCTATTTGCATCCTCTCATGATCAATTCATAGGAACTATTTCACCTACCAGAGTCACTTCTCTAATGGTACCACTTGGACTAACTGCTTGCTCACTCCATCCTTGGGCTTGTCTTTTCTCCATTTTGTCTCATCTGGCTCGTCTGGCCCTTACGGGCGAACATTCTAGTGGGTCGCTGCATTTTGGCCCCTTCTTTTCCATGGTTAGCACTCTCTCAGTTTGAAAATAAATGGCCACTTCACTTTATGAAAGTTGATGTTCATATGACCATCATATTTTGAAAACCAATGGCTAAACTATTTTGCTAATTTTGACATCCTCTGGGACGTCCTCGGGTCCTTCACTATGTCAGTCAGATCCATGTGGCTTTGTCTTTCTACAGCTTATCTTCCTTGCCTTGTATATTTTCTTGGCACAAGTCTCTTTGAAAAAGTCCCTTTTGACTTGGCTAAAAGTCCCCCGCAAGGGCACCTACCCTTTGGGGTCCTTCGGTGCGTCCCTTTGTTTTCCAGACTGCCTCTCGGGCTCCCGCAGACAAATTATCTGTAGACAATTTCCCCTATTTAATTTCCCTAGGTCAACTTTTGACTGTGTATTTTCCATAGACAAATTGTCTATGGACATTTCCTGTGAACAAATTATCTAAAAAAATTCTATCTGGCCTTTGCTTGAAACTTTGGTATATGCAGCCCGAATCCCTTCAGGCAAAAATCCTAAAAGAATTCAGGACTTAGTAAATTTTCAAACCAGATTGAGCTTTAAACAAATTTGAACTTTACCCGACATTTCCTTTGCAAATATTGAAGTGCCTACCCTCTGAAAGGGCATTTTGACTTGAAGACTCCCCTTTAGCCAAGGGCATACCCTTGAACCAAGTCGTTGAACCAAAATTTGGTTCAACAGTTCAAGGTTCAACCATTGTGCACCGATGGACCAATGAATCAAGGCTGATAAACTCTTTGCTTGAACTGAGCCCGTTGAACCTCTCCCTTTGAACCAAGCCCATTAAACCAAAATTTGGTTCAACGGTTCAATGGTTCAACGCTTGCGCACCAATGGACCAATAAACCAAGGCTGATAAACTCTTGAAGTAGGCCATGAACCAAACATGTTGAACTTGAACAACCTGAAAGTGACTGGCATGAATAACAAGGGAGGAAGGGGACCAAAAATTTTGCCTATGGGCAAAATTTGGTCAACACATATGTCATTATTTTTACACTTGGTAAGTTGATTGAAGATGATAAACAGTTCATTTATAGTAGTGTAACAAGCATCCTATTATCTAAGATGAATGGAATGGATGAAAAAATAATTAAATAGGTTGCCTACCTAAAGAATGTGAATTTAAGGATTTTAAAATGATAGATATTTCACCTTAACTTAGCCCTACTTTTGATCTATTTGGCTTGAACCTTGATAGTGAAGTCATTAGAGTCCTTTCCCTTGAATAAAACACCTAAACATTACTAATGATAGGTGGAAGGAAGAATAAAATCATGTTTTTGTCCCTATAATTAATGAGTTAGATCACTTGGATAATCTTGATAAAGAAAATGGCATTACTCATGTGTTCCTCACAACAATGAAGATAACCAAGATAGAAAGGCATGATTATGAGCATGGTTGCCCTAAAAATGAAAATTTTAGCCTAGTAGAATTTAGAGATAAATATACCTTGATCTAATTCAGCTCCAAACATAATTTTTCCATCGATGATAAGTCAAAAATATCTTTGACCTGGGAAGAACCATTTGTAATCCTTCTAGATGATGAATATGGGTGAAGATAATGCTACCCATGCATGCATACCAATCAAAGAATAGCCATCCATTAATTCATCGATAGGATACTACAATGAGGAACCTATCTCTACCAAGTTGGGTGTGCATATTATTCTGCTATGTGTTGATACCCACCCCTACCCCTCATCGTAATTCAATGTATGGGCAAATGTATTTATCCAAGACTATCCTAAGTGTTTTTTGAAAATTAATTGTAAGTATGTATCTAAATTAAACAATCATAATTTTCTCACTTTGCATGAAAAAAACTTAGATAAGACTCTTTGGGATATTTTCAATGAGCATATATTTTAACATAATAATAATTACATTTTATCCCCTCAGTAGGACCTCTACCAATCTTTTCAAAATGTTGAACATCAATACATTCTATATCAGGTGTCTAAATGGTGAGGATGTCCCATTACTTGTCAATAGATAGTTCCTCAAACACTACTTCTAAGCTTGAATTAGCCTAACAAGTTCCTATAAATTACCTTCTATTACCCTTTTCTACTTTTTTTGTTTCATTTCCTACTTTATTGGGTTAGGTTTTCTTTTCTTATTATTCTTACTTTTCATTATCAATCTAGCCTTGTTACTTGTCTTTTTGGTTTTACCCACCTATTTTATCCTATAAGTTCCCCTATTGGTCAAAAAAATGAAGAATAAAAGGCACGTACATAGGTAACTCAAGTGATGCTTCTAGTGCATAAGTGCTCTAAGTAATTTTTATCCTTAGATTCTATTTTCAAATTATTTTCAAAATTTTATCTATCATGTGGGTTCTGAATTTGTTTGAGTTTGGTTAAATTGGGTAAAACTATCTGGTCAATTAAGACATTATCTCAAAGCCAAGAAAAAAATTCATATCTTAATGATTTCTAGGTTTGCTTGGATGAAATTACTACATTAAAGGTCTAGGGTGAAAAATCTAAAGTTATACCTTTTTCTTGCTACTATGGTCCCTAACCTAAAATTGAGATTCTAAATAAGACAGAGAAAATATAAATCAAGAAAAAAAAGAGAAATTTAAATAAAAACTTGATTCTAGGTGATTTGGCCAACTCCACCATGGGCTTTCCAGCCTGGCTAGTGGTAGATCATGTCCTAAATTAGGATTAGAGGCAACTTTATCAAGGATATGGATGCCTATCTAGTAGCATAGTAATGTATACGAAAGCATTATAATGGTAGGATTCATTATCTTAGTGATCATATCTATAGTAGTTAATCTTATAAGTTACAGTAGTAAATTAACTTATTTACACACACCTGGTCAATGAGAATGTATGATTTCATCTTTTAGCCACTACTATTTTATCTTGTCTCAAATTTGTTCAAGTTCCATGCATAGTATCATCTAGATATTCTAGGTTCATGGACACATTTTTATCATTTCAAAATACTCAAGAGTATTTACTAGTAGAGTCACCATTTGTTATTGTTTGCACAACATGCCATAATTATTTTAAGAATTAAGGAATCTCTCTTTTTTTCCTTTTACTATGCTCTCATGTACACTCATAGTTCATTGGTCTTAGTACCACAAGTTGACATGATGGTCTATCAAAATTTTCATGCAAAACCTGTTGGGGATCAACCAACAATAGATTACACTTATGAAAGCAATAAACGCGGAATTAAATCAGATAGATAAGTAACTAGAATTAAATAATAGCAACAAACAAGAGATACAAGAAACCACCCTAAAAACTTGTATTAAAACTCTTTACAAAAGGAATACAATTGAAGAAACTTCTTTCTTCCTCACCTCTCTCAGATGCACAAGATCTCTCTCTAGATCTCTATCCCTTAAGAGCTCTCTCTCTCAAGTACAATCAATTCCAACAACTTGGATTGATTCAATTCTATACTATTCTTCAACATTCACATACAATGAACTACTACAACAACAAGCTAAGAAGATCTAATTCTACATATAGAATTAGGAGACTTGAGCATACACTTACAACAAACAGTTAAGCCTCTTGAACAAGGGCTCTAAAAACAATCTTGCTAATAATAGAAACATGAACTTAAGACTAAGACTTAAACTCATCATGCAAACACTCACTTCTATCCTCAGAAATAGCATTCTAGATGCACAAGTAACTGACGCCAGTTCCTGCTGCTTGCCTGTGACCGACATCGGCCGATCCACTGCTGATGCCGGTGCCTCTGCAACTGTACCTGACAGACGTCGGTTGCTCCTGACCGATACTGATGACTGTGTAGACCCAAACCTATTAAAGTGTGCTCCTTGGTGAAGCTTTTAGCTCCACACCCTAACAATCTCCCACTTGGAGATAAACAGCTGCACCAGTACTTGTACAGCAATATCTTCTAGCTCCTCCATCTTCAACTCAATCATGAAGACCAATAGAAGTTGAATGAAGATTCAGCTTCTCCTTTATAACTAGCTTGGTTAACATATCAGCAGGATTCCTATCTGTATGGATCTTCTCCAGCTTCAAATCACCATCTTCCAATACCTATCGTATGAAGTGGTAGCTTAGATGTATGTGCTTTGTTCTTGAATGAAAGGCTGAATTCTTAGCCAAATGGATTGCACTCTGACTGTCACTATATAATTTGCAACTCCCATGCTCCCTTCCAAGCTCTTCCATGAACCATGTCATCCATATCATCTCTTTGCTAGCTTCTATGGCTACAATATACTCTGCTTCTGTAGTTGATAAGGCAACAACCTTTTGCAACTTAGATATCCAGCTAACCACCGTTCCACCTATAGTGAAAACATAACCTGTAGTGCTCCTCCTGCCATCCAAATCACCTGCCATATCTGAATCTACATAACCATGTAGAGAAGTGTCTAAACCTCCATAACACAAGTGCCTACTGTTGGTTCCTCTCAGATATCTAAGGATCCACTGAACTGCTGTCCAATGTTCCTTACCTAGATTGGCCATATACTTACTTACAACTCCCACTGCTTGGGCAATATCCGGTCTAGTACACACCATTGTATACATCAAACTCCCTACTGTGGAAGAATATGGAACCTTACTCATGTACTCTACCTCATCATGTGAATTAGGACATTGTTCTTTACTCAACTTAAAATGTCCAGTCAAAGGTGTGCTTACCGGTTTAGCATCCTGCATGTTGAACCGTTTTAACACCTTGTCCACATAATCCTCTTGAGATAATATCAACCTGTGATTTTTCTTGTCTCTCTTAATGCTCATGCCAAGGATTTTCTTTGCTGCTCCCAAATCCTTCATAGAAAATGTTTGAGCTAATTTCACCTTAAGCTCAGAGATATCCTACATGTGTGATCCTGCAACCAGCATATCATTTACATACAACAATAGAATAATATATCTACCATTATCAAATCTCTTGAAATACACACAATGGTTAGATTGACACCTACTATAGCCATGCTCAGTCATAAACCTGTCAAATTTCAAATACCACTGTCTAGGAGCTTGCTTGAGGCCATACAAGCTTTTCTTCAATCTGCACACTAATTTATACTTACCTTTGACCTCAAATCCTTCCAGCTATTCCATATAAATTTCCTCATCCAAATCTCCATGAAGAAATGTTGTCTTAACATCTAGCTGCTCAAGATGTAAGTCCTCAACATCAACCAAAGACAGTAAAATATGTATAGAAGTCATTTTAACAACAGGAGAAAAAATCTCACCAAAATTAATACCTGGCTTTTGTGCAAATCCTTTCACTACCAATCTGGCCTTATATCTCATCTATCCATTCTCACCTTTCAACCTGTAGGTCCATCTATTCTTCAGTGTTCTCTTACCAGCTGGCAATTCAACCAAATCCCATGTTTGGTTCTCTCTTAAGGACTCCAACTCCTCAACCATGCCATGCTCCCACTAACTCTTGGACTCCACCTATATTGCTTCTTCAAAACTCTCTGGTTCCCCACCATCAGTTAGCAATAAATAAAATAAAGAAGGAGAATATCTAATTGGAGGCTTGCTTACCCTTTCAGATCTCCTAATGGGTGTCTAAGACTCGTTCACAACATGCTGTCCACCCAAATTCTCTGACAGTGACCGACCTCAGTCACCTCCAGACCTGTTACTAGCCGACGCCGGTTCTGCCTGACCGACGTCAGTTCCTATCCTATTGACATTGGTCTCTGTATGACTGACCTCAGTTTCTATTCTGCCAACTCCAATTTTTAACCTGTCAACATCGGTCTCTGTGTTTTCCTGCAAGTGATTATTTCTTTTCCTCGCCTACTCATTTTGGACCATCACCTCATCCAATTCACTATTGCTCTGCCCAGATTGATTCAACTTCTTCAGCTGATCACTATACATCACTTTTTCATTGAAAACAATGTCACGACTGCTAATTACCTTGTTAGTTCCTAGATTCCAAAATCTAAAACCAAAGTCATCTGAGCCATAGCTAATAAACGTGCACCTCATAGACTTAGCATCGAGCTTCTTTCTATTTTCCTTATCTACGTGCACAAAGGCTTCACAACCAAAAACTTTGAGAAAAGAGAGATCTACCTTTTTACCTATCCAAGCCTCTTCTGGAATTTCACCATCCAGAGCTGTAGAGGGTCCTCTGTTAATCAAGTACACTGTAGTGTCAACAGCTTCTACCCAAAACTCTAAAGGCAAACTAGCATGCAATCTCATACATCTTGCACACTCCATGATTGTTTTATTCATCCTTTTAGTAATACCATTCTACTGAGGTGTTCTAGGAACCGTCCTTTACCTACGGATTCCATGCATGTAACAATAACAGTTAAACTTATAACTGCAAAACTCTCCACCATTGTCTGATCTCAGGTACTTTAATCTTTTCCCTGTTTCATTCTCAACCATAGCTTTCCAAATCTTAAAAGTCTCAAATACATCAGATTTCTTCTTAATACAGTAGATCCATACCTTTCTTGTAGCATCATCTATGAATGAAACATAGTACTGTGATCCTCTAATAAAAGCTACCTGAGCCGGTCCCCACACGTCTGTGTGAACAAGCTGCAACTTATGCTTCTTCTTTGTAGACCTAGTCTTGAGAAAACTAACCCTTTTCTATTTTCCAGATACATAGTGCTCACAAAATTCTAGATCCATGCTTTTCAAATCTGAAAGCTTACCTTTAGACTTAAGAATTGACATCCCCTTCTCACTCATGTGGCCAAGCCTTGAGTGCCACAATTTTGCATCCACATCTGAAGTAGATAATACAGAAGGAGAATTGTTAGTAACACAATTACACAAATAGAGAGTACCTACTCTCTTACCTCTGGCCATAACAAGTGCACCCTTGGTCACCTTCCAAGATTCTACTGTGAGAGTTACTGTGCAACCCTCATCCCCTAACTTTCCTATAGAAATCAGATTTCTCTTCAAGCTAGGAACATGCATTACTTCTCTCAACACCCATGTGTTGCCATTCTGCATTTTCAGCTACACTTTACCTTTGCCAATAATTTTACATGGTTCATCATCCCCTAGATATACTATTCCAAAATCTCCATGGATATAGTCACAAAAATATTTCCTATTAGGGGTAGCATGAAAAGATGCACCAGAATCTAATACCCAAGATTCTATATTATTATGCAAAGAGAATATTAAAGCATCTTGTGCAATACCTACAACCTTGGCTTCTTCCTTTCCTTCGTGTTGATTGTCCTCCTTAGGCTTTGACCAACAATCTCTATTTATGTGCCCCATCTTTCCACAATTCCAGCATTGTGGCCTTCTGCCATTTCTGGATTTGGATCTGCCTTTCCCCTTAGACTTGGATCTTGACCTCCCTTTCTTGCTCTTCTCTTTTTTGCTTCCCCAACTCTCAAAACTTAAAGCATTCCTAGATGTCTCTTCTGTGCTTTTCCTATGAATTTCCTCATTCAAGATAACACTAACAACATCTTCTACTTTTAAAATATTTGATGCAGATGCAGTATTGCTAACTGCCATTACTAAGCTATGCTAGCTTTCAGGCAAAGAACATAATATTAAAAGAGCTTTTATTTCATCATCAAATACAATTTTGACTGAAATTAATTGATTTACAATACCATGGAAATCATTCAGGTGATTGGATATAGATCCACCTTCCTGCATATGCAAATTGAATAGCTGCTTCATAAGATATACCTTATTAAAAGTTGAGGGTTTTTCATATAAATTTGCTAGAGTAGTCATCAACTCTACCATTGTTTTTGCCTGTGATAAATTAGATATCACAGTAGATGCTAGACTCAATCTTATAGACCCCAGAGCCTTTCTGTCAAGAACTTGCCATTCTTCATCCTCCATGTATGTGGGCTTCTTTGCAATCCCATCTAATGGTAAGTATAGATCCTTCTGATACAGACAGTCCTCTATCTGCATATTCCAATGTTGTTAGTTTTTTCCATTGAACTTCTCCATCCTCAGTTTACTTTCATCAGCCATTGCTTCTCCCACTCAAATAGAAATCCCTACAAAAACTCTTGTGAGCAACCTGTAATCAACACACACTACACAGATATGAATTGCCTGTTAGTAAACCTGAGCTTTGACACCAATTATTGGATATCAAACTCTAAACCTTCAACCAAGGCTCTAATACCACTTGTTGGGGATCAACCAACAATAGATTACACTTATGAAAGTAATAAATGCAGAATTAAATCAGATAGATAAGTAACTAGAATTAAATAATAGCAACGAACAAGAGATACAAGAAACCACCCTAAAAACTTGTATTAAAACTCTTTACAAAAGGAATATAATTGAAGAAACTTCTTTCTTCCACACCTCTCTCAGATGCACAAGATCTCTCTCTAGATCTCTATCCCTTAAGAGCTCTCTCTCTCTCAAGTACAATCAATTCCAATAACTTGGATTGATTCAATTCTATACTGTTCTTCAACATTCACATACAATGAACTACTACAACAACAAGCTAAGAAGATCTAATTCTACATATAGAATTAGGAGACTTGAGCATGCACTTACAACAAACAGTTAAGCCTCTTGAACAAGGGCTCTAAAAATAATCTTGCTAATAATATAAATGCGAACTTAAGACTAAGACTTAAACTCATCATGCAAACACTCACTTTTGTCCTCAGAAATAGCATTCTGGATGCATAGGTAACTGACACCGGTTCCTGTTGCTTGCCTGTGACCGACATCGGCCGATCCACTGCTGACACCGATGCCTCTACAACTGCACTTGACCGACGTCGATCGCTCTTGACCGACACCGGTGACTGTGTAGACCTGAACCTATTAAAGTGTGCTCCTTGGTGAAGCTTGTAGCTCGACACCCTAACAAAACCAAGACTTAAAACCATGACTATTGGAAATACCTTATCTGTGTGAGTAAATTTTTTATTTTACACTTCTCATAAAAGTGGAGTTTTGACCTCCTAATTTTCATTTGAGGCTTAGCTCTATTAGTTCTATTAGCTCTCTTAGGTTAATCTAGGGGTTCACTTTGATTTACATGTCTTTTTTACCTTTGTAACCTATCCCATCCTCTCCATCTCACCTGTGTAGGTGAGTTTTGTGTTTTGATCTTTGAGAAAAAATGCATTTTTAGGGAACTTATCCCACTTGTTGGGTCTCTAAAATAGGAATTATCTTACTTGCTCTAGTTTCTTAGTTTATCCTAGGGGTTCATCTAGATTTCCATGCCATTTCAGCATCTAAAACCTACTTCATCATCTTCACCATCTTTAATTTAGAATGTTTCATATTTGGAACTTTTCCCCTAGATGTCTCCTCAATCTTTGTGTTGTACTTGTAAAATCTCATTCTTCCAAGTGAAAAACTTGTCATTTTCCTAGATTCAGTCTATCTTATCATTCTTTTCTTTCCCTGACCTAATTTGGCTTTTTACGAGGGATTTTTTCTAAGTTTTAAAAAAATCATCCTAGACCTACTCAGGATTTAAAATCTTGAATAATTCTTCGAAGAAGTATCAAGTCATTTTACTTATAATATGATTTTGAAACTCATATTAGGTCTTGGAGGGGGGGCTTTGTTTTTTTTAGTGTTATTTAGGTTTTTAATTCCAACTAGGTTTTTAAGTTTTTATCCAAGATTTTGCATTTAGTTTCCCTAATTACAGATTCGACTGGCAACATCCTTTACTAGTCAAGGATGGATACCTAACTAGGTCAAGGCTTGGACCCCTACGAGGTCATCAAGGAACCCAAGCTCCTTAACTCAATTGTATCTAAATCTTTGACCCCCTAGATTCTTGTAGGCTCCCTTTAGGATTTTTCCCATTTAAAACCTTGAAACCCCTTACCATTAGGATTTTAAGCCCCTTGAACCCCAGATATAATGTAGTTTTCCAAGCCAAAATGTCTATAGACCAAATTGAGGTATAGACCTTTATTAGGTCTAGACCCCCTCTAACCAAATTTTCCTACCAAAAAACTATATAAAGTAGTTTTAAAATGTGATTTGGTTTGAAAAATGTGTTTAAGAATATATTAGTTCTAATTGGGATTTCAAAGCTCGATTATAACTATAAATTTTAAAAATGTGTAGTAACTAAAAATTATAAATTTGATGACCTACAAAAATTGATTTGGTTTATAGTGGCTTTTTTGGACCTACCTTCCATTTTTTCACATAAATTTGGCCTCCCTTGATAAAATTGAAACCATTTACATCATGAGAAAGTTAGTTCTGACATAGATGCAACACTAGTCTTAGTTTTGATTAGTTCCTCCTGCTTAGAAACCTATTCATGTTTTTATATACCTGTACACTATTCAAGCTAGTTAAATGTCTTTTTTGACTCAATTTTGATCTCTTTTTTAGTTAATAGTGAAATTTATATCATTTGTAATATGGAGTTATTTGGAGCATTTATGGTGGTAGTTGGGCATTCTAGATGGAAACACCCTCCTTTGGAAGCTACAACATCTATATATTAGATGAATTTCATTATTAAGGAGATGGATATTTTTTCTCTCCCAAGGAACATTGAATCAATCATTATTTTATGCATTTTTACTTTTATTTTCCTCCCTCTCTTGTTTCACTGGGGAGATGTTATCAAAACTTATATTCAAATGATCATTGTAACTATATTTTGATATCAATTAAATATTCTATTCAATATATAAAAGTTTTGGATGATTTGTTTTACATTTACTTGCATGTGAAATATAGTGATATTTTTCTTTTTTCTCCCTACTCTTCGATCCCTAGACTCTTGCATTGGATCCATCACTAGTTGTGTGTATGTTGACCAAGTGAGAGACCAATTTCATGGGTTACAATCGATCAAATGATTCTAAATTTGGCTACATTTTCCTCTAGTATTTTTCTCTCTTTTCCATTTTCTCTTTTTTACTTTCTTTATTGGCTATTAATCTAGGGTTTCAATGTAAAAAATCTACTTGTATCATCATATTATGATTGCAGGTCATTTCCATTACACAAATGCATTTTAAATGGTAATAATGGAATGAATTAATGAAAGGATATCTAAATAAACCACACTACACACTTAAATAAAAACATAAATTCTAATTTCTAATTGGGAAAAAACACATTTAATTCTTTTTACCTATTATCAACACCCACATGAAACTTAATCAAATAAAAGCATCAAATTGGCATTCTTGTTTTACATTATTCAAGTTCCCAAAACCTACTAAAACAAAGTCTAAAGTATGAAGGTTGAACCAAAAAAGGTCCATTGAATGGAATGGTCACAATGGGCCAATGAGTGAATATTAGTGCACCTAGACCAAGTATATACAAACCTTGGGGAGAGTCTCCAAAATATCCCTTCAAGAGAGGAAAGTTGTGAGATGAGTCTAGTTATTGTCATGCATGCCAAGACAACTATCAACACCTTTCACATGCACCATTTGATACCTAACATAGACCTAATATGATATACCTTGTCATTGCACCAACAATTGATTAATATCAACAAGATCAATTCAATTAATAACTATTTGACAACTAATATGAACATCTTGTTAGATTGTTAGAGATGGGTGTGAAGTTTCTCACTACTTTTCCCATAGAGGATTTGCACTATTTGGTTAGAATACCCAAAGAACACACCTTACATTATTATAAAACTAAGTTTCCTCTATTTAATATCAAGCTTTCAATCAATCCCTAGTTGTGTTATAAAAAGGAAAGTTTCAACTAATATACCTTCCCACATAAAGCCAACTTATTGTTTCACAAATACAAACAACTAATCGTGTTATAACTACTTTAACTAACTCCTTGGCTGCATTGAAATTTTAAAATCACAAATTATTGGAATGAAATCCTATAATTAAATAACCATTGTATTTATTTATCCCATGTATAATCTAAATTCATTTACCAACAAATCATTAGTTGTAAATATATTTAACACACCCATAGTTGAAACCAATTTAGTGACTAATCATGATTCAGATCTCCTTGTATATTCTACATAACATGCGGTGGATAGCTCTCAAGTATCATATTTTAACCCACATAAAGTAAAATCTAACACATAATAAAAAATTATTCCCTCTTCTCCATGACCTCCTCCTTCCAACATTCCAAGTACCTTGTAATAACAATGTGTAAACCCACCTAAGTTATAACAACATGTTACAAGTACCCCACTTCAACAAGTTGTAACCAATCCCCCACTTCAACATGTGATGACCAATCTTTCACTTCAACAAGTGGAAACTAATCCCCAACCTTAACAAGTGGAAACAAACATTTCATTGCAATAAGTGATAATTAATCCCCAACCAACATTGTTTAACCAATAGAATGTTTATAAAAGTTAAACAATTGTCATTTATATTCAATAATGAACCTATTCAAGCCAATAATGTGTGTCATTTAATTAAAAAAAGGTTACCCCTATGTAACATATTCCTAGGAATCAATAGTATATTCCTCTATAATCCCAATAAATTATGTTAAATGCCTGATAGAACATTCATCCATTTAGGCCTCAATTCCCTTAAAATCAACACTGCAATTAGTATACATGCCTTACCAACAACAACCCTATCAGTAACATAACTCTACTCAAAAATTGAATATTCCTATTAGAACTAATAACATACAGATTCCCCAATATTCTATAATACCTATTTATTTGGGTCAAGGTACTGTACCTTTGAATACCCAAAAAAATTCCCACTTCTTCTCACATTGGTCCTATGTTTTAGGATTTTCAAGAGGTCAAAGATGTCATTTCATATATTTAGGTAGGAAATCATAATAATAAGTTTAAATTAGATGAAATATGTTCCTATCCTTTTGATATTAACTATATTTAGATACATTTTTTGTATCATTTAGAGATGCCCAAATTTGAAAAATACAAAGGGAAAGGTGATCCCAAGGAGTATCTTAAAAAGTTACTTGTTTCATGTAAATAATTTACATATATATATTTATATACCTAATTCATTTTTTTCCCCACAATTTAACAGACATGCCTTATAATGGTTTATTGGTACCCAATAATTTTGTTGATAACTTTGATGACTTGTCTGAGAGATTCATGCAACACTTCTCTTTTAATGTCAAACACAAGCTGATTATGGTGGATCTATGTCAAACTAAACAAAGAGGAGGATACATATTTGATGATTATTTAAAATGTTGGCACTCTTTAACTACTTGAATCCCAAATAATCTCTGTGATAAATCATTAGTTGTAATGTTCACTACCAATCTATAGTTTGATTTTGCTCATAACCTCAATATTATTTGCATCAGTACATTTATATAAGTAATTTCCAAGGGAATATAGAATTATAAATCCCTCTTTGACAAAGGGATAATCAATATTTACTCTTATAACCAAGCCCAAAACAAGGCTCAAACACAAGATCGTACATAATTGTAAATAAGTACATTATAAAATCCTAAACCATTCAAAAGGAATAGAAATGTTGTAGGAGATGGGTTAATTGAATCATATCATGCAAAAATGGCATAGCCAAACCCACCTATTCAACCTCTTATTTTTAAAATACCACCTCCAAGAAGAGGTCATTATCACAACATATTTTTTAGTAATCTTAATGAGCCTATTGAGATAGTTTCCCAAAAACTAGTTACTGCCAACATGATCATTTAGCTAGAACTAGAACCATTTCAAAAAAACAAGCATAAACTTTATTGTTATAATGAGAATGATTTTTGTAATTATAATTAGGTTAAATTCCATTGCATTAACAAGTTTTTGTAGATCCTCCATCTTATTCAATATTTACTTGAAAGTGGTGAAATAGTGTTGGATTTTGTGGCCATGACATATAATAAATATTTGGGTATCTATCAAAACAATTTTATATAACATAATGTCAATAAAATCAAAATCATAATATACATCCTCAAAATCATCATTAGAGATAGAACTAGTAACATAATAAATAAAATCAAGGTCAAGATACCCATTCTAATCAAGTTAATTACAAAAGTGTCCCTTATGATTATAATGTTGTAGGTCACATCACTAGTGGACATATTTATACCATTAAGATCAATCCTAAGCTAATTTAAAACATTACCTAATGGCCTTTGTCATGCATTAGAGGACATCCACCTCTATTTACACGTAATCCTCCTTTGGCTCATAATGACCCAAATGCCACTCAACAACTAATAAATACCATTTCAATCTATCATACCCCATTTTCTAATTATAGTAACCCTCCATCAACTCAATGTTACATAATTTTAACTTAAGATCTAAAGGTTACCATTCAAGGTCCTATACCTTCCTCCTCCAAAAATCACTTTTAAATTCCTTCACCTTAAAAGACCAAGTCAGTTGCTCCTATTAATGACAAGCCTTGTGATATGGTTACAAAAGACATTGGCACAAATTTATATTTTATATCTTTTACATATGTCAAATGTCCACAAAAACATATTGAGTGATCTTCTAAGTTAGTCTAATGTCTTAAGTGTCATTGTACCTAATAAATTTAGAACACTTTTAAGTAATTTGGATCCATTCCAATAACTCACCTTTGATCAAATATATATGTCATCCCTTGGACCTTTGCATAATAAATTGCTTTACATAGAAGCAAGCATTTCCTAGAATAAAGTTAAAATATTCCTCATAGACAATGTTTTAGGGTTAAATATTATAAATTTAAAGCTATTCAAACACTTTGGATACATAGTAGTAGATCTTATGCCAAATACGATTACTATCAAATTCTATGATATTGAGGAGCGATAATTATAAGGTACCATTTGCTTACTTTTTATTATTGGGTCTCTAACCTATGATACTTTATGCCATGTTCTTGATTTATAACTATCATATAACTTGCTCCTTGTGTGACCATGGATTCAATAAGTGCATAATTTACCATTTACTCTTCATCAGTGTATCATGTTTCCCCATTTTAGGTTATAATTTACTATTCTTGGTGACTTGTAGCCATACCAATTTTGTAAATAGTTAGAAGTGGAATACAAAAGCTAAAACTATCATTTCAACATAGAGATTATCCAAAAAAATGACAAGGAGATGTTGATCAATCTCTTGAGTCTAATTATGTGGATCTAAGTATACTTTCATCCACTTCATCTAAATCACCTACTATAATAGCGAATAATTTTACTGTTCAAGATAACAGACTTGGGGAATACAAAATTGGTGATGTGTTTCATATAACCAAACTACCTAAAATGCCTAAAGTATATGGTAGTCCTAAAGTGAAAAATCACAAAATGGAATGACATATAAAGGATAATTCCCATCAAAAAGAACATTTGGTTTTCATCAAAACCAATTCCTATGAGCAAGAACAAATCAAGGTTGATGATGACTCATGGATACACAATGATGCTTTTTCTACCTGCTATCAAAATACAAAGTATACTATTATAAATAGGATTTTGTATAACCAAACCTAAAAGGGAAAATTCCTAAGGAAAAAATAAGGACTTACTAAGCCAATATCTATTTCCAAACACAAATAAACTCAAGGATTTAGATACAAACTACCTGGGGTGACCCCTTAGATCTCAAGAGTGATTGTTATTTATATTCTAACATTGTCAATTCTAATAGTGATGTAGAGTCTTGTTATAACATTCACAATGAGTTGTATGACACCAATTTATTTTATCTTAATACCATTTGTACCATACTACTATGCCATCTTATTTCCTTATTTTCCTCCATCATTCCCAATTGATAGATTGGGAACAATAAGACTCTTATATACAATTATACTATTTTTATAATGATTAGTTAATCTATAAATTCTTGGGCCTTAGAGATAATTTTCCACTTGATGATCACAAACAAGGATTTGATATTGCATTAGACCCTACTACCTATTTTGAAGAGTAGGTGAACTTCCTTAGTCATAAACAAAAAGAAAAATAAAATTAAACATTGAGGTGCCAAAGTGAAAATCATTTCAAGGAACTTTTGGACCAAGGTAAAAGTAGAGATAAAGATGAGTCCCATGGTAAAAACCTATTTCAGGTGCCATTGGATGGGGAAGTTCACCCTCTTTTAATCGAATCCCATGCCTCCTCTAGTTCTAGAATTTCATCCCATTCAATAATTATTTTAAAGGATCAAAAAATATTTGGTCAATTAGCTCATGATTTACCAAAATCCTTTACCAAATGGCCTTTTCCAGAGCTTGGTGATTCATATTCTTCCTACATGGGTGAAATTGATGATCTATTCAAGACACTATCTGAAGATGAAGACTAATGTACCAAATTGCTAAATATTCTAGAATATGGTTCCATAATTTTTTGGGATGATAAATCATTAAAGTCAAAATTGCAACACCTACTACTCCTAAATGGATAAAACTTGGAGTGTCTCTCATTAAAGAGGAATATGAAATTACTACCCTCCTTCAAGAGTTTGTTGATATTTTTCATGGTGTTATTCAAATATGCCTAGGTTAGACCATGTTTTAGTTTTACATCAAATTTTTATATAGTTTGATGCCAAGCTAATTAATTATAAGTTGGGAAAAATTTTCCCTTACATAGTCATTCTCATCAAGAAATAATTATAAAAATTATTAGAGGTTAGGTGTATATGTATTATTAATTATTTAGAGTGGATATCCAACATAGTCCAAATCAACAAAAAGTGATAATGAATTTGATTATGCAATAACTTTAGAGATATCAATAAATCATTCCTAAAGCATGACTTTCCTTTGCCAAACATTGATGTAATTATGGATTCCATGATAGGGTATGAGATTTTATCTCTTATGGATGGATTCTTAATATATAATCATATTAAAATTACACTTGAATACTAACATAAGATAACATTCAACACTCTATAGAGAACATTATGTTATCAAGTGATGTCATTTGGCCTCAAGCATTTTGGTACCACATATCAACATGCTATGAGTATCATTTTTCATGACATGATGCATGATATTTTTGAAGACTATGTGGCTAATATTTTTGGAAAATCTAAGACCAAAAAAAGACATCTATATGTATTATAAAGAATTTTTGAAAGGCTTCATGAATATAAGGTAAGGCTTAACCCTAAAAAGTGCATCTTTAGCATTACTTCAAGAAAATTTATAGGTTTTAATCTCCCAATAAGGTATTGAATTTTATCCTACCAAGGTTAAGACCATTACATAAATGCCTCCATCTTATAATCTCAAATAAATCTATAGTCTATAGGAAAAGATCCAGTCTATTAGGTAGCTTATTTATCAATTGTCAAACAAGTGGCATCTTTTCAATCATCTTCTAATAAAGCTACCATTTTATCATGGAATATTTATTATCAAAATGCCTTTGATAAATTAAAATAATATCTGACCAATCCACCTATTCTAGCTCTACCTACTCCTAGAAAGTCATTGCTTCTATACATCTAAGCAATTGAATGTGCCTTGGGGGAAATATTGGTACAACATAATGATTAGGGGAAATAATAAGTTGTATATTAATTGATTTTAACATTGGTTTCCTATAATAATAATTATATATCAGTGGAAAAATATTTTTTAGTAATGGTGTTTACAACCCAAAAATTATGATATATGCTCAACAACAAATCCATTTTCATTGCCAAAATGGATCCACCCAAATACCTACTATACAAGGTAGCCTTGATTTGTCATATGGACAAGTGGGACATGATATTGAGTGAATTTTTAATTTATTATGTTCATCAAAAGTCCATTAAGGGGAAAGTAATTTCATATCAACTAGCCAAGTCACCCTTGTCAGATACTAAACTACTTTTAATTTTCCTGATGAGTCAATCATGACTCTAGATAAAATTTATTGTGAGCCTCAGCATCAGACCATTTATTTTGATGGTTCCTACACATTTCATGGATTAGGATCCAATATTATATTCATAATATTATAAGGGGTTCTTATTCCCAAAGTATTTCACATTGTTTTTTCTTATACCTAAATTATTATAGTGTATGAAGCGTTCATTGTAGGGTTTCATCTAGAAGTAAAATTGAATATCAAGAAATTAATTTTTCATGGATATTCTTATCTAATTATCAACCAATTAAGAGATAAATACCAGACCAAAGATGACAAGCTTTTTCCTTATAAAAATATGGTGGACCATCTTAAAATAGAGCTTTAAACACATCTAATTTGAAAATATTTCAAGAGGTAGCAACACATCTTTCTATGCAATGGAAATAATTGGTTTTCTCATAGAAATTATAAATCAAGCTATAGATTACCAGTTCCTTATTAAACATCTCCTAAGGCTGGCTCATGAACATTTTGAATATGAAATGGTATGTAATATTATTTATCCCAGCTTGTTTTTTTACTTTGATAAATATGCCTACCTTCATGAAACTCATGTTCTATATTATCCCTTCTAACCTTTCCCATAATAAATAAAAAGACTTCCATTTATTATTAAACCATTCTTTCTATCACACTCTATTGTATAGGATTTTATGGAACTCTACTTCATTGTTTAACATCAATAAAATCTAGATTACTACTTAAAAAATTACAGGATGTTAGAGGTATAATCACTAAGAGGGGAGTGAATTAGTGATGCCAAATAATACAATTAAATTCCCAATTCTTAAACATTTAGTACATATAATCATAATGCATATAAATTAACCATTACAATGAACAAGGAAGATATAAAAAGATCAAGTACATAACACATGATATATGTGGGAAACCCTCTAAAGGTATAAAACCCACTAAACCCTACAAGATGGAATATATTATTATAAAAACAAGATTCAAAATTTAGACTAGCACTAACTAATCAAAGAACACACATCCCTTAATTTAATGAGATACCCATCCCGAAAGGAAGAACCAACACCCTAGGAAACTAATCACCAACCTAGATACCTTGATCTAACCTCCATATCTGATCTAATGTCTTCTACATCTAATTATGGAATTATTTTACTTGATCTCTTTTCCCTTTACCCTCTCACAAACTTGCACACATAACTAATGCATCTAAAACACCCTTTTGGATCACTCTTCACATTTTAGCACATAATAATTTAAAAAAACCTATAATAATTATATAATAACATCAAAAACATGACCTTAAGGTCATGCACACAATTATCAACCTAATATTCTCTTCAATTCATCCACTAAGCACACTCATTCAATCAACCTCTAGGGCTTACTCTCTTAATCTGCCTCTTTTATGCTCATTAGGTCAAATATCCTATGTGTTCACCTTCATCACCTTGATTAGATAAACATGACTAATATTATTCACTCTCTAATTCTCCTCACTAATATAAACCTTCTCTTTCAAATTCTCTCTCCTTCACTTGGCTCCACACATTGACAACTAGCATAATTAATCTAATTAGACCTTGTACTTATACAACTCTCTTCTTTTAACCATATTGGTCAAACAAGATGCTTTAAATATTTATTCTCCCTTTGAAATAGGTCCTCATATATGTTACATGTAATAAGAAAAAACTTCTTAGGCTGACCAATACCTCATTAAGCCCAAACCACTATTAGGTCTTGGAGAGACCTAAAACAATTAGGCCTTCACACTCACATGTTACATGTGAGACTACTTGGACCACCTTCGTCCTTTACTAATCATTTAAACACATTAAAACCATTTCCAATATCTCCTTTATTACTCTTATATGGGTCCATACCACATTTAACACCAAATAAACACTCAAACCTACCAATTAGGTCCCTTACTCTTTAGGCCTTCATATATAAATAACACAGTCTCAAACTTTTGAAGCAAAAACTCAAGTATTTCACATATCCATATGATTAGATCACATGGGTGAACCCTTAATTACCTATTATAAACCTAAATATGCTTTATAAACTTCAATATGGGCTCTAAGCACTTAAATCAACTATCTCAAAATGACCACTCAAACTGATCATACACAGTCAAAAATATAGTCAAGATATTTTGAATCTCCATAGCTGATCAAGGGTATATCATGACATATAATAATTTTTAAATAACCATTAATACTTACTTTAAATTTTAATATTAATTTGTTTCCTCAAATATTCTCATAACACCTTTAGCTTACCTCTACAAGATGGTCACTCAATTTGTCACAACATTCAATAAACATATTCAAGTTCTAAGTAATTGTTCACACTGAAGATGGATTGGTAAAACCTAAAATATCAATACATATAGTACTCATGGAGTATTAAACACTCTAAAATATGTATTTCATCATGAAACATCAAGATACTATCAAGAACAACTTAATTATTCTTCTTAGGTCACTTGTAAAATATGGTCAAACATATAGTCAATTTTAGATCTTAATAACTTTGATTATACAAACATTAAAAATTTATAAACAAATTATATGGATGAAACTTGAAGTCCTTTACAAAAATTATTTTTACTAAATCAATAAATTCTTCTTGGATCAAAAATTATAGCTCAAAAACTATAGATTGGTTTCCCTCATTAATTTGAATATTCAAATTCCAATGGTCACTGTGTTAATGCTAAACATCAAACACTTTGACATCATTCCATGCTCCTTGATAAATTTGAAAAAATAAACTCCATTAATATCCTCAAAATTATCCTATTATATACCTTACATTTATCACCTTTTATCTTAGATCTGTGCTACCATGATCATGCCACTTCGCAGCTCTACATGCCTTCTATGCACCCTACAACCAGTCACCACTAAACTTTTGCCACTTGGTAGCTCCATGTGCCTTTTGAGCACATTAACTATTTTAGTCTAATTAAATTATTACACTTTGAATACATGCATTAAATTTTTAATATTTGACTCAATATACTTTGTTGGATCATAATCTACATGATCATGTGCTCACCATTGATCTCTATCTGACAGGTTTCATGCTCACCATTATATCTGCTACTCAAACCCTGTGATTTTGACACATGTCACTATCACATGTAATATTGAGTATTTGAATTTGAACAACTTTGGATACTTATCTATTCAAACTAAATGCTTGTCATTAGATATATGATCTAATTAAACACTCACCATAGATCCTTGATATCAAAAATTTGGATAAGTATGGGAACTTGGTAAACTTTGTCTAAGAAGCCAAATTTGCAAATTAATAAAAAATTTATGCTTCATGATTAGACCTTAAATTTAAACCATATGATCACCTTTCATAGGATAATCCATACATGTATCAAAATGCTCCTAAAACTTTCACTTGTTTGAAATATGATGTCATCAAACTACTTACTCAACCTTATCTATCAAGATGACTACTTGAACATAGACACTCATATGACAACTTTGATGAATTATATTAACTTTAATAATAATTAAAATCACTCATATCACTTTTTAGGTTCTATTCAACATGTGCATACCATCAATATCATCCAACAATTCCCTCACTAATTCAACCACTAAGGAACCATGCAAGAACACTGAAGAACATTGAAGCACACTTTATCATTATCATTCCAGCACACATGACACCTCATCAACATCCTTGGTCACTTTTGAGACATCATTTCAAAACATCCAAAAATATCCCCCTTTGTCATTGATGTCAAACACCAATACAAATCTTATGCTCAAACTTCATCTCTCTCTTCAATTACTTTCTACCCCTTTGACATAATGACAAAGTGGGCTCAATTATTGATCTTTTAGACCTAAAAATAATTCAAGAAACAATAATAGGAAAGGACCACCTCTGATAGATGATATAAACTCCCCCAAAATTTTGCATACCTCTTCTTACCTTGAGCTTCTCAAACATGCTCCATGACTACACTCTTCTTTGATCATACATAGCTTTTATGAAGATAAAATATACATGAACATCATAATCTACATGAACTTACCTTGAAAACATTAAGAGGGACTCCCCCTAAGTCAACTAAGCTTAGGAAACCTTTTGATAATATTCAAACCATTTCTAATAATTATAAATCATCATAATTGCATGCACACCTTCTCTCTCAAATTATACTACACGGTCCTATGATCCTAGGACTTGACCATTTATAAATCTCCCCCTTTTTTATGAATGAGGATTCAATATATTGTCAAAAACACATGACATGGTTTTATCAAGTCATCATACAAATATTCTTGAAATCACATTTATAACATATACCTTCATATCTCCATCATGACCAAGGCATCTCACATATGCTCCCCCTCACATCTCTCCAAGCCTTTCAAGCTATTTGAGTTAGCCTCACCTAACTCCATACTCCACTTGGATCATGATATATTCAAAAATATCCTGATCAACATTGTCCATACTCAGTTAATATCCTTATGAAACCACCAATATATCTCATATCTGCATTAGATCAACTTAAAAAACTAAATTAAACATGAATAAATATCATACAGATTTCAAATCAATTTCCCTTTATCCTCTACAATCCATCATGGTTTAGAACCTTTTCAAAGCACTCTCATGGAACTATCTCATCTTTAGAACATTGTCAACTGCATGATAAACACAACTTGTCATATACATAACTCTAAGAGCTTCTTCATGATATGAAAGATATTAAAATATATTCTCCTCATCCTCTATATCAACCTTGACTATAGTCTTTCAACATTTTATCAATCAATTTAAGTAAAAAAAATTGACATGTTCTAATCTTTAGGACCAAAAACCTTGAACACAATAGAACATGATCAACATACATTTCTATGAAAAATAGAATATTTTAACAACTCACTATCCTGGATTAGAAACATGGATACCTCTATTCCGTACCTAAAAACCTTGCATACATAGCTTCATTCTTCACCATATTGACCAACTAGACCATCCATCAAAGATTGACTAAAACTTTGACTTTAGTATCACTATACCTAAATATATCTTATTATATCCTTCCATAGTAAACCAACACATCTTCTTATGACCATTTTTATCCTGTAACATCACCCAAATCTCAACTAGCATCTACCATGATTCCTCTTGATGTCAAGTGTCTCTTTGAAGCATAGATAGAGACATCCTAACCCACAATATCCTATAACAATGTGAAATTGGGAGCTGATCACAACTCCTCATATTCCTTCTCCTCCTTGGTCATTTGATTATGATAGTTATTTTTCTTCTTCTTAGGATTAATATAAGCAACATACTCATCCACTACAATATTCTTCTTTTTTCTAAGATTGGATTGACAACATATGGAGAAAATAAAGATTCATGGCATACATTTTCAACTAAAGAAAGAACCTCATCATGGGCATTGATAACTGATGTTTTTTGCATGAAACATGCTAAACAATAGTAAGATGTTCTTTTGGATCCATACATACCTCAAAACTAGCCTCAATTAGCACTTTGGTCTTTTCTTTGAACTTGACTTGAACTAACTTTTGATTCTCCTTTTCTATCTAGATAGATGACACAATATCTTGGCATTCCTAAACCTTCTTCATATTTTATTTCTCTTTTACTTTATCAATAATTTAACCTTGATATTTTATCTCAACTATATTGTTTTTCTTGGTCTTCACTTTCTTAGGATTCCATACCAAGGATTGACCTTTATTGAGCACACTAGGATTTCCATGCACCTTATTATGACCCAAGAGCTTGCTTATGCAATATCTTACAATATGACCAACTTGATGAAAACTAAAACAAATAACATCCTATCTCTTAGGCTCATTATGCTCAAGCTTGATTATCTTAGGTATCCATATCTGGGTTAATTTTTTCTTATGCATTATGGGGTAGAATATAGAAATATTTCCCATGTCATGACAATTATAGTAGACTATATTATCCATAACTCTTGCTAACTAGCTACTCTTCCTTATATAGTTTCTTTCCTTATGACCAAACATGTGAAAATCATAATAATGACCATTAAAATATATTTTATACCTCATGGCACTTGACTACTTGATGGATATTTCATTTTTGATCTTGGTAATTGCATCCTTCTTATCTTGGGATGACATCTCTTGCTCTTTCTTAGTCTTGTTTACCTTGACAATAAATTATTCATTCTCATCCTTTAATGAATCTAGCTTAATAATAAATTGAATGCTCTTATCCTCTTTATCTCTCATACTTGAACTTTTATCCTCTAACTAAATTTTGAGAACTTGGATAGTCACCTTATCCCTCTTATCTTCTTTAGCCATGTCATCCTTTAATCTAAATGCTTGCTCTTCAATAATTTTTATGGAATAAAGATTGGATTTCAACTCATCATGCTCACCTTGCTTTGAACTCATCTTGGCATTTGTCTCTTCTAACTGAGTCTTGATATGTTTATATTCTTCCTCTTTTGAACTTATATTTTTCTTTATGACCCTTAATTGATCCTTTAGAATGTTGATCTTCTCTTTATCATATTTTGATCTTGAGCTTTATTTTAAGGATTCTATATCCTTATTGAGCTTGATGAAATCATCCTTAATAGCCTTAAATCTTGAGGCCATGATCTTATTTTGAACTTCTTCTTGATCATACTCTCTCATCTCAGCTCTTTACTTCTCAAAAAGTTCCTTGAGTTGATTGCACATTTCTTCACTTGATTTTAGTCATGTATAAGTAACCTCCACTTGAGACTTCAACTCTTGATTCTCTTTCTTCAATTTCTTATCCATGTTGTACCTTATATCACCTTCAATTGGTCAAACTTAAAAATAAGGTCCTAATCTGATACCAATTGTTAGAGGTTTTATCACTAATAGAGGGGGTGAATCAATGATGCCAAATAATCTAATTCAATTACCAACTCTTAAACATTTAACACTTAAAATCATGATTAATGTAAATTAACCATTGTAATGAACAAGGAAGATATAGCAAGATAAAGCACATACACACATGATATATGTGGTAAACCCTCTCATGGGATAAAACCCACTAAACCCTACAATATGGACTATAATCCTATAAAGACAAGATTTAATATTTAGACCAGCACCAACTGATCAAGGAACACCCATCCCTTAATTTAGTGAGACACCCATACCACAAGGAGGAACCAACCCCCTAGGAAACCAATCACCAAACCAAATACATTGATATTATCTCCACCTCTAATTTTATGTCTTATACACCTGATGATGGACTTCTCTTACTTACTCTTTCTCCTTTACCCTCTCAAAAACTTGTACAAATAAACAATGCATCTAAAACACCCTTTTGGATCACTCTTCACTTATTAACACATACAAAGTCAAAAAAATTGAAAAAAAATTGTCAAAACATCATAAACATGACCTATAATTCATGCACACAATTCTCAACCTGATCTTCCCTTCAATTCATCCACTAAACACACTCATTTAATTAGCCTTTAGGTCTTACTTGCTCAATCTGCATATTCTAGTCTCATTAGGTCTAATGACCTATGTGTTCACCTTGATTATATAATCATGAATGATCCTCTTCAATATATGATTATTCTCACTATATTTCATCTTCTCTTTCAAAGGTTATCTTCTTCACTTAGCTCCACACATTCACAACTACCATAATTAGTCTAATTAGACTTTATACTTATATCATTATCTTCCTTTGACCCATCTTGGCCAGCCAAGATGCTTTAAATATTTATTATACCTTTAAAATATTTCATAATACATGTTACATGTAATAACCACACACTCCTAAGGTTATACAATACCTCATTATCCCCAAACCACCTTTAGGTCTTGGTGAGACCTAAAATAATTAGGCCTTCATACTCACACATTACATGTGAGACTACTTGGACCACCTTCATCCTTTACCAATTATTTTAACACATAATAAATATTTTAAATATCCCATTTATTACTCCCATATTTTTACATTCCACCTGGAACACCAACTCAACACTTGAACCTACCAATTAGGTTTCCTTGCTCTTCAGGTTTTCATATACAGAAAACACAATGTTAAACTTCTCAAGCAAACACTCAAGTATTTCACATATAAATATTATTATATCACATGGTTGATTTATTACCTATTATATATCTCAATATTATTTATACACTTCAATATAAGCTATAAGCACTTAAATCAACTCTCTCAAAATGACCTCTCAAACTAATCATACACAGTCAAACATATAGTCAAGCTATTTTGACTCTCCATAACTGATCAGGGGAATATCATGAAATAAAATAATTTCTCATGAACCATTGATAATTCCTTGACATCGTAATATTCATTTGTTTCTTCAACTCTTCTTATAATACCTTCAACTTCCTCTACAAGATGATCACTCAATCTGTCACAATATTCAACAAACATAGTCAATTTATAATCAATTATTCAAACTTAATATGGATTGGTAAAACCTAAAAAATCCATATATATATTATTAATTTATTATAAATCACTCTCAAATATATATTTCATATTTAAACATCAAGACACTATCAAGAACAACTCAATCATCCTTCTCAAGTCACTTGAAGAACATGGTCAAACACACAGTCAAATTTTGAGATTAATAACTTTGAATATACAAACATTAAAATATTATAAATATATTATATGTATTAATATTTAAGTCTTTTAAAAAAATTATTTTTACTTCAATAAATTTTTCTTGGATCAAAATATATAGTTCAAAAACTACATATTGGTTTTCCCTCACTAATTTGAATATTCAGATTCCAACAGTCATTATGTTAATGATAAACATTAGAAAATTTGACATCAGCTCATAATCCCTAAAAGTTTTAAAAAATTAAATACAATGATATCCTTGGGATTATATTGTTCTTTAATTTTTATCACTCACCATTGATCTTAGATCTACACTACCATAATCATGCCACTTGGTAGCTTTGCTCAATCTCTATGATTGTGACTCATGTCAATAGCATATAAAATATTAAATATTTTAATTTGAACCATGAAATTGGATATTTATTTGATAAAATTAAATTCTCACCATTATATCTATGATCTAATTAAATTCTCACCATAAATCTTTGATATCATAAATTTGGCCAAGTATGGGAACTTCATAAACTTTGTTTGAGAAGCCAACTTTGAACCTTAATAAATTTTGATACGCTTTATGTCTAGACTTAAAAATTGATCCATATGATCAAATTTCGTATTATAATCCATCCATGTATCAAACTACTCCTAAAACTTTCACATATGTGAAATATGATGTCATCAAACTGCTTACTCAACCTTATCTCAAGATGACTACCTAAACATAAGCACTCATATGACTACTTTGATGAATTTTGTTCAGTTTCATAGGAATTAGAAGCACTCATATCACCTCATATGGTATTTTAAAAATGTTCATACCATCAATATCATCAAATAATTTCCTTACTAAGTCAACCACTAAAGAACCATGTAAGAACATTGAAACACACTTTGTCATTGTCATTCTATCACACATGACACTTAATCAACATCCTTGATCACATTGGAGACATCATTGAAATTAATAATACAAAAAAATGTATTTTTTGGCCCTAAATTTATGGAGTGGCCCTTTCTAAGAAACTCCTACATACAAGATATTATTGGCCCACTATCAAGGCTTATGCATGTGAATATGTAGAAAAGTGTGTGGCTTGTCAAAATCATGCCAATGTCATTCATGTGTCAGCTACTCCACTTTATTTAATCACTAAACCATTTCCATTTTCCACATAGGCATTGATCTCATATATAAAATAAATCCTAATTCATTAGGTAGTCATAAACATATCCTCACTATAATCAAATATTTTAATAAGTGTGTTGAAGCCATTCCACTCACATAATTGAGAAGTAGATTTCAAAATTCATCCTCAATCATCCCATTTTTTACTTTGGCATTCCCTCTAATCTCATTTATGATAATGGTAGATCCTTTAAAAATAAGGATGTTAAATCCTTTTGTGCCAAATAACATACCAAAAAACACTTTTCAGTACCTATTTTCCTCAAAATAATGGCTAATTCAAAGAATAATCATTTAAGAAAACCTTGATTCAAATCCTTAAAAATATCATTAATACTTTTGGCCATGATTATCATCTTTAACTATTTCCTACCCTCTAGGCCTACCATACCAATACCGGAACCCCAACAAGATCCACACCATACTCCCTTATTTATGACATAAATTTTATTCTCCCTATTGAAATAAATTTAACTTTTTTTAATATTTCATTACAAAATATCATTGATGAGGAAGAATACATAGCTTCTGAACTTCAAGAATTAGACATACTTAGTGAAAAATGGATAGCTAATTTGAATAGTCTCTAATCCTATAAAAATAGGTTTTGGCCATAGCTACAAGAAACATATCAAGCACAAATATTTTGAACTTGGTGACTCGGTTCTGAAATAAAATATAAAGAATACCAATGTTTCCCATGAAAAAGGATAAATCTGAGCCTAATTGGTTGGAACCATTCATCATCATAACTAACTATGGATATGCAGCATACAAATTGTCTACACCATTTAAAGAAGAGATAGAAGAGCCAATGAATTTTATGTATCTCAATAATTTTTACCCTTGATTTAGTTGAACATTTTCTATGAGGGATCATGATTTAGGGCATGACCTAAAAATACCTTCCTGTCATCCCACTTCTAATTGAGTCAATCCATATTGATCATATTTCCTCATCCTATTACTATTATTTATCTTCAAAATGGTTTATCAATATTGTATATGATTCTAGATGTTAGAATTTAGAGAAAATTTTAATCAAAATATTCAAATTGGGTTACCCTCAGCACTCAAAATGAGTGGTATCTCAAAGTAGCTTATGTAATTATTTTCCCTATATGATGGTCCTTAAAATGAATATTTTATCTCTTTTTATAACCCTATACCATTATTTTATTCATCTTCCATTCCAATTTTTAACCCTATTATTGATTCATAGTAACTTTCACCAGGGTTGAGCTACATTGACCTAAGGTCCATGCAAACTATCTAGGTAGCACTTAGATTTTGAGGTTAACTTGGTCACCCTTTTCTATTTTCTCTCCATTTTATGATCAATATAAGACACCCTCTCATATTTTTTTAGTAACCTAAAGTTAAGATCTCACCATTTTATGAGTTCAACAATTCTACATATCATAATCCTCATTCAAGTTGAGATACCAAAAACCCAAAAACATTTAAAATAATTTAAAAAACCCTAAAATTTTGAAAAACCTAAAAACAACATAAAAAAATATCAAAATGAGGCTTAAAATATCCCTAATAGATATTAAACCACTAAATATTTTCTTATTTTGTCATCTTGTTCACTAGTGGCCTTTTTATTTATTTTAGATGGCTTAGTTTATAACATTTATTTGATGGGAACCCCTTATACAATCATGATCATTTTCATTTACCATGGTCATTCTTCCATTTACCCTCCCATTTCTAGGAGAATTACTTTAGATTGAGGTCCACACAGACTATATAGGGGGGTATCTTGGGTTAGCTCAACCAATCTTGTTGCCATTCCATTTTATTCAATTTACCTCAAAATGCTCTTACCATTTTATGAGTTTTCCTTTTCCTATTATTATTATATAATCAAATATATTACTAATAATAATTTTTATTCTTTCCCACATCGCTATGAGGACTAAATTTTTCTTGAAGTTCAAAGGACTATGTAGGTAGTATCCATTTATATGGGGCAGTTAGAGTGAACTCAAACACCCCTTCCTTTTTCTTTTATTACCACCTTATGTCTAGGTTATTATCTCATCTTATTATTTTTCCTTTATAAATAAAGGGACAAATACCCATGATTAATGCCTTACATTGACATATACACAGATGATTCATTAATTATTTATTTTATGGTGTTTTTATGTGTTTGTAAATAATTATTATGTTTGATTACTCTTGGTGTGTTTATTTACTTTTTGTCTTGGAAAACTAGATGCTTTCTATTTCTTTTTTTTAAGAATGTTTTGGATTGTTTCTTTACTTCTTTGTTTCCTTTTTTTTGTCACCTTGACTTAGTTCACTGCACTAGTGGGGTCATCATGATGGTTCTTCCTATCAAGAAATTCTCCTTAAGTCCATAAATTGGCATATGACAACATTATCATCATGGTTTTTATCATTTGTACATTATTTTTAGTTGTCTATTAGATCAAGGGTTGGTCCTTATGCACATTATAGTCTAGTCACCATGGTGTTTTATATCATGGTGCATACCATTCGGTACTACATAAAAAATCAAGATTTATAAATCTAATCAATAAAGTTGTAGTAAAATATCTCCTTACCTACTATCTCTTGACCAATCATCATTTCTCAGAATGAAAATCTATCATATTGGGTCACATTATTGTGGTCAACAAAGACCACCCTCTTTGGGGCCTAGCCCATCATGCAGTCTTTCTTCTAAATTACAATCCCACATATTTCTCACATTCCTACTTCTTCTTCTATTTTTTGAGGGCCCATCTGATTCAAATTCTTTCCCAACCATCCCCTTGAGGGGGAATCTATGGATAATCAAGTACCCTTTGGGGCATCAATATGAGTTCATCAACTCATAAAATTTAAAGATAAAAAGATAATGATGAAGACACCATTCTTCAATCATTATCAAATTTATTATTGATGACTTTTTTAATATTTGAAAAGATGTTATTGTTCCTAGTGTCTCACAACACCTTATCAAATAGGGGAAAATGTAGACACTTCATTTTAGCCACTTCCATAGCTAAACTACACTCAGTTATTTTATGTAATCACATGTTGGTTTAACCAAAAATCACCACTAGACCTATTTTACCCACACAACTATCATTTTAACCCAAAATCACAATGACACATCCTTAATTAGGACAATAGATCATATTGCATCATAAATATTATCTAGTGCATCTTGTATTAATTATATCACAAGATAATTAAGTGAATATTTGATTGACAAATAGAAACATTGCAAAAGTCACCATTATTATAAAATCTGATTAATCCCACTTAATCAAGTCTAATCATTCCTATAATAAAAAATCCATGGATATATAATTATCATATTTTCTTAAATTCAAAATTGGAATATTTCCTCACAAATGGATGATATCATCAAGTAAAATATGAAATAAAGAAAAAGTTGTAACATGTCTTACATTTTAATGACACTCTTAAGACAAGTTATTACACCTCTATTACACACTCCTCCTCTTATACCCCTCTTACACACTCCAAGAAGACCAATGACTACACTTTTATCGTAATGTGCCTTTGATACTCTAAAAAGGCCTTACATTTCATTTCTTACACACTTTATATGTATACTCATAAATTTGATGATTGATACTCAACCCTCCATCTTGAGATAAGATGAATGGTTCACAATGATTCAATAAATCTATAAAAAAATGCCTCACACATATCATTTCAAGAAGCTTCTCCATGTAAAATTACATTTTCTAATTACATATATATCTTTCTCACTCTCATGTGAAGCCAAATCTAAACCAATTATAGACAAGGAGAGATGTTATTCATGTGATAATTCAAGCATTGATAAATACTTCTACATCTACAGGCCAAGATTAGTGTATTTAGACCAGTCTTTAAATTAATCTTCAAGGGAGGTAAAATCATGGTTATTTATCTTCCAATTGCATTTATTTTTTTATTTCCACATAGCTCAACGTAGTGATCAGGATTAAGAAGTTATGGCTTTAAGCTCTTTTGATTTTTGTTCACTAACAATTTATTAACATCTCTTGGATTCATGATCTACACATAGTAACTTACATGGATGATTTAAGTATATTTTAAAAATGTAGATTAGATCACATCCACCATTTTTAGAAAGTATTCAAAATATGTAGAACATATGGCATTTACTTAAACCCAAAAAAAAATGTTTGGTGTCACCAAAGGTAAGCATCTCAGTCATATCATCATAAAATAATATATTTCTATCCTAGAAGAGTTGAAATAATTTATAAATTACCTCAACCTAATATTAAAAATGAGATGAAATTCTTCTTTGGAAAATTCAATTTTATTCGTAAGTTCATTTTTGGATTTGCTAAAATTATGAAGCCTCTAAATTCTATGTTAAAATAGGACACTAAAGTGAAGTGGCATGTTGAGTCAAAGTAATAATTTTAAGACATAAAGTATGAATCATGAAAGCACTAGTGATAATCAGTTCATATTATGCTATATAATTTTTATATTTACCCTTTTACCTCTGACACATCATTGTCATTGCCTCACATAGATATTGGATGGAGAAGAACACTTCATTGATTTCATGAACACCAATATAAAAGATGAATAATTAAGATAATTTACATTGGAAAAACATGCCTATTATTTAGCCAAAGCTATGAAAAAAATAAAACACTATATTCTTAGGAATATAGTGCACACAATTATGCCAAACCTAGCTATCAAACAAATGTTGGGGAAAAACAAGCTAGGAAGCATAGAGGTAGATGGATGAATAAGTTTAAAGATTATGACTTGGAGATAAAACATGCCAAGATCATCAAAGGAAAATATATTACTAAGATAATAAATTATATCAATTCAAGGATCAATGTACAATAATTAGACCTAGAGCAAGTGTTGTAGTATAATTGGTACAACCCAATTATCCATTACCTTCTCTATGGGAGCCCACATCTTGGACTAAGTCAAACATATAGAAGGGATTTAAGATTGAAGGTAATGCAATATATGTTGAATAAAAGAGTTATATTAAAGAAAAACCATGAAGGTGTTGATCGTAGATGCCTACCAAAAATTGAAGCCAAATAAATCATAGCTAGTTTCCAAGGAAGTTAGACATTGGTCATCTTACAACAAATGTAATGGCACATAATTATAAAAGTTGGCTACTATTATCCAACCATATTCATGGATGTCCATGCACATGTCTAAATGTGTCATCAGTGCTAGACCTTTTCCAAAAGATATATCCATGATGTAATGCGACTACAACCAATTGTAGAAGAAACAACATTCACCTAATTGGGACTTGACTTCATGGGAGTTATTAATCACAACTCTTTAGTAGGCCACAAGTTTGTCCTTACTACCATAGACTATTACAAGATATGGATAGATACAATGATGATTAATAATAGCACTGTAAATTAAGTAATAAAATTCATAGAAAATAATATGAGCACTTAGTTTGGGACCCTTATCTCATTAGTTTATGATAATGGCCTTATGTTCCAATCTGTAGAATTCACCAAGTGGGAATATGACAATGAGATCACCTTGAAATTTCATCCAATCACTACCCATAAGGGAATGGATCGATAGAATGAACAAAAAATAACTTGATCAAGGCCATCAATAAGTCTATAGAGAAGAAGCCTCAAGAATGTAATCATTGATGGATTTTTCCCTTTGGGTTAACTACACTAGGCATAAACAAGCACTTATGAGATCATCATTTCTATTGGTCTTTAGAATATAAATGTTTAAACCCATTATTCTCAAGATTCCCATCTATAATTTTATGCAACAATACATGGAACACTAACAAAAAGATAAATTTAAGGATTTTAGACATTGTCCATTTGGAAGAAACTTGAGATGAAGCCTTAATATATTTCAGTAAGCATCAAATCACTACCAAGTGATGGTTTGACAAGAAGGCCATGGTGAATTCCTTTAGGATTTAGGATATAGTGATACTATGGGACAAATACCATGAGAATAAGAGTCAAAATTCTATGTTTGATCCATTTTGGATTGGCCCATACCAAATATTTGAATTGTTGGGGTAAAATGCTTTTCACCTTAAGGATTTATAACGAAATGATCTTCTATTACCAATTAATGGGTAGTTCTTGAAGCACTAATTCTTATCTATCCCTTCTACTACATCTTTAGAATGAACTTCCTAAATTTTTATGGTAGTGTATAGTGTACATAATAGTTTAGTCTCATGTTTTCTACTTTTAGTTTTTTAGATAATTTTTCTATTTTCTAGTTTAGCATTAGAGTAGTTTCAATTTAGTTGTATGTTTTATTTTATTATTGGTTCTTTGTTTTATCCCTTTTGGTGTGTCTTATGTACAACCTTTTTCTATTTCTATAGTCTTTCTTGGTTGTTCATGGCTAAAAAATTAACTTGTGCTTCAACAAATAAAAATATAAGCTAAGTTAAGTTATCTATTTTAAAAGATAGTAATAGAAATTTGAAGAGTTCCTACTTTTAGGAAATTTTACAATTGAGACATCCAACCTGGTGCTAAATGATGAAATTATAAATTAGAAGGTAACAATCATGATAATTTTCCCAACATCCATCTCAACTAAAAATCATCCAATAATTGATTCATCATTGGCTGCAATAAATGAAAATCTATCAATCAAGTTGTGTGATCAACTCATCATGGCATGTATTAATGCTCAACCATTATTTTCATCATAATTCAATTTTGTAGTGCTGAGGTACCCTATTTAAACTACCCCCATATAAATTTGTTAATAATTTATAATCACATAAAGGAATTATGAAATCTGAGTTTGCTTAATAATTTTTAAAAGAACATTAGAAAATCTATGTGGGATGGTTTCTTATATCCGGAGGGTAACACAAATGAGTGTTTAGTTTCCCTTAGCGTTATCAAAATCCTAAGAAATTAGGTGTCTAACTGATTCATACATGCATTTTCTTAAAAAGAATCCATTTGAATATTTTTCTCTCCTTTCTTGTTTTGCTTTATGTTTTTTCATCCCATCCCTTATTGTTAGCTTAGTTTGTTTTCTACTTGTTTTATTTTGCTTTCCGTTGGGCTCATCTTCATTTTTTTTCTTTTAGGTTGAAATATATCTTTTTTCCTTGAGTTTTCCCTTACTTTATCAATGCTTGATGACATTAAGGGTCTATTTGTGTGAATATAGCATCAGTGACATTTTAGATCCTATTTGAAAATCTTTCTTGAACATTCTATGTAAACTATTGTAACTCTTTTCACTTTTTTAGAATTGTTGTGGCCTATGATTCTTAAGGGAGTACATAGATTTAGATCTATTTATTTCTTTGCTTAAATCCATCAAATTCACTCAACATGAAACATAAAGAAATCATAAACCACTATAATTTATAATTTTCCTCAACTGATCAATGAACTTTCTAAACTTTACTAATCCAATGGCTTTGTCCCTAACCCTTAATGGAATGAAAAAAAATCCAATTTCAAAAGGGAAAGAAAAGAAAAGAAAATGAAAATAACATGTGAAATCCCAAGATCCTCAAAAGGGTGATTTAGATAACCTCAATACACCATAGGATTTTTGACCTAGTTGGTAGTGTAGCAAGGTCTTGACAGAGACTAGAGGCATATATGTCAGGGCTATAGATGCTTGGATGGTAGCATAGTAATTCACATGCATTTTCCCCTAAAGATGAATTGATAAATATTACTCTCTTAGAATTTCTAATCATTTAAGTAGATCTAAAGGATTGTGTGTAAATGCATAACTATAAATGGATTAATTACTTAAATCACACACACTGATGGTCTTTGGTAATAGAGTATCTTATTATGTCATGTGTTGGAGAAGACTTTGGTGCCCACTTTTCTAAATTTTATCTAAAATACTTGCTTTCAGCCAAAACTAGTATTTGGATGCATGAACTAGAAATTCTAAATTCTCTAGATACTCAAAAGTATCCCATAGTGGGAATTCACCATTGTTGTTTCCTTCACTAAAATGCCCCATTTTTAGGTTAAAAATAGGAACCCTTTTTATTTTGACTTGATTTTTGATTGACCTAGTCTACATGACCTTTTGGGAATTTTGATGTGTTTGTTTAACCTCCTCTTTATTGGTTATCAATTTATTTGGTAATATAGGTATATACTTGTAGGTTTATTTTAAGTCTATAAGGTTTTATTCCATGATAAAGTGATTCAATGTTCCCTCATTTGAATGATAGACCTATACTTTTGTCAAGTCTATCTAACTTTTTGAGACTTTTTAGTGGCTTCCTTTTTGGAATATGGCTCATAATGATGTTATTTCATACTAAATTAGCTTAATGTCTATAATTATTCATTATAGAGCTTAGATAAATCTTTAATAATCATGTTGTTCTTTACTTAGGTGTCAATGAAGTATATTTTCCCTACTCACCTATAATTCCTTTAATTCGAGCTTGACTTAAATTGTGAGATAATAATGCTTAAATGTAAAATGTTTGTATTATTTTCACAAGTTTTTATCATATCAAATTACTAAAGTAATCATGCATTTTTAATAAATCATCTTGAAAATAATCAAATCTTATTTCCATATCTTTTAATTGATTATATGTGACCTTTTTAAATTTTTAAGTTGCAGTCTAACTTAGGCCTTTAAAATGACTTTTTTAATTCAAATTGACCAAGTCTTTATAATATCCCATTAGAAATACTTAGTCAGTATTTATCTTTAAGTTTTTAAACATTAATATTTAGTATTTTAAATAGAAACATAATGATGACTTATTCTATAGCATTGGATTCTTTAATGTTCTTGTTGAGGATTTAAAATAATGATAGTTGAGCCTCTTTGAAAATGCCTTGATCAATTTTATTATTATTTGACTAAACTATTAACTTGTGTTTCACATTTTTTTATTTCCTTCTAGACCCCCTCAATTTCTCCATGTGTCACTCATAAATAGGCCAAGACCATTCAAAATTTCCTATAGCCAAAAATACTTAATCATTTTAAAATTCAAAGTCCAAACCCCTAGGCCTCAAGATTGTGCCACATGGCATGGTCTTGGTGACTCGACCCAATGAGGTGTCGATGAGGCATCAATATAACCCCATGACCCTAATATCTATATGATCACCACATGGTGACCAACTAAGATCAAAAAATCCTAGGATTAATCAATATTTGGCATGGCATCAATATAGCCATATGATCCTGATGGCTTGTGATGTTACCACATGGAAATATTACCTAAACTAGAGCTTAGAGGCAAATAGTTAAACATAGAAGTTTACCTGATATCCCTAAGTGATGTGATCATTCTTTTGGCATAATAATATTCACTCTTATATACCATGATGAGCCAAGATGATACCACATGGCATCATCTTGTGATCCCTAAACCTACATACCATTGAATGAGGGGATACCACATGACACCCTATTGATGTCAACATTCCCCTAAGCATAAATTTTAAGGGTATCTACCTACCAAATGACCATCACCCAAAGGTTCCAAGATAATAATATGTTTTCATATGTTTGATGATCCATATCTCAAATTTTATGGACATTTTCTCATCACCAAGTTATCATTATCTACAAAAAAATTATATGTGAATGACTACTAATTTATAGAAATCTCATTGTATTTTTTCACATATTTTATTGTATTACTTCTTCCTAATGTATTTAATCTATTGAACTTAAGTAGTGAGTGTGGCTTCCTTTTAAATTGAGGGATTAAGTGTGTGCAAATGTCTACTAATGACCTTTTTTTTGCATAGGCTCATTGAAAACACCATTTTATTGATCATAAGCATGATCATATTAAATGTGTGGTTAATAAGTGGTATGATCTTATATATCCAAGGGAGTTTAGTGAAGAAGTAAAGCAAAGCCTTAATCCAAAAGGCATAAAAATATCACCTTAGGAATAAAAGGAACCCAAGAAACTTAAATCAATGGTCAAAATACTAAATAAAAGGTGATGAAAGGAATAACCCAAGTAAACATGAGGTCACCAAATGGCCACAAAATCAACAACCTTGTGAAATCAAGTCATGTAAGAAAAGAAAAGAGGAAAATATGTCTATTTTGAGTGACATAACCAAAATGTGGTTGGATTCTCACCAACAAATAGGTCTAAAAGTGGTAAATTAAACATGAATTTAATTAAGGACATGATCAAATATTGCCCTACATGGTAAGATTAGGAGGAATATGTAGAAAAGGTATAATAAATAAAGATTAAATTAAAGGTAACATGGTTTTAGGTATATGCATAACATGATGAAGTATGGATCCAAATAGAATCTCAAAAACCATTATCCTTAGAATTGAATGTGAATTCCATCATATAAGGAATTTGTAGTTATGGCATTGGTATTGACTTGGATCTTATTCAAAATGAGCTCAAGTGGGTTTATCTTCCCTTGAAATATTACAACCATTGGTCAGATATAAAATTTATTTATCCATGACCTAAATTTCTCTATATATTGGCCATGTTGTAATGTTGAAGAGGTTATCACTTTGTGTAATTAAACGTTGTCAAAATTGTAATAAAAATTTTACTTGCTTGATTTTATCTTCTATCTCATGAATGTTGTCCATTGTTTCTTATCTTGAGATAAGGCCTATGTTAAAGGAGTGATTTTATTTTTATTTTTTAGAATGAATGTGGTAGTTATATTGTGCATTTACTAATCTAATTCTTTGTATTTTTATAGTTTCCTTGTGAATAATCCATGATTTATGTGTTTTTAGTTATTAAGTGTTTCAAAATATTTGTGTCATTAATGAAAATATTTTGAGTGTTTAAATTATATGAATTACATGAAAGTATAGTATTCATATTAGTGTCCCTTAGAATATTCCCCACTTAGTGGTTAAATTTTTGTGCAATTGTTGAACTAGGCACATAATGGCATAATTGTGACTTTACATGCTTTAATTCTCAATAATTGGTAGTCTCTTAACTAAAAAACTTTTTTTATGCTCTCCCTTCTCTACTTTTTATGTTTTTTTAATAACTTGAAGTTTCTTTCCCATGTTCTAAAAAAGTGATAAATCTTAACATAAATAAATTTGGCAATGAAGACCTAATCAATTGATTAACCTTGTAAAGCAACTAGTATTGAAATTTTGGTGGTAGAAATTAAATATCTTGGATGTAATTATTAGTAGGATACATCATGGATACACATACCTACAATCATGACCTATATTGATCTAGCATCAATCCTAAAATGGATAATGAAATTTCCTTAAGTGTTCCCCAATTTTCTCTCTAAAACTTTCAATCCCATGAGTGATTTTGTAGTAGGATATTTTCAATAGATCATATTAGATTTCTATGAATTATGGATGTATAAAAATATCTAAAAATATAAATGTATTAGAAAAAATTGGCTCATATTTTTGGATAAGTCTATAAGATGTGGACAAGATCACAATGTATTGTTGTCTATGTATGGTGATTTTATCTCATCAGACTATGCATTATATTTGGAAATATAGGTTTGTTCACTTATGTCTATATGTAATATATTTCTTTGTGGATCTGAAATTAATGCACAATATATATATATATATATATATATATATATATATATATATATATATATATATATATATATATATATATATATAATATCATAACCTTAATCTTTCAAAAGCACACAAAAGGAGATCAATTACAAAAGGTGGGAAAGGGGGAAGTGGGAATGGTTGAGCTATCTTTAGAAATCCCTTTTTAATTAAGTACTACTTAAATAACTCAAAAGGTCTGAGGGTAATGTATATCTCTATTTAAGGAATATAATATGAATGCAACTATCAAATTTTATTAGAGTTATTGATAAGGGATGCCCTCAGCCTACAATAATAATGTTAGACTTTGAAAAATCTTTGTAAAATTATATCTCAATTGCAATAAGGATCTTTACTCAAAAAAATAGATGTTTTTGAAATGATAAAGATAAGTGACTTATGCGAGAGTGTTATGTCATTTTCAAGTATGACCCTTGATGTGATTTTACAAATAGATATTTTTAATGTTTTTAATATGACCTATTTATGTGTGTATAAAATTCATCAAGAAACATGTCATTTTGAAAATATATTCATTAGATTGTGGGAGACAAGTTTACACTAATGGGTAGGTGTGAAGTGTGATCCTATATGCTTAGTGTACACTTATCCTAAAAGGATAGAGGCTTTTAAAACAAGAGTGGTAATAAAGTATATGTTGAATAGGAATTATTATGGATAAAATAGGTAATTTAAAAATATGTTATTAGTAATTACAAGAATTTAAAGGCTTTATTAAATATATCTATTTATCAGAATGGAAAATTAACTTAATAATTTAAAATATGTCAAGCACAAGATTTTTTAAGCATTTATTAATTAAATTTTAGTGTCTACATTTGACCCTTATTTATTCTAGTGATTTATAAAATTACTATGGTAAATGAAGTGTAAACATGAGTGTGTATACACACTTTGTCTATGCCATGGAGATGTGCATGGCCCCTTGTTGAGGCATGTGGATAAGTGTTTAGAATGTGTAAAATTGAGAGTGATCAAGAATAAGTTAAAATAATTCAGTTAGAAAGATTGTATGTTCCAACCCTAATCAATTACTCTATAATGCTTGATGAGATAGGAACTAACAAAGTGGTTCATTAAAGTAAAACCAAAATGATGAGTGTCACTAATATCTCACATCGTTCACTTACTAAACTAAAATAATAGGTAAAAACTAGTACATGGTTTACTAATTTTCAACCAAGATGTCGATCCTCATTAAGATCAAATCTGATCCACTTATAAAAGATGAATCATGTCGCTATAGAATGCTCTAGTTTTAAAATGTAAATTCTTAAAACTTTGTAAAAGAGAAATCTGCATTTTTTTTAATAAGTATCTTGGTCATGAATGCATATCATGCCTCCTTTGCTACATAGTGTGCCAATTTGATATTTTAAAAATTGTTTGGAATATTGTAAAAATATTTTCACAAGTGTATATATGATCAAGTAGATATAAAAGTGGAGAAAGTATTATGCCCCTATTTTAGCCTATAATTTCAACCTTGTGGGATAGTTTTTTAGGCTCTCTCACTCCTATTTACACTATTGAAGCAACCTCAGGCTGTGGGTATCCTATAATGAGGTTAAACCTCTGGAGAAGATGAACTTCCTCTTGGTATATCACCTAAAATAATATTTTTGCTTGGAAAATGGATATAAAGTGGGTATGGGATGAATAACATGACTAAATGGGTGATGCACCAAATTAAATTACACTCAAATAAACTTGAAACACACACTAATTCAGCATAAAGACCATTTTAACTCACACAATCTCACAAACTAGCTAGTTTACATCAATATTTCTTAAACTAAGCTCACTAAGAAATATATGAAGTAAAGAGGGGTTAAAAAAATCATACTAAGAATCAATTAATGGAAAAAAAAATCTCAAGTTCAAACCTACAAATAGATTTAAAACACCTAAAAAGAGGCAAGAAAGAAGGACAATGAACATGGAAAAACACATTTTCACAAAGCCATCATCCACAAGTTTGATAAACATAAGTTAAAAGAAACAAATAAGTGAAAAATAATCTTATTTACTTCAAAAGTTAGTTTTTACAAATTTTTACATAGTTTTCTCTAATCAAATGAGAATATATTTACAAAAAGGGTGAGAAATGGGAGATATAAGAGAAAAGGGAAGAGAGAGAAGAGAAGAAAGCACTCAAAAATCAATAAATGAGACACAACCACCTTCCATGGAGTCTCAACCACATATGGATCAATTATTACTAATATTTTCTCAACAAATTTACCTTCATTAGTCCAAAAGGTCTTCAAGCCTTCTCATTAGCTTCAAAATACGCTAGAAGATGAAAACATTTGAGGATGATGATGTCATATCCCATTCACATGGGAAAAGTCTTCAAAGACTTAGAAAACACAATTAATGCCCCAACTTGACTCCTAACCTCCAAAACTCTCCCTTTTAGACTTATGTTCCCCCCTCCACTTATACTTCTAGAAGATGTTTGGCATATGCTTATTTGACTTGGTATTTGATGCTTAACTAACCATGGAGGTTAAGTTTTATGTTTTATTTTTTATGTTTCCGTTATTCTCAACTCCTCTTTTCTACTCCACCCTAAAATAAAATCCATGTAACCTAAAAATATCATAGACTCCATTGATGGAGGTCTTAAGCTTGAGCCACCTTCAAACAACTACCTTGAAACCTACTCTCAAGATCATTTGTCATCATAATAACCACTTATGGACATGTAAAAGACTTAAAAACATCAAAATAATTCATATGAGGAATAAAAAAAGATTTTTACAACCTTTAAGACCTACAATAATGGTGGAAATCACCATTAAACCTGTAACCATTCACAAATTATAAAAAAACTTGAGTTTTTGATCCTTTTACTTAGCAAGGAGCCTTAGAAACCCTTAGGAAGGGATAAAAGTGTCATATAATGGTGTTTTAGGTCCCATTAGGCCTTTTTCATGAATTTATACCATTTCTATATTTAAGGACCTATAAAAATTAACATTTTAGGCCATTTTGGGCATCTTGGCCACCCAAACATGCCAAATTATTCAAAAAATACGTTTTACACAATCCTAAAGGAGTATTATACATTTTATAGGTGGTTTCCAAGTTATTCTAGGCCATTTCATGGACCTATGATTCTAAAACTCTAAAACTCATCAAAAAGCTCCTTTGGTAGCTCAAACAAGTTCACCTTCTTGATGGTTGTTCATAAAATTTAGACTCCCATTCCACCAATTATTACCATGGATATTTATTCCATAGACCCCTTCAAAATACCTAAATATTTTGGGTTCTCATGTGTAAGGTATGAAAATATACATACATAAAGAAATTTGCTTGTAGGGTTTTCAAGTATTCTATATATGTTTGTGCTCTTAATGATTATTCATAAAACTCAGACCCTTAACCAACCTTAATACATAACTAATTTAAATTAAATAAAGGTAATGAAAACATGCTAAAATAATTTGGCCCAACTCCTTTTGGTATGCAAGATATGAGCATCTAAAGAGGGGCTTAAATTAGGTGTCTTAGACTTGAAAAGTTCTAATTTATCCATGGACTAGAATTGAATCCTCCATTGACATATATCATGATTGAAACCATGATTTTTGGACCTATACCACCTTAACCAAGCATATTATACTTAAAAAACCTTGATCTAAGAATAATTTTCAAATTATGCACACAATCTTATGTTTTGCATCCTTTAGATATCCCTCAAAGGCATCCTTGTAATAAACCAAGAGCGTGGACACTCTAATCAGGTGTATGAAGACTTATAAACACCTTAAAAAACATAAAAAATCTCCCAAATGTCAAAAAACATTATTATACCTATACTTTTCAAAAACTTTTTGAGCTCTAAGGGTGGCTGTCAATGGACAAGCACATGGTTGTCACAAAATAGTAGATACTCCCACTATGGATGTGGCCCAAATAATATTATGGATTATTAGAACCACTCATAAACATAATTTAGATTTTGGAATGTGGTAGTCAACTCCTTCCACTTTATGATGCTAGACTAGCTCTTCTTTTTTTGGTGACCTCTCTCAAGTATCTCCCTAGATATTAACCTTCCCCTTACATCACACTTTTCCCATCAGAGTATAGGCTCTCTTAATGTATCTCCTATTGAGACCATTAGATTAGCTAAGTCTGATATCAAGTGATATTTCATTTATTTTATAACATTCAACCTATTTGAAGAGAAAAAGGCATACGTCAAGCTCATACGGGCTTGTCATAAGTACCATTATCTTCTTGATCATTTAGGTTTGGAGGTCTCCTTCACTGATGGCCCAACCCCTAACATCCATGTATTGAGTGTCCTAGAGGTTTAACCTAAGGTTTTAGACTAATATCTCCCTCCTACATGTAATTGTTTCAAGAAATTCAATGATATGGATGTTGACGGATCCATAGATGTCAACCTTAGGACTTCAACAAGACTAAAGATCATCAAGATTAATATTAGCCTTGCTCTAGAGGAACAAGATGTCTTGGTTTCCTTCTTATCTGAATTTTTGGATGTGTTCAATTGGGAATACATGAATATTAAGGGAATGGATCCCAACATTATTTTTCATAACCTTATTATGGATGATGGGATCCATCCTGTTCACTAAAAGTAATGACCAATGGAAATTAAAGTCTCCCAGTTAGTCAAGGTTGAGATTGAAAAGTTCATCTAAGTAGGTTTCATGCAAGCTATTGACTACCCCTGATGGGTTTCCAACATCATTACTATTCTCAATAATAATGGATCCATTTATATATGCATTAACATTCAAGATCTCAATATGGCTTATCCAAACGATAATTTTCCCATTCCTTTGATCGACTAGATTATAGAGTCCATATCTGATTTTGAGATCATGTCCCTCATGGATGTATTCTTAGGGTATAACCAAATTCAAATTTCTCTTGAAGACTAGCGCAAGATGACATTCACTACCCTTTGGGGTACCTTATATTATGGCATCATGTCTTTTGGTCTTAAAAATGTTGGGGATATGTATTAATGTGCCATGACCCACATTTTTCATGACCTCATCCATAAGATTGTTGAGTGTTATGTCAATGACCTCTTTGGTAAATACCTAAATTGGGATGAGAATGTGCAAGACCTCAAGATCATATTTGAGAATCTCAAGGAGTATCACATCAACCTCAACCCTGAGAAGTGCATTTTGACATTTTTATTGGAAAGTTTCTTGGCTTCCTCATTTTGAAGAGGGACATTAAAGTGGATGTTAAAAAGATCAAGTCAATCCCAAATATTCCTCCCTTATTAAATCTCATTTAGTTTCAATCCTTCCTTGGAATACTCAAATTCTTTAGACATTTCCTTAAGGAGTATGCTCATAAAAACATACCCCTCACACATCTTTTACTTAAGAACACTATGTTCTTATGGTTTGATGAAGTTCAAGTGGATTTTGAGGAATCAAAGCACATGTTTCATAATAATCCCATCCTAATGGCACCTATTAAGGGTTGAATGTTCATCTTGTTTACCTCTATCACTGATCTTTCAATCAGGGGCATACTAATTCAAAAGGATGACACTAGTAGAGAAATAGAGAGTTATTTACTACATCTCTCACACACTAGTTGGCCTTGAACTCAACAACTCTCTTGTTGAGTGGAAGAGATTGTTCCTCTTATTCACTATGAAGAAGTTAAGACATTACATTTTGGGCCAAACCACCAATGTGATTATCTAATCTGATCCACTCTACTACTTATTTGGCAAGACATACCTTGTTGGCAAGACTATGAGGTAGATCATGCTTCTTCAAAAATTTTGCCTCCACATTGTTAACTAAAAATACACCAAGGGTCTGGTTATAACTAAACAACTTGTTGAATTCCCATTACCCAACCCTAGTATAGAATTAGTTGATGATGCCTTTCTTGATGAGATTGTCTACTCAATCAACTATATTGAGGTCTCCAAGTGTGATTGGTATCAAGACATTATCCATTAATTTAAGACTCAATCTTATCCCGTCAATGTTCCTTCACAAGAATGATATTAGATCTACAAGCTTACCACTCACCATGTCATCATAAGAGGTATATTATTTAATAGGGGTCTTGATGATGTGTTGATGCAGTGCCTCACCCCTGAGGATACTACTCTTATGTTAGAAGAGTCTCATGGGAGTGTTTTTGATGGCCACCCAAGAGGGAAAACCATCATTTAACATATTATCAAGATGGGCTACTATTAGCCCACTCTTGTTAAGGATTCCATATAATATTCCAAGAAGTGTAAGATGTGCTAAGTAATTAGGGATGTTATTAATTTTATATAGGCCTCTTGCATTCTATTTTATCCCCTTGGCCTTTCTTGGTTTGGGCTCTCAACTTTGTTAGTGAGTTTAAACCTATCTCTTCTGATGGCCATCATTGGTTCATCACTGACATTGATTATTTCATGAAGTGGCTTGAGGTCATGCCTCTTAGTGGCATGTGTGGGAAGATTGTCTCCAATTTTATCCTAAACTAGCTCATTTGTATATTTGGGGTCCCCACCATTATTATGGCTAAGAATGGCCTGAGCTTCCAAAGCCTCGAGATGCATGAACTCACTGAATGATTTGGGTTCAAGCTCTACTTATCCTCCACCCATTACCCCAAGGGAAATAGGTAAGTTGAATCTTCAAATAAAAATTTGAAAAATATGATTCTCTATAACATATCCCATTCTAAATGGTACTATCATCTCATGCTCTATCCTACCCTTTAGGCCTACTAGACTAGCTTTCAGATGGCCATAGGGGCAACCCCATACTCACTCATGTATAGGTCTGAGGATATTATTATTTTAGATATATTATTCCTTCATTATAGGTTAAGACATTTGGATCTCTCTCTAATGAGGAAGAATGCATCGCCCACCTTGTCAAGATTGAGTAGCTCGATGAGCGATGCATTGATGCCCTTCAGCATAGTCATGCTTCCTAGCATTATCAATGTCACTAATTTGAGAAATTGGTGCACTTTCATCCATTCAAGGTATGTGATACGATCCTCATTTTTGACAAGGAGGGTCATAAGAAGGGAAAACTCATACATAAGTGGTTTATCCCCTTCATTATCATTGCCTCTCTAGAGAATATGGTTTATCATCTCTTGAATCTCAAAGGTGATCCCTTGTAGTACCTAATAAATGGGTTCTACCTTAATACATTTCATTTTTAGGGCCTATGTAGCCCTACAAGAAAGTATTCTATGGTGGTAAGGTGAGCCTTTCCTCCTTTCTCATATCACTAACCTTTATGCTACTTATATATGTGTGTGCATGTGGGTTCTTTATTAGTAGTTACTATTATTTAATCATATGTATTTATTAGTCTATATTAGATGAAGGATACAAATCACACACAAAATCATATACACACATATGATAATAGTCATATATATATATATATATATATATATATAATACATGTTTTTTCTCTAGGTACATCACATGGCTTCCTTTAAGCCTAGGGTCATATTCCCCAAAACTACCACATACATGAATATACATACAATACTATCCTAGTCAGCCTATGATTGGGATCTATCTGTGGTAGTCCAACTATAGGTATATATATTGATCTCTACCTCAAGACTAGTTGAGCCACCATCTGCTCTAGAGAAGCCATTTGGTTTACCCCATCCCTAGGTGCCTCAGCTCCTCTGGTCTACTCTCAAGCTATCTTAACCTATAGTTGATTGATATTAACCTCTTATCTAACTAATTTTGCCTCAAATCATGTTGTATCTATCTTATGTTGTGTTACATTTTCCTCATGCCATGTTGACTCTCCATCTAGCCATGGTATCTAGTGCCCTACCCTTGTTAGCTCAAGTGAGGCTCAAGAACCCACCGATCAGAAGTGAGTATGTGGCTATGTCCCCACTAGTAGATGGGATACCCACTCTATGGGTGGTGTCACCACCACATCATGGAATATCTACCTTAGTATTAGGTCTACCTAGGGCCTAATCCAATTAGGATAGTCTCCTACACACATATAAACAAAGCACATATGTTAGTCACATATCAACTCTTTCTAAAGGATGAGTACTAGAGATAAAGTTTTATCTAGAAAATACACTTATATTATCTAGTCATGTTGATGGCATCTATTCCCTCTGGTAGGTCATGATCCTCTTAGTGGTGGTAGTCCTTGTCATGGCTAACTCTCTCTAGCACTACCCCCCTCACTCTATTTTGATTTCCCATTGTGCTCAATCCCAGTTGGCCTGGGTTGTGCTCATCTTTCTCACTCTACTAAATCCTATCTCCATAGATATTGGTATGGCCCTTGTATACCTTAGAACTCATCCTATCCCACATGAATCTCCACCTTGACATTCTCTAGCCACACCACAAATTTATATGCATCAAAACATAACTACCACTACATCTAGGTCTAAGGTGGTACGTATAGGTCCAACCCTATCTATGAACTATATGGCCCATATAATTCCATCCTCTAGTGTAGGGTATTCATCTTTTCCCCATGGTGTCCTTAGTCAAGTTAGTGGGAGTCTCTCATAAGCCCAGGACATGAGTAGGCTAGGCTATGTCAATCCACCTAACCCTATGTATTAGATGTGATCTAGCTACTGGTATAGTTGACTAAGGATAAACTAGCCCCATGTATATATCTATCCTCCCTTTGTGTATTGGACACCACCTATCCAAGATATTGGTAGTCACCCCATACTCTGGTTAGTGTAGAGCCTCTCAACCATAGTGCCTAAATGGTGGTACCCTTGGTGATAGTTATGTGATCTATCCTCCATATCTATTTTTGTCTCAAAGGTGTCCTAGTAGGTAGATATCATCTATGGTTGTATCTTTCACCTATGTTATCTCTATATTTTTCCCCATAGGTTCCACCTCATAGAGATGGTAGACATCCTCAATGCTTAGGATGACCTTTAGTTATGTCCCCATCTAGAATACATATTTCTCAAGTACCCATGTGGTCACCAATTCATTCACCAAATCCTTAGTAACATAATAAATTCACATATACCCTTCTCCAAAGTATTTCACTCTATGGATGATCTTGGTCCTCCATAAGTAGAACATTTGCCTCCTTGACCAACCATCATGGGACTCTCTCTCAGTTCGTCACCTTACATAGTTTCTCTATGTTATCTAATCCCTCACCTATGAAGGATCCCCTTCCTTTGGTATGCTAAATCCTTTGTTTGTTTACATAATCAAGAAATAGGTAAATGAATTAGTGTATTATCCATAAAATAAGCAAACCAAGTGAAAAAACAATTGTTTTGATCTATTTTACTTATTTCCCTTTCTCTCCTCCCTATTCTAGCCCCTTATGAGTCTTCTCAAGCTCTTTCAGGCTCCTTGGGGACTCTCTACCTTAGGCCATGTATTTTTTCACAAAGTTATGGCATGGTAGTGGGCTAGGTTACATCCCCTATAGCCTAATAGTTCCCAAGGTTATAGCCCCTTAGGGAGCCTTAGGGTTCCTTGATTCTCCTTCCCAAGACCACCGTAAGACTTATTATCTTTTTTGATGTGTCCCCCTTAGTGTACCCATAATTTTGATTCCTTATTTCATTTGATTCATCCATCTAATAATTTTGAATTATTCAAAATGAGTGTTAGGCCTCCTAAAGCCCAAAAATGAACAAAATTTGCAAAAGTTTTGATAAGAGGACTTACCCCAAACCATCCTATATGATTGTGGTAGGCTCTCATATCCTCATTTGCTCTACTTGGGATTTGGTGGTTGGTTTAATCTCCTTTGGCTCTCTCATAGTGAAAATTAGAGTGAAAATGATTCATTTTTCTCTATTTTTCCCTCTTTTTAGTCCTTTTCTTGCTTTTTGTGGGCCGTTTTTGGGTATTTTACACTTTTTTTGCATTATAGATTGTGAAACCTCCATCTTAAGGGTTTTGGCACATTTTTAATGCATTATCATCCTCCATATTTTAATATGAGGCTTCTTCAATCCCACTCTAGGCCCAATTTTGACCCTAGGACCCCTTCTAGGTCCCCATTGACCTCTTAATCCCATGCCCCATGTCATGGGCACCCAAGGATATAAGTTACTCTTTTTGATTCTTTTACTTAGTGATTTCTCTAAGTTTTGCATTCAATCCATTCTAACTCCCTCTTTCTCTTTTTTGTCATGGTTATAGGTAGGGTCATTAGCTAGCTATAGTGGATCGAGACTTTCTCTAGTCTCATTGACTAGTATTCATCTTCTTTGATCTTCCCTCTGCTTTCCCTTGTTTCCTCTTCCCATAGCCAATATTAGTCAATTAATTTGCTTGTAACTTAGTCCCATTATTTTTTTCCCTCATGCAAATCACTTGTCCTACCCTATTTTAAGATTGCCTTTCCATAGTTACTAGTCTTACATCCTTGATCCCCATCATGGTGCACCTCTCAGTGGTAATTGACATAGATGGTAGTAGTTAGGGAAACCTAGGACTCATTGCTACATCTTGGAGTATTGATGATTCATAGGGCCATGAGCTTGTTGTAGCTAGTTTCTTCCTTACCAGTGAGATGAATAATGTTGATGAGTATCATGTAATAATTGGTACCTTGATTGATGATTGTGAGTTAGGTACATGCTATGTGTAATTATTATCTAACTCACTCTTAACTTATATTAACTAACTAGTGTCTGGGTTGTCCTTAGCTTTGAGTTGCTCCCCCTCTTTGAGGTGTCATGAGATTTGTTCTCCTTCTTTGAGGACATCTAATTCACCCATATCCCTCATAGGGAGAACACTAGGGTTGATGATTTAGTGAATATCATTCTATATTTTATGATTTGATTTGATATAACTTATGTCACTTCTTTGTAGGAGTTATATATGGAGCTAGAGTTGGAGTTGGATTCAAATTATGAAACATTTACACATCTACCCATGAATTACACCATTGATTTTTTCCACTGACATCCTTATCTGGTAAGTACATGAAATGTTATCTTTTATATTTTTAGTTCTTTCTTTATTTTAATTTCATGTGGCTTCTAGTTATTGCATAACACACCTTGTTCTTTTGAACATTGACTACTAGTACCTCAAGGGCATATGTAATCATATTTCCCATGACCCTACTCCTCCCTATGATTACACATCAGCTCA
>JARHVA010004792.1:1275000-1340000 GCA_037957365.1 Torreya grandis
ATAAAGATGGTTTTAGTCATGGGAGATGTAAATCAAGGATTAAATTCTAGTCTAAGGATAAATTTGAACTTTTTAAGTCTAAGGCACCCAGTTTGAGCCCCTCCTTAAATGCTCATATCTTTCATACTAGAGGGAGTTGGGACAAATGATTTTAGTATGTTTTAAGTACCCATATGTAGTTAAAATTAATTATGTATTGAGGTTCATTAAGTTTATAATTTTTATGTACTTAAAATTAATTATGTATTAAAGCATGCCAAAATGTAGCTCTAAGAATCTGAACAAAACCACTAGTATTTGGCAGGGGGTTACATAGGGTACTTAAAAAATAACTAGAAGGATATAAGGCTCAAGGATTATATATGATATAAGAGATCTATAGTGGCTATCTAGTTTTTTGGATTGCACCAAGATATGGATAGACTTGTAAACTAGGTTAGGGCTAACACGATTAGGCACACAAAGGATGCAGGTATCTCTAGCAGATCTAACCATAGCAAATCAAGTAGCTAAGATTATAAACTATTATCATATGAATTTCATAAATAACAATGAAAAATAAAGAGGGATAACAAATAATATGTAAACTTAGAAGCAAAGGCACTTTCAAGCCAAATGAAAGATATGTTAATCAATAAAGACGTTTTGAAGTAAGGGTTAAAGATCATACCTATTATAAGTTTGAGTTAACTCTTTATTTTTAGCTCTATTGTTTCCTAATAATTCAAATTTATAGTTTATAAAGAGAGATAAATTGTTTATGAAAGTTGTATAGATTAGTGTTGACCCAATTTTGCCCCTCTGGCAAAATTTTGGTTACCCTCTTCGAAAGCTATGAAAGGCCAGTCAATTTTAGGTTGCAGTCCATCTTCAGTTTCATGCTCAGTTCAACAGAAAGGTTCAATGGTTCAGTTCAATGGAAAGGTTCAAGCACCTTGGTTCAAAGGAAAAAGTTCAAGTCAACAGTTCAATACATCTAAGTCCCACAAAAAAAATCAAAGTTTTATGCAATGGGCGGCAAAATTGCTGCTCACGGTGGTGGGCAGGGAAAAAGAGACTGCCAACACAAACAGTAAGCAGAAAAATTGCCACGCAAAGTAGCCGATGGAGAAAAGAAGACAATCAACATCAGCCAACATCAACAAAAATGCCACGCATGATAGCTAACTTGGCTGACATCGGCAAAACTGTCATGCACGATAGTAAATCAACTGACGTCGTCAAAATTGCCACATGCAATCCATGACATTGGGTGGTAAAATTACTACTCACAACATCAAGCGGAAAAAAAAGGCTTGTAAAACATAGAAAAAGGCCTACCTAATGGGTAGAGGAACAGGACGCATGTAAAACAAGGTAGCAAGCATGGTCCCAGTAGACTTATGATGTCATCTACAGTGTTTTCCCTCTTCCCAATGAAGACTCAAGCAGCCACTTGCAAGCAAAGGCCAATGAGACTCCTCTTGGCTCTTCCCATATAAATATGCAAACTTGGTCATTTTAAAGGATCTTCTCCAATTTTGTAAAGAGCACAGCTCTCCAAATTCTTCACCTAAATCAATAAAATATTGTTTTTTGCCTCCATTTTGGATAGATTGTCTGTGTATGTTATGAGTATTATTTGTGTTTAGTCATTATCTCCAATGCTTGCACAGGTTAATGCCAACATACCAACCATCTACAAGGTGCCGATTTTGTAGCTAAAAGGAGAAGAGCAATATTTGAGAAGGACAAAATAGAGGAATTTGCTTGCAAGTGTGCATTCCATAGCACCTTGGTAAACCTCTGTTATGTATTTTCCATTATAGCCTCCCTGTTAGTCTTAGCAGCCTGGTTCTTTTGCCAAATGTGTATAGTATATTTTCATTTTTCTTGATTCTGAGAGTGGATGTGGAAGGTCAACCTTTATTTTGGTGTATCACCTCTTTAGAGTAGGCTATTTTTTTTCCTATATTTTCTTCTCCCTTTTCACCTCCCAGTATATCTATATATCTATATTTTACACTGCCTAAAATAAACAAGATACATCAGAGGGAACTAGCCCATACCTAGAGACTCTCCTCTCCTACTTCGCCATCCCACAAGTGAGAGAGGAGTTTTCATGTTGTGGGGAGAGGGCAGGAACCTATTTTCCTACTGCCAGGTGCAATCTCTAGTCATCAACAATTTTGGTATGCCTGGTGGGACTGTAATTTTATCAGTTTCTAATGTAGTAGTTTTACAAGATTGATGTTGGTCCTGCTATAGTCATTTCAAATATTTCCAGCATCTTGTGACTCCACTAGTAAGAGCTCAGTTCTTTATTTTAAGACCAGTCACTTAAACTTGTATGCCAAAAGTCACCATAAGGTCAACTTCAAGAGGGATCCCTTTTGTTTTCATTGAGCTACCTTTAAACTCTGCTAAAAGACTTAGGTTTGAAAGAACTCACCCTTATCCATTAGTAAATCCTCCTAGACTTGTTGCTAGGAACACCAACCCAGCTCAGCCATAGTTACAGCCTGTTCCAGCCATGGCATTGCCTTTTATAGCTTTTCATGGTGAGAGCCCTTTAAACCTCCCATGCTATGATTTGATTCTAGGAATAGCTCTCAAGAATGTACCTTCTTTTGATGGACTAGGACCTATTACAATTGTTGAGCATATCAAGAATATTGCCAACCTCTACAATATTCACAATATAACAGAAGAAAATATTGCCATCAGACTGCTAACTTTGTCTCTTAAAGGGAAGGCTCTTGATTGGTATGGAACCTTGCCTGTGAATTCCATACATTCTTGGAATGAATTGGGCACCCATTTAACTGGTCATTTTGGGGAGGAAAGTGATGGCCTCTCTCTTACAGAGCAGCTGACGACTATAAAGAGAGCTCCACATGAGTATATGCAGGACTTCAACACGTGGTTTCAAAACACTTGGGATAGAATTCTTGTCCTAGTAAGGCTGACTCCCAGTGATGCTTTCTTATACTATTTAAAAGCATTAAACAGTGATATTACTGTGATGATCTAATCTATGGGAGGACACATATTGCCTGTTGCTTACAACATTGCCATAACAGTCGAGAATTGCCCGGTACAAGACGAAAAGATCGCTCCTAGGCCTAACATGCCACTTTTCCCAGAGATGATGCCCCCTATACAGACCATTGTTCCCACCATTGCTCCCCTGCCAACCATTGAGAAGCCAACTACTATTCCGTCAAATGAACTACATGAGGTTAAAAGCCTGTTGCAAAACATGTCAAATGAACTTGTAGCTCTTAAAAGGCAACAAGCTCAAAATAATAAGCTGAATCTAAGATATCAACATTATGGTCAAGCACCTAAAAACCCTTTTCAAGGTTATAATCAAGGACAAGGTCAGCTCACTCAGACTAGGCCTTATCAAAATTATAACTCAGGCCCCTCTTTATCATCTAAAGCCATGGTGCCTACTCAGAATAACCTTGTATAGGAATAGCCTGGCTGTTCAACCATAGGACATGGTCAAGAGCAAGCTATCCATATGAATGATATGATGATTTTTTTCTAGAATTCAAAAAATTAGGTTGCTGATCATTCCTAGTTTTTTGAGTTTCCAATTCATTTCAGCACGAGTAATAATCAAACTCAGCCAGATTCTACTCTGATAAATCATGAAGAAGGTGAGCTCTATGTAATTAATTATGGGGGCACTGTAGGCAATTAGGCTAATTGCATTACAGCTGATATGAGATTTAAAATAAGAGCAATTAGAGAAGTGCAGGCTCCCCCTCAAGCAGCAACGAATCTTCCACCACACCCTTTTCAAAGGGCCCCAATTTTTGGTCAACCATTTGCACCTCCAGCTCCTCAATCTACAGCTCCAGCTGGGATCAGCTCAAAGGAAAGCATGAAGGGAATCAGCCCCCAAGTGAATATAGTTGATCAAATGAAGAAATTGCATGTGAGCATTTCTCTATGGGATTCATTGTCTCTTCCAGGATAGAAGGATGTATTGAAGAAAGAATTACATGAGCTAGATTGACAGGCCATCCCATCAGACACTTATAACATCCTAATGACGAATGGGCAGACTTCTACTTCAGATCAGGTAAAGAAAAAAAGAAAGGACTCCCCCCTTTTATGTATCTTTGATCATAAGGGATTTCTTAGTACACAATTGCATAATTGACAGTGGGGCCAACAGTTCAGTAATGCCCAAGTGCATTGCTGATAAGATGGGATTAAAGTATGAAGTAATGAACAAAAGAGTCTTGTAGCTAGATGGGATGCTTGAAAAGATAGTTGAGATCCTAAAGGGATTAAGTTTAACATTGCATGCCTACCAGACATTCTCAATCCCCCATGATATAGTGGTAGCAGACGTTCCTCCATATTTCACAATCTATTTGTTTAGGGACTTTACATCCAAGATAGGTGGCTATCTAGCAGTGAACTGGTCATATCTAGTTTTTAGAACCAAGTATGGGACCAAAGTGAAAATCAAATTTGAGCCACTCTACAAGGACCACCTAGAGCCCTATTCACCTAAGGTAGCAAACAATAGTTACACTATCATCGATCCAGAAGAGTCTTAGACGGACAAATCTTCATCTTTTGCTCTTGAAGGAGTCACAGATCTACTCTTGGATGAGTGGGGAAGTGATAAATTTGAGCACGATCCTTATAATTTTATTGAGGAAGCAGACCTTGGCATCTATTACTTGCATGAAGAGGGCACCATTATGCCCAATATAATGAAGGAAAATAAAGAGGACGTTGGCCTGTGGTAGCTATACTTCGATGGTTCCAGAAGTAAACTGGGCACTGGTGGTGGGGCAATGTTAGTTTCCCCTTCTAAAGAAAGGTAATTTTTAGCTTTCCATTTCTAGTTCTCTTGCACATGTAATGTTACAGAATATGAGTCTTTGATTCATGGACTTGAGTGGGAAAGAAAGAGAGGGATCAGGAAGTTGCAAATCTTGGGGGATAGTGAGCTAATTGTGAACCAAATAAGAGGCCTGAACTTGACCAAAAACTCCTTACAAAAGTCGTACAAGCATAGAGTCTGGGACTTGATGGAGGATTTCCTTGCTCTTAACATTACCTCGATTCCCAGGGAACAGAATAAGCAGGCTCATAGGCTGGCAACTATTGGTGCCCAATTTGATGTTTCAAAAGAGATAAGCAGGGATTGTGGTTCACACCATTTAAAAGTGGTAGTTCGGCCTTCAATTCCAAACAATGTTAAAAATTGGTAGGTCTTTGAAAAGGACCAGCATATAGCTCTCTTCCTATATGAAGAAGCTGAGTTCACAGTCCATAATCAAGTGAAATTGTAGCAGCAATATGGAAACTAGATTGTTCAATTAAAGAACAATAAACTCTCTAAGGGTCTGGTCACACTTGAAAGTATTTTCAACAGAGATGACCAACTAAGAAATGACAAAGCATGCATCACTACTAGAGAGGAGAATTATGAAAAAGTTGAAATCTTCAAGGACAAGTTACTAGTGTTTGGTAAGGTCTACACATTTCAAGAAAGGCAAGCTTTCATTCTGTTGTGTCAGGAGTTCGCTAATGTCTTTGCTTGGAATTATAACGACTTGAAAGGCTTCGATCCAAGACTTGCCCATCACACCATTGAATTAGAGGAAGGTGCAAAACCAGTCACACAAAAGTAGAGGCCTGTTAATCTGATGATCGAACTCCTTATGCAGAAAGAATTGGTCAAGTTGATTGAGTCCAGCATTATATTTTTGATCAAACATTCCTCATGGTTAGCCAATTTGGTTCCAATTAGAAAGAAAAATGGGGAGATCAGATTGTGCGTCAAATTTAGAGACCTTAATAAAGTCTCTTTAAAGGATCATTATCCCCTTCTAAACATGGAACAGATCCTCCAAAAGGTAACCGGTTCCGAACGTTTCTCCCTCCTGGATGGTTATTCAAGATATAATCAAATTTTGGTGTGAGGTTGTGACCAATACAAAACAACCTTCACCACTAAATGGGGAATGTTCACCTACCAAAATATGCCTTTCAAGCTATCCAATGCTAGTGCTACCTTCCAGCAAGCCATGGACATGGCTTTCAGTGGTTTGATAAATAAGAATGTGCTGGTGTACCTCGATGATATAACAGTTTTGTCTAAGGAGGTAGGCTAGCACATGGAACACCTCAGGCAGATTTTTGAGAGGTGCAGGGAATTTGGCATCTCCTTAAATCCAAAAAAATGTGTATTTGTTGTTCATGAGGGGAAATTTCTTGGCCAAATTATGTCTAAGGAAGGTTTGTCTATTGACCCTGAGAGAGTCCGCTCCATTCTGGAGATGTCCCTATCGAAGCACAAGAAAGGCCTACAGAGTTTCTTTGGCCAAATAAATTTCATTCAGAGGTTCATTCCAAATTTTGCTAAAATAGTTAAACCACTAGCCTCTATGCTGAGGAAAGGTGAAGAATTCAAATGGATAATGCCAAGAAAAGATAGCTTTAAAGCCATCAAATAGGTTTTGACCTAGGTTCCCGCTCTAATCAGCCCCGACTTCAATAAAGACCTCAATCTCTTACCTTCAGCAATGGAGAAGTAATATCTACTATGCTTACTCAAGAAAGTAGTGATGACCTCGAGTAACCACTTGCCTTCTTCAGCCAAGGGTTAGAGGACTTTGAAATTAGGTACACCTATGTAGAGAAGCAAGTCCTGGTAGTAGTGCATAGCCTGAAGAAATTTAGATATATGTTGTCAAACAACAAGATCCATCTCATGGTTCTACATCCTGGCATCAAAGATTTCTTGACCAATCAAGACTTAAATGAGAAAAGAGTAGGATGGATCACCAAGGTGATGGAGTATGACATAGACATCAAAATCACCAAGTTGGTGAGAGGAAGGGGCCTGTGTGAACAACTAGCTACAGATTTGAGACAAAAAAGTGAAGATAGCTTGTTGATCCATGACACAACCACTGTAGAAGAACAAGCTGTCATAAGAGATTGGACTCTGGACATGAGGCATTTCCTTCTTATGGGTGAATGTCCACAGGGTCTCGATAGGGCCGGAAGAAGGTATTTTAAACTTTAGTCCCTTCCTTATGTTTTGATTGATGAAGTATTATTTAGGAAGGATCTCGCTGGGGTTCTCTTAAGATGCATTGGCCCTAGTCAGGCTGACAAGGTATTGGCTGAGTTTCATGATGGGCCAGTAGGCAGCCATTTCACCCCTAAGATCACAGTGGCTAAAGTAATGAGATCTGGTTATTTCTTGCCCACTCTTTTCAAAGATACCTATGCCTAGGTAAGGAAGTGCTAGAAGTGTGCACTTTTTGACAGAAAACAATGATTAGCTACCATGCCCCTATAACCCATTCAAGTTAAACAACCATTCATGCAGTGGGGCCTATATTTTATAGGGATGATAAGTCCTCCCCTAGTGCTAGACACAAATGGGTCCTGACTGCTATGGATTATTTCACTAGGTGGGTGGAAGCCATTGCTTTGAAGGAAGCAAATGAAAGCACAGTCTTGGATTTTTATGAGGACTTAGTGACACATTTTGGCATCCTAACCACTATAATTTTACTTAATGGCTTGGCTTTTCTGGGAACCAAAACTAGTGAATGGGTGTTGAGGTATGGTATATACCTCAGCACTTCATCAAATTACTACCCATAGGGAAATGGGCTAACTGAGTCCACAAATAAAAATCTGATCAAAATTATAAAGAGGACCATGGAGGAAAATTAGAGAACTTGGCATGCCAAGTTGAAGACAGCTCTATGGGCTGATCAAATCACTCCGAAGAGAGCAATCATAAATTCTCCATATATGCTTGTGTATGGAAGGGAAGTAAGGCTTCCCATCTCACTCAAATTGCCAACACTGGACCTCGCTCATCAACTACAACTAAAAGAAGGAAGTAGCATGGAGGTCAAATTGCGTAAACTAATGGAGCTCCAAGAGATAAGGGACCGTGCCATGGCTACCATGTCTAGTCACCAACAACAAATAAAAAGACGCTTTGACAAGAAATCTTTGCCAAAGGATTTCTCTAAAGGAGACATTGTCTTGAAATGGGATGAAGATAGAGCTAAGCTCAAAAAACATGCAAAATTTGATGCCCTTTGGAGTGGTCCTTACATTATTACTCAGTGCAAGCAGTATAATGCATTTCAGCTCTCCAAGTTGAATGATGAAGAATTGCGTATCCCAGTCAATAGGATACATTTGAAACATTGCCACTAATTTTTGGTTCATCTATACATAGTTTCCCTTGTTTTTTCATGTTTTTCCCTAAGTGCAGTTTGCACAGTTAGTTGTTTTTAGTCTTGTGTGTTTCCCTTTATGTGTGGGGGTAAATTTTGTATTTTTGATCTTGGGATCTTTTGGGCTATTATTAATTATTTCAAGCTGCATCTGACTCCATGCCTAATGGATATTCAAAGGCAACTAGGTCCTAAGCATAGTAGGCATGCTTCCCCTGGGAGTCACCAAATTTGTTGACCCAATTTTGCCCCTCTGGAAAAATTTTGGTCACCCTCTTCGAAATCTATGAAAGGCCAGTCAATTTTAGGTTACAGTCCATCTTCAGGTTCATGCTCAGTTCAACGGAAAGGTTCAATGGTTTAGTTCAACGGAAAGGTTCAAGCACCTTGGTTGAAAGGAAAAAGTTCAAGTCAACGGTTTAATGCATCTAAGTCTCGCAAAAAAATTCAAAGTTTTATGTAATGGGTGGCAAAATTGCCATGCACGATGGTAGGTGGGGAAAAAGAGACCACCAACACAAGCAATAAGCGGCAAAATTTTTGCACAAAGTAGCCGATAGAGAAAAGGAGACGATTAACATCAGCCAATGTTGGCAAAAATGCCACACATGGCAGCTAACTCGACTGACATCAGCAAAACTACCGTGCACGGTAGTAAATTGGCCAATGTCGGCAAAATTGCCACATGCATTCCACACCATTGGGCGGTAAAATTACCACTCACAACATTAGGCAGCAAAAATGGCCTGTAGAACACAGAAAAAGGCCCACCCAGCAGGCAGAGGAGCAGGCCACATGCAAAATGAGGCAACAAGTATGGTCTCAATAGACTTATGATTTCATCTACAGTGTTTTCACTCTTCCCAATGAACACTCAAGCAACCACTTGCAAGCAAAGGCCAATGAGACTCCTCTTGGCTCTTCCCATATAAATACGCAAACTTGGTCATTTTAAAGGATCTTCTCCAATTTTGTAAAGAGCACAGCTCTCCAAATTCTCCACCTAAATTAATAAAATACAATTTTTGCCTCCATCTTAGATAGATTGTCTATGTATGTTATGAGTATTATTTGTGTTTAGTCATTATCTCCAATGCTTGCACAGGTTAATGCCAATAGACCAGCCATCTACAAGGTGCCAGTTCTGCAGTTGAAAGGAGAAGAATAATATTTGAGAAGGACAGAATAGAGGAATTTTCTTCCAAGTGTGCATTCCACAGCACCTTGGTAAACCTCTGTTATGTATTTTCCATTATAGCCTCTCTGTTAGTCTTAGCAGCTTGGTTCTTCTGCCAAATGTCTAGAGTATATTTGCATTTTTCTTGATTCTAAGAGTGGATGTGGAAGGTCAACCTTTATTTTGGTGTATCACCTCTTTAGAGTAGGATGATTATTTTCCTATATTTTCTTCTCCCTTTTCACCCCCCCAATATATTTATATATTTGTATTTTGCACTACCTAAAACAAACAAGATACATCATAGGGAACTAACCCATACCTAGAGACTCTCCTCTCCTGCTTCACCATCCCACAGGTGAGAGAGGAGTTTCCATGTTGTGGGGAGAGGGTAGGAACCTATTTTCCTACCACTGGGTGCAATCTCCAGTCGTCAACAATTAGTTGAAGCATGTAGGATCCTACTATGTAATGAGAAATGTTTTCAATGCAACCATAATATATAATGGAAGATATTTCAAGAAATGAATATATTATTAACCATATAAAAAGGAATAAAATTCAAGAACTCTCCTATATAATTCCTTAAAAAAGCTAAATCAATAAAATAATCGAAACCTATCATGTATATTACTACAAATAAATAAGAATTTCACTTTGCATAACAAAGTGCCCTCATATCAAACTCAAAAGAAGTGTGAAGACTTTATACCAATTGATTATCCAAGATAGGAATTGGGAGAGTAAGAGGATCAAGTTTTGTGTTATCTGAGTCTAGACCAAGAGCCAACATTTATGGAAGAGGTGAAGGAGAAGCTACCAATCTATGAGAGAGCTAATATAAGGAGAACAAGAATGGGTACAATTGAGTCTTGAGAGAGACAGAGAAATAAATGAGATTTAGGAACACTTTAGAGAGAAATTTGAATTACCAAGATAAGTTTTAGTATGGTAGGTCATCCCTTGTCATAATTAAAGCTAAGTGTGCTATGAAAGAACCAAGTGAGATTCAAGAAGGCAACCAAGATTTTAGTGTGATGTGCAAGTGGGAAGATTGGAGAAAAAATGTAGGAGAGAGAGAAGAGAGATGATACAATTAATGAGAAATTGACATATAACTCAATTCTAATCCACCAAATAGTCAAAAACTAGTTATTTTTAGCCATTTGGGCCCAAACAGGGGCCATTTATACACTTTTAACATAAGCTACGGCCAAGGCCATAGTTTTTATGCAGGAAACATGCAGACTAAGCTATAGGTTTCCTACCTAAGTCATGACCTAGGTCAAATGGACACTTTGGGTGGTCAAATGGCCTTTGGAAGGGTCCCAAGTGGTGTCTAGATGGCCTATCTAGTGCACAAAAGGTCTGAGATGTGTTAAGGATGTGTAGGGGATGGGAGTATGATGTGGGAAAGGCAAAAATAAGTGGTATATGCCTCAAAGTGGGATAACCAAGTTCAATATTATACACATGAGTTGATGTGTAGTCATAGGGAGGAGTAGGGTCATATGAAGTATGATTAAATTTTCATAGTTAGATCTCACTTATAGAGACTTGTAAATGATTTTTTCTCAAAATTTTCTAATGAACCACCTATGTGCATGATTGATTATTACTACATGAAGTCTGATACAAAATATAAATTGTTCTACCTATTATATTTACCTCATAAAAATTATGTGGGGATATAATATGTCATAAGGACCCTCTATACCAAATTTGATGTTTTGACTCCATGTGTAGGTGCTCCAAAACTTTAAAAACCTTTTAAAAATTCACTAGGCATTAACTATTTCTAAAAGTGGGTGACTATGCTAAAATTTTGATTACTTGAACTATTTATAGGAACTTTAGAATAACATGGGAGGCTTTATATGGTCATAATTATGATTTTTACCAAAAATGAAGGCTTGACTTTGACTGTAGATACCTCAAAATGACCAATTCCTTCAAGAGAGGCTCCATGAGTTGACTAAGTTTAAGGACTGTACTATCATTTAAAGCCCCATATTGATATATTTATAAGTTAATGTCATCATTTTTATCTTTAATCATCCTTTTTAACATGCAAATACTTTATACCCCTATGATATCAACTCCATAAGCCTGGAGATAGGCTTTTAGCCTCATGGCTGTAGGTATGCTTTTCATGGAAATGCATATTAAATTCAGTTTGAGTCCTTATTTATGGTATTATCTTGATCCCAAACCTTATATACACTTAATTTAAACACTAACTCCTTTATAACACCATCCCTCTTGAATATGATCTTCTCTTGAAAGTCCCCCTCATTAGATTGCCCACTCTTCACAAGCTCTTATCCATTCAACATAACAGATATTATTATGCGATTCATGAGTTAAACATAACCACTTTAATGATATTTAATTATCATATTTAACTTTATAAAAAACATTTAATCCTCTCAAACATCCACCAATACTCACTTTCACATCTCAAGCTCATAACAACACCACTGGCTTGTAGCCTTTTTTATTACATTTCTCCTTATTTAAAACAAATATCAACCTTCCTAAGGATACGAGACCACTTTAAACCATAATATATCTCAATTCAACCCTTCAAAAATTTTCAAGGTCTGAATCTAAGATTAAAAGGTACTTCATTTGTTAGCATGCTTCAAATTAGGCCTCTTAAGCCCTATCACACACCTTAGACCTAAAATCCATATTATACCATATGGAATAAAAATAAAACCATATGATTCAATTTTTATATGATAAAATATACCTAATTAAAAAATAATATGATTTTTCATTTGTTAAAACTTGAGATATAGGGTTTTGTGGTTAGAAACCCTAGATAGGTAAATATACAGGCTTACAGAGGCTAAGAGACTTAAAAAATTATTTTATTAAGATTTGGGAGGTTTAAATTGAAAAAAATACCATATATAGGTATTTTTTGACCTCCCCCATCTTTAAAAATAGGTTATAAGCAATGGTCAACCCTAAAATTGTTGAAATAACTCAACAAAGAGTTCTAAATGCTTTTTACATGATATGTTAAAATAGGCAAGGCTTAAGATCCATTTATTTAGTTTTACGAGGTTAAAATAACTTATTAATTTCTAGTTATTACCTTTAGGTACCCACACAACTAATAAAATCATTTTTTCCCATCTGAAAACAATAATTTAGGCTTTATATACACTTAGAAAATGAGGACTACGAGACATAGGGGGAGAGAAATTGGTGTATCTTGAGATTTATGAGGTATAAATACCTAATTATTTTTAAATTTTAACTTTTAATAGATAAAAAAACTATTAAAATCTTTATATTTCATCATCCAACCTTTAAATACCTTTAAAATGCCTTTTTTGATGGCCTACATTTACATGCCAAAATCCTAAATTTGGCCAACTTGCATTTTTATTCATTTTACCTTGAAATTTAGAATATTATCACTATAAAAAGATTTAATAAGACATAAAATCACCCCAAATTCTTAAGAAACACTAACATGAGGTTTAAACCATCTTTCATATGTTGAATCCCTTCAAGAAGTTTGCCTATCTCTATATTCTCCTCAACAAACAAGCATAGGAATATGTAAAAATAGAGGGTAATTACACTAATTTTTAAGAAAAAAAAGATATTTTATAGGTTTATAAAGTCACGGTTACAAATCCTACCAAATTTTATGCATTTTGGATTCATTTTTTTTTGTAGGTGCTTTTTACTAAAAGCTAGTTTGAGTTGTCTGCTTGTTCTAGTCTCACTAGGCCTATAACTACGTTTTCATTTTTTTCCCACCTTATATTGAGCTATAACATGGTGAAAATTAATTTTATGTATCATTAATATATTTATTTAATTTATCTCACCCTCCATTAGTTAACTTGCATACCTATGCAAACTATCACCACACCATTTCTCCTTCTTGCTTGCTAACCTTAAATAACACAAAAATACCTTAACATCTCTAAATAATGAAAATTGTAATGTTTTTTCTATATTAAAACTAAATATTCATGAATTAAAACTTATAGGGTTTAAAATTTTTCTTATATTGGTTTATGTGACATCACTTGGTGTTCATGAACACTTAACTAGGCTCCTAAAACTCCATTAAAACTTCTTGTGACATCTACTCCATGCGACTATTATAGGTGGAGATTTGTTTATATAAATTGGAATTACTTGACCTAATAACCACTTTCATGAGCTTATTAACATTTTTTTATTCATATTCCATATGTATTTATTCAAAAAACCTTGAATTGTCTCATGAAATAAACCATTTCACTTTTAGACCTCTAATAATACCCTTGTTTGTTGTAAGTGGTCATTTGACCTTAACACTTACCAAGAATTTCATGAAGGTGTGGAATTTATATCTCCATATAGTTCTCATTTTATGTTAGGATGAAATGGAGAGGTAAATTTATTTCTCTTAATGTTAACACATGATTATTACTAGCCCTATGATCATAACCTACATGTTTGACCTACTCACCAAGATATGGAGATGAAGGTACATTACTAGACCTCAAAGTGTTCCTTAGCACCATGAGAGAAAATGAATTCTTGAAACTCATTTGAACTACCTTCAAAGAATGTAATATAATTCTTTGGTAACTTTTAGAGAGAATGATCATGATGACATCACTAAAAACCATTCAAACACTAGAAACTCATATCTACAACTGTACCTTATTGAAGATACTAAAACACCAAAACTATCTCAAAGTAGAATATGATCAATATAGAGGCTTATGAATATTTTATTGGATGAATGAGGTATGAAGTGACTTAAGAACTAACTTGAGAACATCTAAAGATGAGTTCACTTGCTTGATAACCCAAGTTTTATTCTAAAATTGATCAAAAGAAAAAAAAATTATGCCATAAGTACCCCCTAAAATGATTTAGCTGATGAATCCAATTTTAAATTGTCATATTTTCCCATAAAATAAATCCCATAAAACCATTCTTCATTTTTGGATTATAAAGAAAAGAAACAAAAGAAAACCTAGACCATGTCTAGATGAATAAGCCATCTAGACACCCCTACACTATTAGTGATTGTTCATAAATATGGCTAGATGAACCATACCAAAAATGACATAAATTAAAATTCTATTAGATTTTATATAATTTTCCAATAGATTTTGGACCAACTCTCTCTCTCTCTCTCCTAACCATACCAATTGAGAACCTGAGACTCTCCTAGATCTGTCCAAGACTGCCCAAAATGGTTTTTCATTAAAATGAATAACCAAAAGCTTGACTATGTAATCTAACACTTGGGAAAGATTTTTTATGATTTAAATTAACTTTCCTTCCTTTTGGAAAACTTCGAAAGTGCTTGCTCTCCTAGAGCTATCCAAGACTGCCCAAAATGGTTTTACTTAACATGAAGAACCAAAAGCTTGCCTATATAATCTAACAATTAGGAAAGGTTTCTTATGATTTAAATGACCTTTCCTTCCTTTTGGAAAACTTCTAAAGTTCTTGGAATTACATTAATGTAAAAAAACTTGCTTCATGCCTAGTTTGTAGTTAATAGTTTTTCCTCACCCCTACTAGTTTATGTGCTTGAATATGATTTCAAAAGACCATAAGAGGATATTAGGGTCACCATGGATGATTTAATATGATATTTTACCCTCTATATTAATCAAAACCTTCAAAAATATGATCTGTTAAACCTCTAAAAGGCTCCAAAATGTATCTTTTTGCTCTTAAACTCCTCCACTCCAAATGAATTGAATTGGCCTTAAACATGTCCGAAATAATAAAGCACATGATAAAGATGTGGGAGGAATTCAAAACCAATGTGACTTCCTCAAAAATGTTACTTTTTCACATAGAATATCTATTTTAAAGACCCTTAAGTCATCTACTACATGTTTGAGGGTCTTTTGGGAAAATTAGCTTTGTTAGACCTCATTTTTGACCCTTTAGAATCTATAATACTTTATGGAAACCTCCTTCATTCCCTTGAATGTTTGAACACCATGGAAACTAAATAGATCCTTTACTTATAGTTGAATACTTGTTTTCAAGCCTTTTCCTCAAAATCTCCAAATTCACCTTAAAACTTGCTTAAAGTGTTTCAAAATATTTCAAAGGACATGAGGTAGGGTCATGAGGTTTTGTTTTCTCTTTCCACCATTTGATCATCCACTAGATAAGGACTCTACTCATATCCTTAGATCACATTAGGACCTTCCAAGATACTGTATTACACTATCAAGTCAGGAATTAGAAAGAGACCAGTCATGTGGGTAAAGGTTATTGAATGGTCTAAGAGACTGGCCTGATCCATCTAGGCAATGTGATCTAGGATTTTAACTCAAAAGAGGAGGTTAGTATAGACTTAGTCTCAAAAACAATGAAAAATTAACTCACTAACAATCTAACATCTTTTAGGCCTGATCGTGGGGGGAACATAATGATTAAACCAAATGACAACTCAACAAAATATGGAAGAAAATGAGAAATATAAAAATAAAAACATAAATTCCTTACCAAATCCTTGATATCTCCAAATGGTAATTTGGTTGGTTTGATCATTTTATGCATAAGAATTCTTCATCAATAACATATGGCTAACATCATCTCCTCTATGCATCATTGTTGAATACTTATCCTGATTGATGGATTGGTGGCTTGATGGATTTGGCTCAATTTTGGCATTATAACACTAGGCTTTTAGCTTCATGAATCTATTCCTACATTATCACTCTAGTTTGATTGATCTCTCTAAATGAAGAGCTTTAGGCTTGCTTTCATAAACTTTCAAATCCCTTAGAATGGGTTAAATATAACCATGGTTGATTTTGGTATATTATTAATATATTCTTTTAGATATTTTCTAAAAGTGACAACTCACCAAGGTAATGAGTGTATTCTAGGATGTTATAAGATGATCTTGATTTTTTTTAGTAATTCATTTATTATCTCATGGGTGAACTCAATTAGTACTTGAAATTGACTCAACTTGATAATTTATTTTGATTAGGATGTAAAAGTCAATTAATTTTTTTTAGGCATTTGATCATTTGTTTGATTTTTATTGATTCACTATGTGCATTTTCCTTGTTTAATTGATTTAATAGGTCAAGTTTAATTATTTCAAGGTTATGAAGTTAAATTTGAGACTAATAGAAATTCATAGGTTAAATTTTCAATGATTAATAATAATTGGTCTAATAGTCTGATGTAAAGCCATTGGTGGCCAAATTTACATGTCTAAAGTTTGCCCCTATTTGGGAAGATGTTTCAAGTTGCAAGCATAGTAACATATTTTTCAAGAATAAGATGGTTCTTTATTCTTATGAATGCAATTGTAATGATTGAACTATAACTTCTCTCCTCAGGGAGAAGTTAGCAAGTGGGTTAGCAAATGATCCCTTGAAAGAAAGAAGTAAAATGATGGGACCAAACAAATGAAGATGATGGGGTCGACACATAATGATTTGCTCAAAGTTAGGCAAAATCACTTATAAATGCAAGTGGGACAATGTACAATGGTTTGAACAAAGGAATTTATAATAATTATACCTTGATAGTGGCAACATGTTATGATAACATAATGATTTTCCCCAAAAGGTGATATAATCATTGAGAAGATGAAGTTTCTCCAACTAGGATAAACAAACAAGAAAGGAAAATTGGTGATAACACAATGATTTTCCCAACAAGGTGATATAATCATTAAAAATGCATGTGGGATAGTGTACAATGCTAATATAGTATACCCAAATTATGAAAAACATGATTGATGGTTGATGATTGATAACTTGATATAAAATATAAAGATGAATTGGAATAACCTACTAGTAGGGAGATGCTCATCCAAACTAACAATGGTCAAAATTCTTTTATTACTTAATTAATCTATTTGGGATATGATTAGGATTGTTGTTGATGTTAGTGCCAATAAGATGGTGATGTTGCATTGATGTTGTAGACCTCTCAAAGCTGATTTTTGCTATAGAATTTGATGGTAGGCCTCATGATAGCACACCATGGGGGATTAGCTAAAATATACATAAGGACTAACTCTTGATATCCAATACTCAATGTAAAATAATTGTACTAATGATAAAAACCATGATGACAATGTAGACATTTGAATATGGATAGATTCAAGAATAATGTTTAACAAATAACCCAATGAACACACATAGACTGAATCAAGGCAATAATGCTAAAATTAAACAAACAAGCACACAAAAATAAACAAAATAGACAAACAAAGAAACAAACAAGTATTAGTACCTATGTTAGTATAAATAACACAATGAACATTGCCCCTAGAAACTAGGTGAAAACTAAACAAATGACCAAGATGGGGGAATAAAAGAAAAGGACAGGGGTGGCTCAGATATCCCCATATATATTAGACAAGTGGATACTATCTACAGAGTTCCATGGATATAATTATCCGACAAAACTTCAAGCCTAATTTAGTTCTCCCAAAAAATGGGAATAAAATGATGATTGATAGAAGACATGATGGATGTGATAGAATAATATGGATGGACTCACGAAATGGTGATAGCATAGAATAAAAGGCAAAAAAGGATGGGGAAAGTAAGGAATAGATGATATTTTTAGGGTTCATAGAATACTTAAGGCAAATAAGTGGTCAATGTTTTTTTTTTTTTTTCTAAAAAAATTAAATGTTTGTAGAATTTTTGAAGCATCTCAACTCAATCGAGAATGATGAGACACTAAAGTGGTCCAAGATCACAAAATGGTGAGAGCATTCTAACTTGAAATGATGCTCACAAAATAGTGAGAATGTGGCTAAAGGGGGATTGAGCTGACCTCAACATGAATCAAATGAAACCCACATAATTATAAATGGCTTTAGTTCATAGTAGTTCACCTCATAGTAGAGGAATCTAACTAGAGTAGCATCAAATTTAAATAAAATAGGCATAGTTGGTATGATGGCATAGTAAGACATAGGAATGGCTAGGTGATATGTTAAGGCACAATAAAAAAATGTTTCCCCTAGTTTACCCATAGGTATTTATAGGTAAGATATAATTTATAGATCAATGACAACATGCAATATAATTAGTATCAAGATTGGTGAACACTGATTTGCCCTAGTAGGTGATATAATCAGGCTCACATAAACAAAATTGTTAATAAGGGAATAAGAAATAAAGGATGTAACTACCAAAACTTCTATCATACTATTCCAAAATACAACCTCTATCTAAAATGCTTGGAATAATTTTTGAAATTGATCTGATTCTATATACTAAAAACATGAAACTAATAGATGAACCAAGGTCAAACAGACTAGGTTAATAGGATTTAAAACATGTTTAGTTGAGTAGAAATAGAATGGTAAAATGGTATATAAGATGGCCTTGTTTAGGACACTGATGGTTTGATTTATTGGATAGAATAGTAGGAGGGTTTTCCCCAAGTGGTAGGGTGAAGGAAATGATTATGTGACAATGACAAATGGATATGCAACAATGGAAAATTGAAATGACATGGTACATATTTCTGGCTGATGATGATCATTGGTTTTTTATGCTTGTGGCTTGGGTATGCAATTTTGTTGTTCTTGTTGATGTGGAGATACATGTTTTGATCAACAAATTATACAACCAAAATAGCCAATCATGTTAATTACTAGTCCACACCTTGTATGAATAGCTTCTTTGTCAAGAATTGGCTATATATTTGGATGCCAAGAATATTTTTGTGATCTTCATTGGTCATTGATTATGTTCCCTTAAAACACCAAGACAAGGTATATTTGTAGCCTCTATAAAGGAAGTGTGGCCATAGATGGTAAATAAGGATAAATGTTGAGTGACAGGTTTGATTGGGAAATGGAATGGTGGATGACAATAGAATGGATAATGGTGGGGAAACAAATGAAGATCAAGATTTCCAAGCACACAATGTTAATAATTATAGATTTGACATAACTTTGGATGTGGTAGGGCCAAAGACTTGTGAATAAACTCTTAATAAGACCACCATATTTTTATCTTGTTTGGTCCTAAGAGTAGCTACCATATGATTACGTTTTAGAGTGAAAACTATTTTGATTTGATCTTTAATAATGTTTTTGTTAAGATCTGAAAAACTTTTATGCTCAACCATTGGTGCCTTGAATAGGTTTCTACCAATGAAATTGTATTAATGGTGATGCTAAAGTACTAATCCTCAAAAACCATAGAAAGATCATAAATGTATTCATATTGATCTGCTAGGCATGCATAACCAATATTGTAATAGTCACAAACATATTCTATTTTTGAATCTGATTTTGACTTAATAGACTCTAAATATTATGTCAAGATTAATGTTGATTCTAAATTTGATGCCAATTCAAGAATAAAACCTAACTCTAACTTTGATTCTTCATCTAATGGGTTATCTATTATAATGATGTCTTGTTAAATTATTGGTATTAGACAAGTAACTGCCTATGATGGCATAATGGGATCCACAAAGACTAGTTTTTTAAAGTTAGACTCCTCAATAATATGAAAAAGGTCAAGAGATAATTTCATAGAGACTAGCTTGTCAGAGGGAGGCTCTTGAAAAATAGGCATATGGTTGAGGTAATTATTTTCCAAAAGGAAGTTATAATCATTAAAAATTGACTCAATAAAGATTGGCTCATTAGATTGAGACTCCTCGATAATAGGTATAGTATTAATAGGTGATTCATCACAAGTTGACTTAAAATAAATGGTTGGTTCAACAAAAACATCTTGGATTGGTTAGTTTTCTTAGATTTGGTTTCCAATGAATTGAAAAATACCATTTTTGATCATATCTTGGTCCTCTAATGACTGGTTTAGGTGGGTAGGTATTAATTAGATTGGTTAGGGTTTAGGCTAAATGATGGGTTAAGGCTAAATGATTAGATGAGGTTTAGGTTGAATGATTGGTTGGGATTGTGATTATATTGGATGATGTTTGGATTGGATAATGATAAGGTATTGTAGATCTTGTTTTTTCACATAAGCCAAATGATGAAGTCCCTCAAATGGTATGGATAGGGTATTGTGATAAGGTATTGTGGACTATTGTGAAGCTTTGTTACTATTTGAAGCCAAAGGATGAGGTCCTAGAGTGGTAATGGTATTATTTGGATATTTTGGAGATTGGTAGTTCATATAATTTGAAGGAGAGTTAGGGGTAGATGAGGGTTATAGAATAAAATGGTGTCATGGAGGGTGATTACTTACCCAAGCCAAAACATCTAATTCTTCCTGAAAAACCATATCATCCCAATCAAAGTCTCGAGTTGGGTCATAAGATAGTTCTTGAATATGTTCCATGTATTGATCATTATAAAGAGGGTATGGATCCATCTCCCAAATAGTATTGCCTATTGTTGGGTCTTCAACAAATTCCTCCTCATAAGCCTCTTCTTACCAATCAAGGTCTTGAGTTGGATCATAAGAAAGCATTTGTTATAGTCAATTTATGTGACTATTATATGATAATTTGGATTGTACATGACTCCACCATAAGTGTATCTAGTCATATCAAAATAAATGACAAAATCTCTAAAAATAAAAAGGCTTAGAGTTTTGGAAAGTCTGTAAAGAAATGTCCAAAGTACAAAAGGTTAAAACTTGTTCAAAAGTGGAGTTGTATCTCTAATGTCGTCTAAGAATGGATCTATATCTCCAAAATGATTTGTGCTAAAACTTGGACTAAAATAGTCTAATGTCTAATGTCAAATGTCATACACATAAAAGGTCAAGTAATGATTGAAAACCGACATGTCAAAATCTAGGACAAAGTGCTCCAAATAAGGTCTAAACTAGGAAAGGGGAAAAGGTAAGATTCTAGGGATTTTGTCCAACTGTGAAGTCAAAATCTAGGCTCAAACAAACATGATTTGCTAGGATTTTTGGCCAAAAAAAATCAAAATCTAGACTTTGAGACAAAGGCTAATATGATTTGATTTAATCTAGAAAGGTTGGAACAAATTTAACATAGGCTTAACACATGGAATCAACCATAAACATGATCAATTGGTATAATCCATAAAGCAAAAGGCACCTACAAAAAATATTGTATTTTCCTAAATAAAGGCACAAACAATGATGAGGATAGGTTGAATGAATAAACAAGTGATATTTTTCAAATTCGGGAAATTGATTAACCTAAGTTACATAACCTAAAAGAGAAATATTTATGTATTAGCCCCTGTGAAGTGAGGCCTAAACAAAAATCAATCAATGTTTGAATTCAAACTTGGAAAGGTTAACTAAAAATTCAATGGTTGGAAACTATGATTGGACTAAATAAGTTAGACAAGATTGGATAGCATGACAGTACATGAGCAAGGTCTAAATGGCATACATGACATGGTTTAGTTGGTTTCAAATAATGGTTTTTGATATAAGATTAAACAAGTCTTGAAACAAAATAAGTAGCCTAACAACATAAGCATTCTCTAATGATGTGATCAATGTTATGTTTCAAAGAATCAAAGGCTCAAAATTGATAATGATGTGGGTAGTATAATGGTACCCTTCTCAAATAAGTAATACATATACAAATATGTTTATCAAAAATTTCAAGGCACAAGTGTGGTGTCAAATGGCTAGTATAATGCCCCTTTGATAAAGAAGTGACGTATAAACAAACTAGTTTTGGATGTGGTTTTAAAAAAAACATATTAGTTTTAGTCTAAAAACACCAAACAAAAAAAAAAGATAAATGACCAAATGTAACTAATCATAACATTTGAAAATCCTATCAAGGGTGTGGAAAAGTGGGGTTGACTAAAACTAATTAGTTTTCAAATGTTTCTATATGGATCTCATGTCTACCAACTTTCACATTAGCAAATAAGAGGAGTAACACGCCATTTGGGTCTATGTCATAATGTCTTGTTGTAAGTTCTTTCCCTTTTTACAATGACTACATCCATCACTTGTTCAGTGTAGTATGATGTCCAGCATGCTCAGACATCTCTGGCTTAACCTCTACTAATGAAGATGGTTTAACTGCTCAAACTATCATACTAGTGAGGGGATCCCAATTTATATACCCCCTGACACCCCAGGTTAAATCATCCCTAAATAACTTTTGGGAGGTAATGAAGTCCCCCTCACAAGCCAAAATGCATGAAATAAATGATACAATAGAAAGACTTTATGTTTACCTTAAAATCACCCAATACTATTAGGAGTTTTTAGGAAGCGCTTTAAATTGCATTCTTTCTATCAATTAGACTAGGATCAAAGTGTGATGAAATGACACTTTTTATCCCAAAATTTCCCTAAAGGGGATGGATGGGATAACATACTTGTACGTCTCTTTTCGCTAAAACACATAATCAACAAGCAAGTTTGCAAATAATTGAAGTGAGGTTAATTTCATTGGACCAAATTGAAAATGTTTTTTTAGATTAATTACTATCCCCTTAGATTTAAGATTCACAAATGGAAATAATTACAAACCATCCAAAAATAAGTTGACTTTTTTGATCCCAAAAGTTCCCTAAAAGAGACAGATGGGAGAACATACATGAACTCCTTATTTAATCAAACAGGTTTAAACTAAAAAAATAATGAAAAAAACTTGAAAAAACTTTGAAGTGTATTCAATTTTATAACACTAACCAAAATGTGTGGTGGTGTTCTTTAGCCCCTTGGAATTAAGTTGTGAACTTTGAAAGAACAATCAAAACATTTAACACAAACATGCAAAACTTTATTTTTAAACCCAAAGTGAAATGCCTAATTTGTTTTAAAACATCCCAAAAGAAGTTTGAAAGAACTAATTAAGCTTGTTTTGAGGATTTTTCAAATGGGCCCTTCAATAAAAAGGTCAGCACTTTGTTTAGCCTCGAATCTTATTTATCAAATGAGACAAACAACCTTGAAAGACAAACTCTGTCGACCCAAAGGAAAAACCTCAAGAAAGCAAACATGTTAGGTTAGGTGAAGGTTATCAAAAATATCAAGAAAAAACTCAAGAAATCTCAAAGAAACAAAACTTATGAAACATGTAAGCAACAATATAGAAGGTTAAAACAAATAAAAATGAACACAAAACATAAAAACCTATAGTTAGTATTTAGCCATAACTTTTAAAATATACTTCCATTTATCAAAAAAAAAATTGAAGGTTGTTCATAGGTCTAGGCCACATCTATATGTAAAAATTAAGGTCAAAATAGTGAATATAAAAAAATTGTTATCTTTTTACTAGCCATTTTTAATAGAGAATTAGAAAATAAAAAGTGATAGTTGCTAAAAGAGTCATAACTTCTAAACTACGAATCAGATTTTAATGAAATTTTGAGAGAATTAAGATGAAAATTTTTAAAAAAAAATTATAATTTTTTTTAAAAAAATAGTAAATTTATTAAAAATAATAACTATTTTAACATCTATTTTTGTTTACATATGTGGGGTGCACAATTGTGTCCCAATAGGCATGCCATTTGTGATCTAAGATTTTAACTCAAAGGAGGAGGTTAGTATAGAGTTAGTATAAAAAAAAATAAAAAATGAACTCACTAACAATCTAAGATCCTTTAGGTCTGATTGTGGGGGGGTCATAATGAATAAACCAAAAGAGAACTCAACAAAATATGGAAGGAAATGAGAAATATAAACATAAAAATACAAATTCCTTACCAAATCTTTGATACCTCCAAATAGTAATTTGGTTGGCTTTCTTGGTTTATGCATAAGAAGTCTTCATCAATGATATGTGTCTAACATCATCTCCACTATGCACCATTGTTGAATGCTTGGCTTGATTGATTCAATGGCTTGAGGGCTTTGGCTCAAAATCTTTGGATCAATTTTGGCATTATAACATTAATATTTTAGCTTCATGAATCTATTCCTGCATTATAACTCTAATTTGATTAAGATCTCTAAATTAAGAGATCTAGTATTACTTTTATTGGCTTTCAAATCCCTTAGAATCGGTTAAATTTGATCATGTTTGAGTTTATTAATTTTGGTTGAGTTTGGTATATTCTTAGGATATTCTTTTAGATATTTTTTAAAGGTAACAACTCACAAAGGTAATGAGTGTATTCTAGGATGTTCTAAGATGCTCTTAAATTTGCTTTTTAGTAATTGATTTATTAGATCATGGGTGAACTCAATTAGGATTTAAAATTGATTTAACTTACTAATTTATTTTGATTAGGATGTACAAGTCAATTAATTCATTTTAATCATTTGGTCATTTATTTTATTTTGATTAATTCAATGTGTGAAATTGTTTTGTTTAATTGATTTATTAGGAAAAATTTATTTAATGAAAGTTTATGAAGCTAAATTTAAAACTAACAAAAATTATTAGGTTAAAGTTTCAATGATTAGTAATAATTGGTCTAATAGTTTGATGAAAAGCCATTGATAGCCAAATTTACATGTCTATAGGCAAAAGTTTCATATGTAGACCAATTTTGGCCAACATTTTTGGTGACCTCCTAGGATTGCATGATTTCTATGCAACATATTATTTTCTTTATCTAGTTCATTGGGGATATGAGGTCACAATACTTTATTTACCAACTGATATGAAATTGGTACAAGGTTTTCCACTTATTAAAACTTTCTATCGAAGAAGCAAGGAAAACAAAAAAATAAAACCAACACTTTGCCCATGGCACTTAGGGAAGGGAAAAACATAAATGAAAGGGAAAATTTTCACAAGGAACTTAGAGGAAATCATAAAAATATAATATGTACAACTTAAACTCACTTATAATTTTCTCCTTGATCAAATGGGAAGCTTTTAGCATCATTCACTTGTAGTGGACAAGGACAAGAGACACCCTAATTTTGTGAGCTAATTCTAGGTGGACTAATATGCATGATTATTGACTCTTTTGGATTGCTCCCTAATGGATGGAAAGGTAAAAACATGTCTCTAACATAGATAAAATAAATTAATAGTTTAAGACTTGCTTCATGTTCCTCATCACTCTCGAGAAAGTCTTGTAAAATGACTTCATTCAAGTTCTTGGAAACAACTACATTTTTTTCACTTGGTATCTCAAAAAGACCATATTCTTCCACATTTTTCTTATGTAAATTAGTAATGATCATGATTATAGAACATTCTCATAGTTTTTTATAAGGACATGTCTCTTATCCTCTTCAAACTCTTTGTTTATGGCATTGAGTCGCTGGCACAACCCTTCAAGATTTTCACTGGTATATTTCTCAAACTATATCACTTAAGAACTTGAGATGTCTCCTTCATCAACTTAACTCAAGATTTTATCTTCTTTTATAACTATAAATGAGGATTGATTTTACCAACAAAGGTCCAAAACATCACACTTGTCTTGATTAATATTTGATTTTCCTGGCTCTAGCTCCAACATATTAGGGCTATCTTCAATTCACACCTCATCTTAAAGTGGACCAACCTCTATTACCTAGTTTTATTTATATATTTAATTTATGTATAATATACATTTAGTAGTCCATTCAAGACTTGTCCCATAATCATCTTGAAGATTGTCCTCTTTAGGGTGTAATTCATTAGTGTCAAATCCATGCTAAGAAGGTTGGTCCAAACCTGATTTTTCTTCCTCTAAATAAAGTGAGATACCTATTGTGGCTTCTTCATCATGGGAATTTATATTATCCTCTTTTTCTTGAATAAGACTATGAGAGAGTTGTCTCACTAATGAGGTCATGATATAATCAAGATCATTGGCATAGGGAGAGATCCATGGTGAGATGGCTTCATGATCTTGAACTAAATGGTATTCATTTGATCTCCATACAATAGGTCCTCATTTACAAAGGAAGATGGTGGGAGAGAAAGAAGGTCTACTTGGTGGAGTAGGAACATAAGGAGTTATTAGATGATCTTATGGAAGAGTGGGATAAATATTCTCATGAGGGAGAGTGTGTGTAGGGGTAGGAGAGGTTAATTTTTTTTTTAGAGGTTTGATATATTCTCCATCCTAATGCTATAACACCTCTTCAATGGTTAGTACCCACTCTTTCATATCTATCTTCTCAACATGTTTATAATCACCTTATTCAATGAATTCTCACACATTCCAAAACTTATGTAAGAAGTTCTTTATCTACTTATCATTACTCTCCCTTGGTCAAGTATTACTTTTTTGATTATTGATAGGGATGGGCCTTGACAAGGTTGGGTAGGGGGCTAGTTTAAAACTATTTGAGGCTAAATTGAGTCTCTAGGAGAGGAGAGGAAACATAAGACTAATTGTATTGAACCTTCTAATGCTCATAAGATTTCAATATATTCCCCAAGCTTTAGACCATGCTTCTCAAACACACTTTATTCTCCCTCTCATAAACTACCCATTGTTCATCCTCATAAACTAACCACCTATTATTGGACAACTGAAGATAAATTATTGCCTCTTGTAGAACATGGATATGGATGAATAAATTTTTTTAAACCCATACCATTTTCCCTTATCAACTCAATATAATGTAATAATGCTTACTTGAATCCTGGCAATGATGTAACAAGATAAATATAGTCTTGACAAGGGAAATTAGAGGACTGATCTAAATGTAAAGGATGATAATATTGGTCATATATAAGGATAGGGGGGAGGAAAAATCCATGATAGGTCTAATAGGTTTCTTGAGGACCACTTGGGGGAAACATGTAAACATTATTATCTTTATATGAGTGATGTTGAGGTAGAGAATAAGCATGTTGATCAAAAGAGGTTTGAGTATGCATACAAAGGTTCTAATTTTCGGAACTTAGGTTATTTAAATAATAATATTAATATTGGAGTCACCATTTATGTTTGTAAACATGCCTCTAAAGGTTTATTTCAATGAAGAGCAACACCAAGAACACTTCAATGAAGTGAATAACATAGTAGTCCCATTAGGCATGTTAGAAACTATTGTATCATAGAATTGCACCCTTGTGGGAAATTTTTTAGGATTTCTCACTCTAAGATACACTATTAGAACAAATTTAGGCTATGTGTATCCTGTAATGAGGTTGAACCTCTAAAGAAGGTTAGCTTCCTCTTGGTAGATCACTTAAACTAATATTTTTGCTTGGAAAAGGGATAGAAAGGGGGTATAGTATTACTAAGAGGACTAAATGGGTGATGTACCAAATTAAATGACACTAAAGTAAGCTTAAAACACAAACTAATTTATCATAAGTACCATTTTTTCTCACATAATCTCACAAACTAGCTAATTTGCATTGGTATTTCTTAAACTAGGCTCACTAAGTAAGAGATGAAGCATATAGGGGTTTTAAAACTTACACTAAGCATCTATATAAAATAAAATTGCATGATGTACATGAATTAATCATGTATATGAAAAGATAAAGAACACCTACACTTTCTATTGGGTATACACTTGTTAAGCAAGAGTATGACCAATATGGGGATCTGCTAAACCCAATTAGGGGATCACTTGTATCACTTATCACAACATATCATGCTAGGAAGGGTTCCAAAGCCTACAGTCTAACACAATTATACAAAAACCATAAAATATTCCTATGATTTGATATTTCACTTATGATAATAAACAAGAGAGTAAACTTTTCTAATAACAAGAAAATTAAACTAATCTAGTGCACACCAAAGCTTATGGCACAAAGTGGGGGTTAGAACAAAATAAATAAATAAAAAATAAACTAAGAATGCATAAGAGACATATACTCATGTCAATATATATGTAATCTTAATACATGGAAGAGAAGAATACATACTACATTATCTATCTACTCTTACAAAGGAGAAATAAAGTTAGGAATACTTACCTTTGAAGACGAACCTATTGAGCCTCAATCTCTCCCTTGGCCAAGGTGCTTCAAAAGAGATTATTGTGGTTTTTAAGGATAACAAAGATAAATTATATCTAGGCTACACAACCTATTTGATCATGAGGAAATAAAGGAGGAGGTAGCCACTAATAAATGTAAGGAGGTAGATTGGTAGTGTTACAAGTATTTTATAAATCATTAGGCTCATCATTGTCATAATAATTAAGAGTAACATGTAAATCCAAATTCATGTTGATGAATTATAGTAATGGACCATTTTTAATCATTAAAATTATGGGGATTCAATATAAAAATTTGGGATTTTGAATTTAAATAATCCAAGGGTTAGGATTGGCCTCATGTTTATACCTTTTTATATTATGAAGGAACTTAATGCATTAGCTACCAAAAGAAGTAATATCCCACATTCTATGAGTCCTTGGATATCATATGAGTATTTTGTAATCTAAGGGTAAATACAGGACCATGAGCTTAGTTTAAATGGTCTTAGGCCCAATATTTAGAGGGATATAAATATAAATAAGTATATTTTCAATTTATTCTATCAAATCCATGGCATGTCAAGCAAGTTTGTTTGAGATGATCTTTATTATAGCCAAGTTATTGAATGAGCCACAAAGAGGTCACAACAATACCAAATCCTTCATTTATTAATACTTCATGAATGAGGATGGTATTAATGTATATTTTAATGAAAATGGGTGGATCATCATCTCAAAAGATAATATCATCATTGATCATGTCTTCCTTGAGTAACTCTATGGAGTGTTTTTAAGAATGTCAAATGGATTCAATGGTATGCACTTTAGTTAATTGAGACTCATGAGAAGATGGTTCCTTTTATAAAGAGGATGGATCTTCAATTTATTTAATTAAAGTTGTTTCATGAGTAACTTGTGATGATAAGGATAGGTGATAACTAACTCAGTAAGAGGAATATTTCAAGGTCTATAATTAAGTTTTTTCTAAGAAGTTCCAATGAGTTTTTTAAGAACTGGCATGAAGCTTAGAAGTTAAACTATATTTTAAAGGAATAAAAGTAGTTGGAGGTTTGTAAGGAGGAGATGGTGTCTCATTGGTTTCCAAATCTAAATGAGTAGTTTTATTATCTTTGATAATTTGTTCATCCAAATATGGTTTCTTAGATTTGGTGACAAGATCTTTGTGGACTTGTTTATAGTAATAATTGACCTTAGCTACATTGAAATATTGATAATTATTATAATGTTTATCATAGTCATCACTAATTGCACAAACATCCTTGTTGGCTTATTGAGCATTGGATGTGGAAAAATATTTTTGGTTGTTAAAAAATGATGTTTTGGGAGCTTGTAATTTTTGATAAGCATTGTAATATTGATGATGAAGTTAAATTATGGCTTCATGATTTAATGAATCACCAATCATATATGAGATACAATTTTTTTAAATCTCTCTACATGTTTCATTAGAATGACCTACGTCAGCATGGAACCAAAAAATATGATTGGGGTCATACCATTTGGGAGGATTATTGGGATAAGTAAATGGTTTAGAGGGTGCTAAGAACTTTTTAATTTGTTCCATAGTTAATGGCATGTTAGAACATGGGGGATTGTTGGATTTGGCAACTCCTAATTTGGTTTGAAGAGGATTTCCTATTATCGCATTAGTTGAATGTTGAAAAATATTTTTGGTATTAGTTTCAAATTGTTTCATTAAGAAGTGTTTATGCTTGGCTTGGTCAAAAGCTTCATTGAGATTTTGAGGAACAAAAGTTTGAACCTTATACTAAAGGGAAGGATTTAATGTGATTATAAAAAGTTTAAACAAAATATCATCAGTCATGTTATGATTAGCCTTATGAACCAAATATATATATATTTTAATAAAATCATGAGTTGATTTAGTTTGATATTACTTAGAAATGATGAAATGGTTAAAGAAATTCTTGGGAAGATCATTGTGTTGAAACTCCTTAACTAAAGGATTGACTAAATCTTCTAGTTTCCATAAGAAATGTTGGGGAAGTTGATTGTACCATTCCAATTCATCACTAGTGAAAATTTTGACTAAAATTGTAGTTGTGGTGAACGTATTAGATAGATCCATTTGTTATAAATATTTCCAAATGCATTAAGAAAAGATGTAGGGCCTTTAGGCCCATCATACTTAATAGTTGGAGATATGTTACCAATATCAATATAAATAATGAAATGGGTTAAAGGCTCATTTTGAATGTGTTGGAGCATATTATTATTCATAATAAGTTGCCGTATGTCATTCCAAATAACATCTCTAAGAGGTGGTGGAATAAAATTTTGATTATTTTGAGGGAGAAGAATGGGAGGTTGATTAGCCATGTTTTTTCAAATGATGTTGTAGTTGCATCATTTGGGAGGTTTCAAATGTTTATATTATGTTGATTTAAAACACTATCTATGTAATAATTTGAATGGTATCAATTGGTGGATTGGTGTTTGTAGGAGTACTTTCTAAGTTAGTATTATGGGGAGGTTTGTTAGATGGTAGATTACCTATGGGGTTATTGGATAGACTTGTGCCAATTACCCCCACATTGTGGTAAGATGATTGAAGATGGGAATTATATTTATAGGTATGAAAATAATCTGATCCACCAATCTCATCTTGTGGTGTGATGTGAACCATGTTGCAATCAAAATATGAGGGAGGATAAGAAGTAATCCAAGAATGATGTTTCTCTTAGGTGGTAAAGAAAGGAAGAAAGAAGCCCCCCATATAGTGTATAAATATATTAGGTTGTCCAAAAATATTCTAATAGGGGATTTCATGATTCTTGATGAAATAATCTAAGATTAGGAAAGAATAAGTAAAATTAGGGACAAAGTTGATTAGAAAAAGAATAGAGTTAGACAATAGGTATACAATCAAATGTGTTGATAGAGTACAACTCAAAGATAGGCTTAAGAGAATACAAAATTATATGGGTCAATAGTTTACTTTAAATAGGGAAAAAATAGAGAGATAAGAATATGTATTCATATAAGTTGGCTATGTATTATTGAATAAAGAAATAAATATAAAGATAAGCAGGCACATTCATGCAGGTTGATTATGTAGTGTAGAAAAGAAGGTGAAAATAGTTTGTAAGAGACTATATCTATAAAGATGATAATTTTTTTTAAAAAGGGAATTTTTTTCAACAAAATTTTAATCAAAATGAAATCAAGCACAAAAATAATTGGATCAATGTCACTGATCCAATTGGAATACACAACACAAACCTTACACTAATGTTGGCCAATGCAAGTTTTACAATAAAATAAATACTAATCAAAGAGTAATCAAAAAATACAAATTAAATGCTAACTAGTTGGTCATCCTAAGTATTATTAATTTATAATAATGTTTTTATTATAATGTGATAGGAAAGTCGACCCAATTAGTTATAGATTTGTAAATTTACAAATTGAAAATTTGTGAAAAACATTAATAAAGGAAGAACTAAAATTGACATAGAGATAAAGAAAGGAACCTTGTTAGTATTGAAGATGTTTTGGATTATAAATGTATATATTGTGATGATCAAATGTTGATTCCAAATTATACTAATTGGGTCCACTGGCTCGATTGAGATTGCAAAACTATGTGTGATGAATAATTGATAATGAATGGAATCAAGTTGTTTGACTATATTTGTAGACTTGTATGTTGATAAATGAGAATAGTAGATAGAGGCAACTAGTTTGACTATGTATGCCAATTTGGGATAGAATAAGAATACCATGTTGAACTACTTGATCCAATAACCTATAATTGATGAAGACTTATACAGATAAAATAAAGACATTTTGAAGTAATTATGTGTTAAACATGCCCATATAAAGTTAGGAATATATCAAAAGGTTTAATATAGTACTATAAATATGGAAAAATATGATGTGATGACAAAAATGATGGAATGATAGAAAACCTGTAAGGGTTAGATTCATTTTAGGTTTACTAGAATGTATGTAAAGGGAAATGAAACTAGTATATAAATCAATCCTAGCTTAGAGAATATAAATCCTCCTTACACTTTTGATTGTTTATACATTAGATATTCTAGGTCATGACCAATGTGGATATGCTAGACCTAACCAAGGGATGTCTAACCATAATAATTTCACTAGGGAGGGTTCAAAACCTCCAATCAAGCAAAACTATGCATTAACCCTAACTAGGTCCTATGTTTTCATATTCATAAAAGTAAATGACAAGGAAAGTAAAAGCCTAATCTAGTGCTCACCAAAGCTTGTGTCATAAATGTGGGGGTTAGTAAACATAAACATAAACATAAAAATGTGTAATAGAATCATAATTAAGCTATGTATAGGTAAAACCCTAATCAATGGAGAGATCAACATATTTAAAAGCCATTACTTATGGCACTTCTATCTACTAAGAAAGAGGAGTAAAGTTAGTGATACTTACCTTTAAGATGAACCCATTGAGACTCAATCTCTCTCTTAGACAAATGTGCTTCACAAGAGGTTATTTTGGATTGTAAGAATCACTAAGAAAATCTAAAGAATCCAAGAATTTTCCAAAAAACAATATTATATGTTCAAGTAAAAAACCTAAGCTATGACTCCTCAAGTATAATGGAGGAAGATCAGATTGTAAAGAATACTAAATGATTAAATAACTTTATTGTCTTTATGGAATGGAAAAACTAATGTGTATATATACTTGAATGTAACCCTAAACCTTTCTAAAATTTTAGCTGATAGGGGTTGACACAATCAACTTTGTATCCTTATTGATAAAAATAAATTAGGTCTTGGTCTAGGTCATTCAGGGGCCAACCTCAACCCTAAATGAGTTTTATCAATTAGAGTATAGGGTCGATGAGGTTGATAGTGTATTTTCAACTATTATAAAATATATTTAGACTAGGGAAGGGATAATGAAGGTAGAAAATGACTAAAGGAGGATGAAAAAGAGGAGGAAAATATTAGGGGAGTGTTTTTAGGAGATGGTTGGATTGATTGAAAGTGATAATAAGTAATTGATAAAGTTTGATAATATTATGTGTATACACAATATACAAACATGTGACAAATAAAACATGTAAATATTGTAAATTATAAATAATGTCATGCTTAGGTCTTGATTTTGGATTTTTTGAATATTTGAATGTTTATTATATTTTTTGATTATTTGATGTTTTTCATACTTTGGAATATTTTAAATGTGAAATTATGTATCTGAAAGTAGGTCAAATATATTAGGATTAAAATTTGACATATCATAGGTTATCCTCGAGTTATATAATTTCATTTCTTATTATTCTTTTGATTGATTAAATCATGCATATTCTATATATTTTAAATATCATGTTTTTTTATGGTAAGAATCAATGCCATGTTAAATTATGATCATTATTTACCTATGTGACAGTGATATTTTGATTGGTTAAATATATTTTATCCTACATATATTGAAACCATTTTTTCTTAACATGAAGGGAACTCTATGTTTAGGAGGAATGACCCATATGTGTGTATTAAATAATTTTGTAGCACAATATATTGGTAAAAATATAAATTTGAGGGGTCCTAGACACTGTGTGTTATGATATGACTTTTTAATGTCAAGTCCCAAATATTTTAATCCATTAATATTGTATATAATTTGTTTTCATCTATTATATGTGTGATTTTTTGTATTATTTTCCTTCCCTAAAAATAGTAATAGTCATTAGCTCTTGTCAAGACACTTCATAGTCATTGTTATTAAATATGGTACTTTTGTGTGGGTTGATATTATCTATTCATGTTGGTTCTATAAAATCCTAATAATTCATTTATCCTTGTATATTTAATTTGTTTCAAAAAAATTCACAATGATATATGTCATGTCCCATTATTCTATGATAACCATAATATGATTTACCTTCTTAATTTAAGATAAACCCCACAATGCGATGTCAGTTTTATGGTAATGTGATAATATTATGATCAAATAGTAGTATTAATAAGTGCTCAATGTATCTTGAATATTTATTAATTTTAATGGTTTTTGGGTCTTAAAATCTACCATTTCCACATTATTCAATGAATTATATGATTCCTTTTTTTTCCAAATATTTTTTAGATTTTAATATTGGTTTGGATTGGCATGTGATAGTATTACAACTAATCTTAAAATTTATGATATAACATGGCCTTTCACAACATTAATTCCTTTATCAATATTAAATTATGTGTCCATAGTAGTTTTTTAATTTTATCTTAATTAAATATGAATCATATTGATATTTTACCACTGTAATAGGTGTGATTAGGGTATGATATAAGTATTATTATATGGGATTAAATTTTGAATTTTATATATAATAATTTATCATATATACTATATTGATATATTTATCATCACTATCATAATATTCTATACCCATACCATATTGATATTTTAAGTTCACTAGTAAGGGTAGATCAAAAATAGGTTATGGTTGTCCAAGATTAAATTGTGGTTCTTGTTGTACAACATATTATTATGTTATAATTGGTTTCTTGTATTTTAATGTAATTAGTTCACCCACATCATATGTATTAATCTAAGTTATTAGAATGGTCTATGATGGATAAATAAGGTTATGATCTTCCAAATATAATTTTGATTGATCCTCATTAGTATATTGGGTTAATTTTCAATAGCTAAAAGGATCATGATCTACTAGTTTTGAAAGTAATAGTATTAATACATATGTGCAATGTTAATGGAATTTATTCCATAGCATGTATCGATGGGCACCCCAAAATTAAGTTATATTGTAACTTATTAGGAATGACATAGAGAATAGTAGTTAGTACTTTGGGGTCTAATATTACATCCATTACATCCAATGATAGTTCTAATTATTTTATGTGGAGTATTATTAAATCATTTTATCCTTTAATTTTATTTTTTAATGGTGTCCATGTTGATACTTAAGAAGTCAATGTTACAAATTTTCAATCCAAAACCATTATATACCAGTACATACTTGACCAAAATATGTTTTACTTTATCTAGAATGAATAACATATTTTTTTTCTATTACATGTTGTGTGGGAAATTACAATTTATCAAAAATGATATAATTTTTATTCTCCTTGAATGTGTTAGAATATAAAATATACATGTTTATAATTACGAAAATATTAATATCCTTAGTTGTGTAAACCAATAATGTTAATTTAATAGAGTAATTATTAATGTGTATTATTAAGGAAAAATTATAAATCAAGTGTAAAAATAAAACCTTAAATGTACAATATGAAACCCTAGTGTTTAACCCTTTTTATAAATAAGGATTAATAGGAAAGAGAGTAGACTAATGAGCTAAGGATTAAGCTACTATAAAATGAGGCCAATTAATGAGTTTATATTCTACTAATATTATGATGAAATATATATAATCTAAGCATATACCAAATATATAAAGTATGACTTTCAATATTCTAATAATAAAAATATGAAGGAAAAATAGTAATTAGATTATGAAAAGATGAAACAGAAGTTCTAATCAATGTAAATGTAGGAATATATTGTATGAGGATATGGATCCATCATCATGTTTTGAATATTTGATATACTTAACCTTTGACACTTGCATCACCCTATGAAAACTAGTATCAATGTTATTTTACTAATTCTTATGATTCTATTCAGATCATAGTACAAAATCTTTTCTATAAATTCCACCTACACCTATTAGATGTTACTATCACATTTTAGATTAATGGTATAGATTATGTGCACATGTTTTCAATATTAATCTTTTGGAAAAAAAACATAAATCATCAAATTAAGGCATTCTACCTTACAAAATAAGGGTTAGTAGGATCAAGTTAATTCAAGTTGACGTCAAAGGCCCCTTTATTAAGTAAATTTACCTACATATCCATATACTATAAAGAGGGCCTTAGACCAATATAGTTTGCCACTTTTTGTGGGATTGTGTGTGAATAAATATATAATATGTTATATTTGAGAACATGTAGCAATCTAACTTGTAACCTATAAATTACTACTCATGGATTTTTACTTTGATGCTTTAGACCTATAATATGACTAATCATATGTTTGATTTGAAAATAGGAAATAATAGTACATAATGGATTAGTTGTGTGATTGATTTTCAGTAGTGTAGTATAATCTTGAGAGGTTCTTGCTTGATGAATAATAAGTGGGATTTAAATTTTATTTATACAACCTATTTTTTTATGTCTCAAAAAAGGAGTAATGAAATTAAATAGGCTGACATGTATGTATCAACATATTTTCAAATTGAGGATTTATGAGGTAAAAACACATGCATTAGAGTAGAGACACTAGTGTCCAAGTCTAAATACAAGTGTCTAGGATTTTTTTTTTAATAGATTTATTATTGATAGTGAAGGATATATATCATTTTTTAGCATACTATGGGCTAAACATGATCTAGGTAATCATAATAACAAAATTAGACTATAAGATGATAATTTAGGAATAGAGAGATGGAAAATGTGAGATTTTTAGCTTTATGACAAGTCAAGAATCAAAGGGTATAGTTGTGACTAATATTTTATAAGTGTTTATTAAAATAATAACCTTATAATTATCTTTAAGGTGATGAAGTTTGTGAATTATTATACATCTAGAGTTTTCCCATGAATAGAGGGCAAGCCAAGTGACTCAAACCATAAGTAAAGGGAAAATAACTTATTATATTCATCCAAAATATCCCAATTAGTGGATTGCAAGATTTATCAAATCCTTTAATATGCATTTCTAATTTTTTAAGAATATCATTGCTAATGAAAATTATTTTAAATAACCTTATGATATAAATATTTAGCCTTGATCCATGTTCAATTAGTTCTCTTTAGATTCCCTTATTATTAATATTCACTTTTATGAATAAATGGAAATATTTATCAATAATGTCATTTGAGGTTAAATATCTATGCTCAAAAGTTATAATATTTGAATTATTTTTGATATCTTACATAATATATACAATATAAGTTAGATCTATGTCACTTGGTACTTAAGTTTAATGGAAAGATTCATATAAGATATCCTTTTAGATAGTTGACTATTTCAAAGTCTCAAGGATATAATTCTTAGCATGGGTATTACTTAATTGTTCAATCTATCATAACCTTTATATTTTATTACTAGATTAGGTTTAGAAGGAACCTATAGTATATTAATAGGTGGTGTAACACGTTGGGCACATTTTCATCTCCATGTATTTATTGTATGGACCACATAATAAAATATAAGCCATGGGTAAATAATGGGAACATGGAGTCATTTGTCATGTGAATAGGATTTAGGTGGGATAAAAGGTTGAGAACATGCACACTTAAACCTAGTGAATATAGACAAGGGTTCAATGGTATTTTAATTAGAATTACAATGAGAGATTATATTTTTATTTTATGTTAATTAACTCTCTTTATTTTTAGCAATTTGTTCACTCTATTTGATTATATCATTAATTGATTTATCAATGTATTGAAGATAAAAAACAATAAATATCACCATGTATTGTGAAAGAAAATAAGCACTATATACATCCATATTAAACCTAATGAATTTATTTTAAATTTTAAGCAAATACAATTTTATGATTTTGAATAATTTTAAAAGAAAATAAAAAAACCCTAGGGAAACCTATGATTGAATTAAAATACATAGAGGTTGGGTTCACCAAATAATTTATAAATAAGGATTAATAGGAAAGAGAGTAGACTAAAAAAATAAGGATTAAAATAATCTATAATCATGTCAATTAATTAATTTAAATTCTATTGATATTTTAATTAGATATACAATCATATGCCAAATATAGAAAGTATAACATTTAATTTTCTAATAATAGTAATACAAAGGATAAATTATACCTAGCTTATATAATGATGTGCAAGTAGATCTGAGCAATTCAAGTGGAGGAATGGATTGTCTAAGGATATGCATCCCACCATCAAATTTTAAACAATTTTACTATTATCCTCAACACTTGCACCTCCCTATCGATACTAGCATTGACACTATTGTCTTAATTTTAATGCATTTATCTAGATCACAATACATGCTCTTTTATATAAATTCCACTTGCACTAGTTAGATGTCATTGTGTCCTTTTAGATTGTATGTTTGGATTGTATACCATGTTCTTGATATCTGTATCTTGACAAAAAATCTATATATTCCAATTAGGTCATTCCATCTTGGAAAATAGGGGTTAGTGGGCTCAAGTAAAGTTGAGATAACATTAAAGACCCCTTTATTGGTGATATTTTTTTGCATATATATATATACTTTGAAGATGGACTAAAATCAATTTATTTCTCCCCATTTTTTCATCTTTTGTATGAAAAAAAGTTTAATATGCTATATGTGAACGCATGTAGTAATACAACTTGTAACTTGTAAAAAACTACATAGTGGTTTTTATTTTCATGATTCAAACTTGTAATATGATGGATCCTATGATTGATTTAGAAAGAATAAAGCATACGAAATAATTTATCTTAGCTATTAAATTTATTTTCATTAGTGTAGTATAATTTTGAAAGGTTTTTTCTAGATGAATAATGAGTGGGATTTAAATTGTGTTTATACCACCTCTTTTGAGACTTTTCTCATGGAAGGATTAATGAAATAAAATAGGCTAACCCATACATGTTAAAATATTTTATAATTTTAGTATTTGTGAGATATAATTCCATGCATTGGAGTGGGGACACTAGCTTTGAATCTAATGTCTATGTCTGAATACAAGTGTCCAGGAAGATAAAAATTATTTGGAGCTCTATGACTAATAGTTATGGATATATATCAGTTTTTAGCATACTATGGGATACATGTGATTTGGGTATTAATATATATATATATATATATATATATATATATATATATATATATATATATATATATATATATATATATATATATATATATATATATATATATATATATATATATATATATATACATACATACATACATACTATAAAATAATAAGTTGGGCATATTTATATGGTGAATTTGATCCTTTTGGCTATAAGATAAGATAATAATTGAATGGTAAAGCCATGACTTATATTTGACAAGTGTACAAGACTAGTTTTACATATAAATCTAGATTTGAGTTTATACACATATAAGGATGAAGACTTAATGGAAAACTTAATATTTTTCTACTATTTAATATTTGAATAGGTTTAGTAATATATTTTACACTAAATTTGATTTATTATTTGCATTAATATAAATAATCTATATACTTTGAAATGTAATTTAGATCAATAGATATGGAATTCAAGCATACATCTAAAAAGAAAATAATAAGATTGATTCTTATTTGACAAGGGCATTTGTTAAATGTAAAAATTAATAAGGGAATCATGATACTTATATTTTATACTTGACTATTTAACTATGAATGTATTTTGGAGGTGAAAATAAAGGATAATCAAGCCTATGGTTCATTTAATTTTAGAATTGATATGATTTCCATGTTGGGTGGGGTCCACATGATTGGGTCAATATTATTGGTTGAGACTAACATGTTATTTGGTACTAACATGTAATGTAATTAAGAAATAGTAATTATATGGTCACCTATGAATGTATTTTTTTACTCAATCTTGGTGATCCCAAACGCTAGTGCTATGTTTAGAACCAAAAATCCTCATTTTTCCTTGAAACCCTATATATACTTGTAAGTGATATAAACCTAAAAAAAAGAGGGAAGTGTAATGGGATGAGATAAATTGAATCACCCCCACATGATGAGTAGCTATTATCTTTGTATCCAATATACAAGGACGTAAATGAACACATAAGTAGTTATACCACTTAGTGTGATTATTTAATTATGATCCTTTGCTAAGTGCATATAAATAATGATTATATTTATTACTTGAAAATGCTTATTTCAACATGGATTTTGACTATTTTAGACTTGGATTTTGAATGCTCCTAGTGATTGGTTTGAAAATAGGGGAGGATAGGTAATATCTTGTTAGTGTGAAATGGTATGTAGATGTATATCAGATAAGTGTCAAGTCATTTTCAAGAAGACCTTCATATATTTATATATGGATTGAATTGAATAATTATTTACACCTAAAAAATATTAAGATTATGGGCAAAGCCTAAGGATGAATTTTATTTTATAAAATTTATATTTTTTTGGATAAGTTCATTTCTAACTATCATAGGTTGTTATTGACTATAGATAGCGATTGTAACTAATAGAACTAACTTATATACATGCAAACTAAACTAAAATAATGGATACGTATATGTATGATAATTAGTATATTAAATAGATAGTGAGGATCATGTAGCTATGTAATAGTAAATATAAAGGGGTATCTCATAATATATCATGTAAGTGTGACAATAAGGTGAATCAAGACATTTTTTGAGTGATCAAGTCATGCATGGTAAATGTGAGTCAAGATTTCCATTGTCAAGTATTGAATATCATATTTTAGTATATATAGGGGATAACAAAAAACTTTCTTCATATTACTATGTTTATCCCTAAAAATCACACTTTCATACCTTCTAAGGTTTACTCATGTCCCACCATTCAATGATTTGTGGTTTTATGTACCAAATGCTCAAACACTTATGAAAATATTTACTGATGTCCATAATAAGGTATAATATTTATAAAAAAATATTTTAGAGTTGGAAATATCATTGATTCTTGGTCATTATTACATAATCCATTAACTATTTAGATCTTAGATTATCCTTTACCCATAATTTTTATGTCATATAATCTTATATTTAATTATGGTAAAGGTGATCTAGAACAACATATTCAAGCCTTTCATGTATCATATTTGGACTATGTATTTAATGAAAATATATTGACTAATTTTTTCCATGGAGTCGTATGTAATATGCCTTATGTCTATTTTATGATATACCATTTTATTCATTCCATGTCTTCTACCCTTTGTCTAAATAATTTATTCCACACTTTTAAAACAATATGAATGAGAATATGTCTTACGCATAGATTTAAAAAAATTAAAAAGTGTGAAATTAACCTATTATTCATTATCTACTCTATTGCAAGACCATTTTCTCTAATATGACAAGTCAAATGGAAGATAATCAATTACAATATATATTCAAGAAAATAGTTTTAGATATTTTACACAAATCTTTTTTTTTAAATAAATTCTAATGATTTGATGACTTATGTCACATAATTAATGGAATATAAATTAAGCATATCATAATGAATAAGATAAAGTATTGGCCCAATAATCTAAGCATTTTTGGTGAAAAGTTTCCAAGTAAAAAAGTTTTGAATCAAAATTATTTGATAATAATAATAATGATGCAAATGCAACAATTAACATAGTATCACAACCAACTAATTGGCTTATTCTAGGATCCCCACCATGGAGAAATTTTTCATGCTTACCTGAATCTCCTCACAAGGTATTCAAAAATATGGTTGAGTGAATTATTATATCTATCCATACTAAAAATGTTTTCAATTTGAGAAAATCTCAAGCTAAGGGATTTTATAGTAAGGCATATTAAGATTAGCATAGAAACACATAACAAAAAATATTGGATAATAATTTTGTGACATAAAATATAATAATTTATAAATAATATTAAAATTAAGACCCATGATAGAAATACACTCACTCTTGGATTGAGTAAATTATTATTCCCTTTACTCCATAGATGGTTCCAAAATGAATGAAAATATAGTTTATGAGTTCACTACAAAATTCACATGGTGTCATGGTTACTATATTTTAAGAACATATACATACTCATCATGACTATGATAGTGATGATGGATATTTTATAGCATCTAATCACTAATTTAATTATGATATTAATACAAATTTTTATCTTCACCTAGGATGTATAAATTACATATTCAAAGATATAGAAATTATATGTAGATATCTTATTGATGGGAAAATTGGTTAACGTTACATAACATTATAACAAACATATAAAATAAAATAAGTTAACATAATCAAAAAATAAAAAATAGGACCAATTCATGATGTGTATTTATTATTTACACATCTTGTTTATGCTTTATAATATATAATGTATTAAATATTGTTTTATATACATGTGTTTCATGATATAAATGAGTGAGATGTATGACATACATGTTTCATATTACAATGACACAAAAATATGTGACATTACTACACCTAGGAGATAACTTCCTACCATAGGGGCACACACTCAATTACTTTAGGGGCATATATTTTTTCATTTTATGAATCTTTTCAATAATCATAATGACTTAATTTACATTTATTTTAAATTTTTTTATTTGGATCATATTAACATAATTATTATTTCAATAAATATTTTATTTTCTACATAAGATGATCACATATGTTAATTTTGTATATTATCCTTGATTTTTATATACATGATTTATGTTGTTACATGTTACATTGTGTAATGTTTGATTTTTTATTACATTGTGTGACACTTTCTCTATTTCAATTGTCTATAATTTTGTTTGACATTTGATTTTACATTATCATGTGACAGTTCAATGTCTACTTTTTTTGTGAAATCTAAATTTCTATTATGTGTGTGAAATTTTAATGTCCATTATTTGTGTTAGATGTTTTATTTTTCCATAATGTGTCTAAAATTTTATTATCCATTGTGTATGTGACATTTTATTTTCCATTGAGTTCATCTTATTTACTTGCATGACTAAGTAATATCATGTGTGATTCATTGTGTGTTAGGCCATTACAAACTATGTGACTCTATTTTATATGTGTCGATAAATATAGGATTTTATGTTGAGGTTGTGGTATCATGATCCATGTGACACACTCTTATTATTATTTGTGGTGCCATGATACATATAATGCACCTTCCATGTCGTTATTAATTATATTGATTCCTAATTTTATATTAAAAATTCACTATTTTCCTCATTGATATATTTATCTTGACATGAAACTTATATGCCTTTGAATACATGTTTATTACATACTCAAATAATATATTCTTACTATGATATCATATCATCCACATGTTACTACATTTATATTTATTATATATTTTTATTTATAAAATGATGGTATAACTCTTTATTTTAGATGTGTAATTCATATTCTACAATTCTCACTTCAAATGGGGGGCATACATAGTGGCTTGTATTAGAGATTGAATCTTCACAGTAATATGAATTCATTTTTTGGGTAGAGATTACTTGAGAATTTTATAGTTTTATGTATATTATTTTAAAAAATTCTTAGATTATGAGATGTTTGACATAGATTGGGGCCATATGCAAGCTATATGTCAGATATTTTGTAGGATTATGAGTTATATTTCATAGATTATATGAGATTATTACAAAGATTACATGATAAAAAATACATAGGTTTGAAGATTAGGGGAATATGCAAGTAAAATTTTCACATTTTCATAGATATTATGATGCTTTACAATAATAATAAAAAGGTTATTAGACTATAAACATATGTTGAGAATATGTGACATATTGTAAAAAATTTACACTTAGGAATTACACATAAATTAATTTTCCATTACTAAGATTGAATCATATAATATTTTCATAGTGGATGATACATATACATTACATATGATCATAAATATAATGAGTTGTGTTGGGTTGATGTTTTTTGTGACTTAGCATCTACACACTTTTAAGTTTCAAGTGAGGGTTGGGGAATATTTCGTTCAGATTATTTTTTACACTAGAATATATGGGTCATGATCATCCATTCTCCATTGTCTTAATAATAAAATTATATAAAATTTAGCTATGTTTGCATGCAAATAGTTTTATTCATTACTAGATACTACATTTCACATATGTTTAATGTTGATAATTTAATATTTTATATCATAAGTAAAAGATTAACTAATTCATGTTTTCATTTAGGTTTTCATGGAAAAATATATACCACATCATGTATGATAGAGCACACATATTATGGCTATTCTTAGGTAACACCTTATATCCTTTTACTCTATAATTCTTGTTACTAGAATGGGGGGGGTGGATTTAGACACTCATATATGGTATTAAACACCTTAAAATTTATATCTAAAAAATCTTTAAAATATTTGATTTAATATCTCATATAGGAATATTGTTCAAATTATTCCATAGCCATTTAATTATATATGGGCCTAACCCTTATAAATTTCCATTACTACTACATATAATCTTATTATACTTTGCCTAAGTAACATAATATCATTCTTATATTATATCCTTATCTTAGATAATTGTTCTTATTCTTTAGATAGGTCCACACTAAAAATATAGTTTCACTACCATGGACCTATCCACTTATGTGAAATATTTAGAACTATCACATGTACATAAAAACAAACATGTTATTTATAGACCCTAATAGATAATTTCACACTATGATAGTTTCTAAAATGTGAAGACATGTCCAACTTCATATAAACACTTTGTTTCTAGATCCAAATAACTCAAAGGCCCTATTATGACCTCTATTCATGATTATGTCTAGAAAAATACCTACATAGACCATAAAAAAGATAATCAATCAATTTATATATTATTTTTCACAAATATTGAATTATTATATTAGTCTAGTTACACTAAAATTTGTTTAGAAATATTACATTTTAATAAATATGAATATTCAATTAGTTTTATTTTATTAGGTTCATATCAATCCAATAACAGATTTAAAAAACCATTATGAATGAGACATATGGGAAACTTTCATTAAACCACATATGAAACACATGGCATCCTCTATTTGGTCATGAAACATAGACTTCATGGAGTCCCCATTTGCCTTTCCATCAATCTTTCCACTACCATCACCTATGGAATTATAGATACCACTTTATTCACATTTGATTTATTTTTGTCTTCACCTTTGCATATCTTGTTTCCATGTGTTAAAGGCTTATGAAACATACCCCTCTATGTGATCCACATATTCATCATATTATGTATAGTACTATGCCCATGTGGTACTTACTAGTTAATCCTCAAGGTAGTTGGAGATAGGCTCATGGTCATAGATCCAACAAAGTTCCTATTTTAAATTTGGGTGGCCATCATGATCTTTGTGGATGTATTGGATAATCAAATTTGCATCATTCTTATTTGGATTTTGTGCTCAAAACCTTTATGGTAAAAAAATTCAAAAGTAACCAATTTTTATCTTAATTGAACTCATATTTGAATGAAGGACCTTTTGAATATAAGACCAACGTGATGATAAACTATGGTATGATACATATTTGAATGTAAATATAGACACAATGGATATATTTTAGGCTCAAAACATCCTATTTAGCTTCATAAACTACCATTCAAAATAATTATGTGGAAGTTACATGTTGTCTCTACATAATAGGGTTCACAAAATAATATTTAGCTTAAAAATCCTTTAATTATCATGTGTGGACCCATAAAATATTTTAATTTTGTTTTAATATCTCAGAGATTCCACCTTTTCACATGGAATATTTTAATTAACACAATGTCATGTATTCATAAAGTGGCCATGGTAATATCAATGCTATATTGAATTATATTTTGTGATTAATAAAATGATTAGGTTCACTTTCACTGAAAAAATGAACCTAAACCTTAAGATTATGAAAAACACCAAAAAATATTTGTTAACTTAGCCTTTGGTATAATAAGGTGGCCACAAATATGTTTTATAATGTGAATCTAGACTAAGTGTATGTATATTATTTTATTATATTAAATAGTAGAATTGAGTGTAAACCATGAAAAATATCATTCAAATTAACTTAAAAAATTTGACTTAGACCTAGGTATATTAGAATGGCCATGTTAATTAAATTCAATAAATTTAATTTAGACTAGACATAACTGAGTGGCCATGGGTAGATTTGAACTTTTTTAAGTGTTATTATGTGTAATATTGAATTGAGTCAATACCTAAGTAGATAAAAATGTTAATGAGAGTTGGGATACCATAAATAAAGGGTGAAATTCATAGGGAAACTTATGATATAGGCATAAATTATTCTTAACCCTTAAAATATCTAAATATGTTTAACATCAGGATCTAAAAATTTCATTTGATAATTTTGGGCTCTAGCATTGGCTCTAACTGTGAGATAGATACCCACTATGGGTATTTAGAGATCCTAAAATTCTCTAGGTGTAAATTGAAATATGCCTTATTCATTGGGCATAGAAGTCCTCTAAAACATTCAACTAAATTTTAGCCCATTTGTAAAAAATTCTTTGTGAAACATACATACTAATGTGATACCACATCGATTAATCAAAGAAATAACAACACCAACCAAAGGGAAAAAATTATAAATGAAAGAAACAAAACAAAACTTATGTACACTATACATGGTACTTAGGTGTAACATTCAACTGATTTTTTTTTGAGATGATAACCATTATCAAGTAACTCCAACACTTCACCATCTAAATATATAATAAAATATATGTTCCTCCAAATTATAATGTCAATTTCATAATTTCTAGTCCACAATGGATCAAAACTTTCCATGCTTCCCTTTTTCTTTAGGTCTAATGTCCCAAAGCAATACCATACCATCCATATCAAAATATCCTTTTATATTCCTTTTATAAAACAAAATATTTATATTTTCATTGAATTTTAATCATTTTCCATGTAAATTTCTTTTTTATTTCATATAATTTAAAATTTTGATTTATTATATTGACATAGGGATTGATTTTTCCCCATTCATTTTTAAAACCTGAATGGTGGGTATTTCCAAGTTGTAAATTAATGTAGAATTCACTCCATATACCAATTTAAGGAAATATTTATTATGTATTTATTTTTTGTTATCATATCTACCCATATTGTGAATATAATATTTTACTCCCAATTTCTTTTGTTCATTTCAGGAATCATTCTCATAATTCTAATCAAATTATTATTACTAGACTCAACATGTCCATTTCCATAGGGATAATAATTTTACAAATAATAAAATTAATGCCAAAATTTTCACACATATCTAAAAAAATAGTTTTCCATAGATTACATAACATTATTATAAATAAAATTTTAAGGGATGCCAATCCTTGTCATAATGTTATTTTACAAAAAGTTTATCACCACCTTATGAGTTGTATTCTTTATTAGGATAACCTATACCATTTTTAAAAGTAATTACTGAATACAAAGATAAATTTGCATCCAACACTATTTTTTGTATGGATTTTATGATAAATAATAAATTCAATGTTGTTGGAATGGATCTTATATTATCATAGGAACAAAATGGAGATCTCTAGACTCTTTCGCTATTCTAGTGAACCATTGACACGGGTCACATTTCATGACCATACTAGGATAATATTTAAAAATTGAAGGTTACTAATAACCTTCATTTATCATTTAATGTATTTTAACTTTTGATATCTAATGTTCTCCTCAAATCCCATCATGAAATTATTTGATCAAATTCAATGCTTCATCTTCATTTACACACCTCATGAGAACACCTTCAGGAATTCTCAAAGCTAATCCCTTCTTAGTGATCACATACATTTTGATAGATAGCTTAAGATTTATTGATTTTGACTTGTTCAAACCAAGAAGATAAATTGTATTTCTCAAATAATATATTCTATCTTTGTACTAAACTATTTCACTCAATTAATCATTTTCTACAACTTTCTTCCCTTCAAGGATGTTCACTTCAGTAACATAAATATTTTATTTTCACTATTAAACTATATAATCCCTATATGTTTACAATATTTGTAGTGCATACTTCAAGTTAAAATTCTTTAAATTTATCAACCCATCAACATATTTTACTTAAAGTGTCAGCTTGGGTTGAAATATCCTTAACCATAGTATAGGGGATAGAATCTTTCATTGTAGAAATAAGAATTTATGACCAAAAGGATTTCATAGCTTTAATAAATTTAGATGCTTTATTTTAAATGATGGTGTGTTTAATCTCAACATTTTTAATGCCTTACTATAAAATGTTATGAGTTTTTCATACCCCTATGAATTGTTTTGTATAACAATAATAAGATTGTATACATGGAGGCAAAACAAAATATATAAAATTATTTATATGACTTGATAGCATAGTGTCCTGATTGATATCTTCCTTGATGTTAGTGAATATTTTATAAGATTAAATAAGCACTAAAAATTATTATCCTTAATGAAAATTCTTGTAATTAGTATTGTGGTCTCTACAAAATTTGAAGAAAAATGTCTAGCAAAATTAATTTTCCCAATAAGTTATTTAATATTTTTTTATTGAGTGTGGAATGAAGATGTCATATATATTTTATTATTTATATATAAATTATAAATATTTATTTTGAAATAATATAGCCCCATAATTTCACCTTAAAAAAAAAAAAAAAAATCATTTTTGGGATTTAGAGACATCCCATATTTCATACATCTCTAAAAAAATATTTCAAGATGTTCCAAGTGGTCTGATCTCTTTTTTGATAAAGCAATAATTCCAATTTTATAAACAAAAATAACTTCATTTATCATACTTATAAATTTGTTTATCCATTTCTCTTTTAAATGTCACTCTAATATTTATGAGGCCAAATGGAATACTCACATACATATCAATGCTGAAAGGTGTTATGAATATTTTCTCAAGTCTATCTATTCCCTTCATATAACCTAATTTTACCTAAAAAAATCCATCGAACATTGACAAATTAGTTTTGATCCATTCACCCTTTATTGCTAGTGATTAATGTCTAGAAGTGGATGTATTTTAAATGAATTTAATTTAAAGTTATAAATTATGCACATAGATGGATATCACCATTGTTATTTATAATGGTAACAAGATTTATAGCTTATTAAGAATACATAATAGAATAAATAATTAAACCTTATTTTAATTTTATTAGTTATCTTTTAATATTTGTTTCCAAAGTAGCTTTAATGGGTTTAGTTTTTTCTTGAAAGGTTTCACATTTTGATGTAAATAGATCTCATGAAGACTTATTCCCTATATGTTTTTAATTCATCATAGGACTTTATATTTCATAAACATCTTAATTAAAGATTTAACTTTATCTTCATTCAATAAATTACTAATTGATTTAACCTTTTGGGGTTTTGAGTATGCAAATCCTAGGATTAAAGGGTTGAGATGTCTAAATCGGTTAAATAATATGCAATAATTAACCATTGATTTGTTTCATATTTTTGACTTATTTTGAATTTCTAAAAATAATAATAAATATGTGTAAATAGAGTATTATCTATAAAATGATAGTTACAGAAGATCTAGGTTATAAAAACTAGCTTTGGATAGTTCTAAATGTCATCAGTAGGGTTCTTATGTCATATTCTTCATTAGAGAGTAGCACCCCACTTGGATAGTAGTGTTATACTACTCTAATATCCTAAAAATGGTAGTAGTGTCCACTATTTAGGACCATTCCTATTTTATAAGAACACTTGTGCCTATGTTTCTAGGTTCTATTCTTACGTGCATGAAATTTGGAAGTCTGTATTGTGTCTAGAATATTTGATTTAGTGTGCAAACCCTAATCCTCCTTCCAAGTATAACATGAGATGAAAATATATGTTTGTTATTAGGATAGGCTAGACATTATCAACATCCCATTGTCAAGATATTTATTTACATACTACTACTCTAAGAAGGGATCAAGCTTGGTTTAGTTCTCTCACCTAGTCTTTGGAGCAAGTGCAAGTGAATACTAAATGAGAGTGGTCTTCAATAATTTGAGTGTGATTGAGATATAAAATCTTTGAAATATGGACTTAGGGAAGTTTTAGATGGTACTATGCATAAGTAGGGTAGAATATGGATCAAATACCTTAATTTTTCTTAACTTATTTCTTATTTGGATATGATTTTGCATTTAATTTTTATTTAGTCTAAAGAAGTCAAATAGTCTTGTATTTGTAGAGATCCATAGATTGTGTAGATAATAAATTGTAATTAGTATGAACTTATGAGGGGAACACATTTAAAAATATATTTTTTCAAGATAATTAGGGAAATGGACACTAATGCTAACTTGGGGATACTTGCACTATGTGGTTCTAATATCCTTAATGTAGAGCTAGTGTCCAACTAGCAGACTGTTGGGTACATTGGGTTCAGATCTATGAAAGCTATTTTAGGACCATATTTGAGCTAACTATAGATGTCTATGGTCTACAAAATGGAATGAAAGGTGTGGTAAAGGATACAAGATAGGTCTAAGGATAAGATAGGAATAGGCTATCTCAAGAAACACTCTTATCATCCAAATATCACTTTTAGGTGATTATATTTACCTCCTCCCCTTTATGATAAAAATGTAGCAAAGTGAAATAACTAGTATAAAATAAAAATAAGCATACCTGGACTTAATTAGGAAGTGAATATTATGTAGCTGAGTATGAGTATGTGAAGCTAGGTTTGAGTATGTGAAACATGATCTAAATCAATGACCTGTAATGAAACATGTAAAAATTGGTCCTTTAGAGGTTGAAAAAACTAAAAGATTATGTTGAAAAAAGTAACTAAGTAAATTTGATTAAATATATATGACAAGAAAGTAATGAATACATCTCATTGGATATGTAAACCAATGCATAAACTTAGTGACAACCTATGTGTGTGTGAGTTTATATAGTGATCAAATCATTGAATAACTTGGACTAAGTTGATAGCTTCATTAATCCTCATATGTGGGTAGATAAATAACTCAATCTAGTTTTGAATCCACCATTGACCAACCTACTTGATGGATCATGACCTATGAATAGCTTGGATAAGATTGTAAGTGTGTCTAACCCTATCTTGTGGGTGGCTCAAAAACTAAAGCAGGATATGAATCCATCATTTCCCACCTAGGTGTAGTATATGCATATAAAAATGAACTACACAAAGTAGAAATTATCTAACTAGGTATATCTAAATATGTATGTCAACTCCATGTCTAATTAGGTATATCAGGCAGCTCTGGGCCACTCAAGAATTCTAATCACTATAGATGGAGTAAGGCATGAAATTTCTGAAAACTTAAAATATGATAGCAATTATATACAATGTATAAAATCAAATAGAGTTTACCATTCCATCTGATCAACCTATGTGTAATTGATCATATTAAAGCTATGTGACATGCACATGTCCCTAATATGATATCTAAGTATACTTATTCTAGACTAAATATGTAATTAATGTATATATGTATATGAACTAAATGTAGGAGGGATAATTCCATGCATGATGCCCCCAAATTTGAGAAACTAGTATGAATCTAAGCTAAAATGAGTGTATATCAATAAAATTTTAACATAATTGTCAAATCTATGATTATAACTATGCAAATTTGTATTGTACCTAGTTTACTATTATAGTTAATCTAGACTACCCTAAAGATGGGAATACTTGATAGTAGTGCCATGTAGTGGAAAATAGTGCCGTTTGGTTATAATTTCCTAATCTTAGAACTAATGTTTATCTAGTGTAAAATCTAGATGACTAAATTGCTTTTTGAATCCCTATTTTTTCATGTGTCTAATTTATGAAATTGAGCCTATGTACTAAAAATAATATATGAATAGCAATGTAGGATTTTTATTTCTATGAAAAATTCCTTTGAATTACCCTCTTTTGAGTGTAGTTGTGGAACATGTGTAAGAACTATCCTTAAAATAAGTATCTCTAAAAAATGTTTTAGCCATAAAACATATATGATAAATGTCTGATATTTCAATAAAATGTGGAAACATAACATTGGAATGTAAGAGAATCTGAGTGCATATATGTAATGTAAGATGTATGGTGTAATCTATCATTTCATAAGGGTGTCAAGATAGATGTAATCAATGTGTATAAAAATAAATCTAAGTATCTACCTAGGGGGATGGAGCATAATGTCCATCACATCACACAAGTATGAAGTGTAGATGCATGAGGTCCCTCATGGCATCAAAACCTAGTGTGTGTAACAAGCAAAGACAAGTGTCATGGTGAAGATTCATATAATAAAACATACATATAACACACATGAGACATGTAAAACTAGTCCAAGTGGACACAATATATGGGACATGGGTAAATGTCACTAAATTTGATAATGAATACATACAAGGACATGTTTAAATGTCCACTTACACAAGCAACAAGAAATTTAGCTTAGAACCACATAGAAGGACATATTAAAATGTCCACATATACAATTAGGAAATCATACAAAAGGGACATGGGAACATGTCCAAGGCATACAAATATAGAAGTGGAATAAATCAAAGGAGAAATGGCATATTCAAATGCCCTCAAAATGGAATAAGTATAGGAAAAAAAATTAAGTCTAAACAAGGAAAGCTAGAAATGAAATCATGTATAACTATGTAGTAAAAATATATATAAATGCTAAGGTGTACATATACTGAGTCTAACTATTGGTAGTTGGAAAAAAATGAGTGATGAGTAACAATGATCAATATTAAGATATATCAATACATAAATTGAAATGTATAGTATGCAAGGATAAAACCTAGTAGTAGAAACTATGTAAGAGATGCTGATGAGTGGGTGGATGTAAAAAATTAATAAAAATGGATCAATATAAATACCCCTAGTGGGTAGATGGTAGCAATTCTACAAGCATTCAATAAGAACAAGTGAAGCATCTATGTATGATAAAATTGATTATACTAAGATAATATATGTCATATATGGCAAGTAGTAGAAATTTAAACATAAAAATTCATATAATCTACACATTTTACACTTTCTAAGTAATATTTGAATGTTTTTATATTTTGACATGTTATATTATTTTTTTATTTTTTAGATATAAGCTATGCACAAGCATATAAAAATAAACAATGTATAAGGAGCGAGAGAGAAAAGGAAGTATGTACAAGAGTAGGAACCATACTAACTAATGAGTCTCATGGGAGACTCACTATCAATATGACCTATGTAAAATAAGAGTAATCTGATCATGCATGTTATGTAAAATGGAAATTATGATACCCTAATCTATAGTGTGGAGTAATTTGTGTCTAAATCTACTTATATAGTGATGTTATGAAGAAGTGGCATTGGTTATGATGCCCTATAAACTATAGGGGTCTTAGGAACCCATCTTTTAGAATAATAAGTTATTGGTAGTATAGATGCCCTATGTTGAGAACCCCTATAACCCAAAAATACTAATCTCAACATAAGATGAGTAAGAGAAGGTCCCCTAAAATCTATGACATATCTCTGACATAAGCAGATTTCTAGTAATGGTCTCCATGAGAGAGTATGCATATATGTCCATACCTTAGGAGTAGACCTAGCATGTATTTATGGCTCTCATAAACACTATGATGTATCCATAGGATCTATACTCCTAGTTTCAACTGATAACCATGAAATACTAGGTAATGATGTAGGATTCACAATTGGTGCTTGTAATATAGCTAATTTTAGTAAGTGTGGTGAAATTTCCTATGGGATGATTAGAGGATACTCATATGGTACACCATCAACTTTATGTTATAGGTCTAATCATTGAGATGGGAGGTGAATTAGTGAGCCTAGATATTTCAAATTCAATTCCAATCCTTTCAAACTATTAAACAATAAAAAAATATGAACTTGATCAAACAAAATTAAAAAGAGGTATCATTAATTCAATGCATACATAAGATCAAACACAAAACACATGGTTACTATGAGAAACCCTTATGGGGAGTAAAACCCACTCTCAAGACTACAACACATGGACTACTTGTCCTATAAGAGATTACAAACAAAAGAATGATCAATTCCTACAGACTAGGATCTAGTAAAACATCAATTTCACAAGGATCACTTATCTTAAATATGATCAAGTCCTTCTCAAGCCCTTCTGACCATCAACCTTTGTTAAGTCATTTTTACCTAAGGTAGTTAATGAAACACCTATTTCACAAGGAGCACCTACCCTTAGGTAAGATCAAGTCCTTCAAACCCTCTTATGAAATGAACACCTCTACCTTAGAACTAATATATTCAACACCCAATGATGGATCTCTAATTTTCTAACCCCTACACAAAATCACTTTCTATCTCATACATTCATCTCATATAGGCATCCCATAATCTCTCTTCTTTTTCACTCAAACTACCCTCCTATACACACTCAAACATCTTCTTATAACTTCAATCTTCAAACCTAAAATATCTCTCTTATGTCATCATAAATATTACCTCTAGGTGATACACATAGTCAACAAACTATTCTACTCATCAAATCATCCAATAGGCACACTACATATCTTCTCTTCTTCACTTCAACACATACTCCTCTCACACAAGTCAAAAACCATCATATTTGGTTTCACTATTTATAGAGCATTCATGAGCACCACCATATTAGTTAGCCAATATGCATCCATTAAACCTTAATTCACCTATCAAATTGACATATGGTTCAATACCATCTACATAGGTTAGTCATAGCACCCATGGGTCACCCTTAAGCAGCTAAACCTATCAATTAGGCCCTTGTAGCCCTTATAAGTCTCATAGAGACCTATTCACCCATTTAACACTTCATTAAGCAAAAAAAAACACTTGAACACTTTTAAATGCATATTTCCACTCTACATGATAACTTTAACATCCTAAAATGATTAGAGTAATCTCTACTCACCTCTCCATATGTTCAAACAAATCAAACATATACCTTGTATACAAGAACACTATGAACGAACACACAATCAACTTATTAAGCATTTTTAATACTTAATATCAATTGTAAAAGCTTTTAAATATCACAAAAATCATAGAAAAGGATTATACAACACTTTTTAATAAATAATACATCATAATACATCCAAAAAACAACAAAACAATCTCGAACAACCTTCTCAGGTTACTAGCAGAGAAAAACAAAAACATAGTCAAATTTAAACCTTCAAAATTTTATTTTACACAATTTTAGATGTTAAAATCTATATTTCCATATTAAAACTGGAGTCTTATACAAATTCTCTTTTTGCATTATGAGCAAATTCTACATGTATCAAAAGATATGGCCAAAAAACCATACACTAGTCTTTCTTTTGTTAAATTTAAATATTTGAATTCAAATAATCAAAGTTAAACTTTAGTCACTTGAAACTCATCTTGTTCCCTCTCATCTTAGATTAAATATAAACCATTTATCTTCTTCTAACTTTAAATATTATTTCACCACTACCCAAATGTTAAACTTCAAATAGATGACCTTATCTTGTGTAATCTTATAATATTGACCACATACGTACCATTGATATCTTGTGTGTAACTTGGTCTTTAACTGTATTAAACATTAGACACCTTGAAATCATCTATCTCAATATGCACTATATATATATATATATATATATATATATATATATATATATATATATATATATATATATATATATATATGTGTGTGTGTGTGTGTGAGAACATATTCTCACTATTGGATCTTAGAAGAAGCCTGATTTTACCTCTACTCAACATTAAACTTCAAACACTTGTCATTATCTCACTACTTCCTGACATCTTGAAACAAACACACCCCATCAATTTCTTAAATATTTTCTTAAACTTTACCTTGTGAAAATTTTACTAATTATGGGAACCTCTTCAATCTATTTATAAGGTTAACTTTACACCTTCATATATTTTGCTTCACTCAAATACACATTCTAAAATTAGACCATATATTTTCCTTTCAAAGAGGAATACAACCATGTATTAAGAATATCTTGAAACCTTCATGTGTTAAATATATAATAAAATTAATATACTCACTCAAATTTTTATTCCATAGATCCAAATATGCGTAGAATTTCTTGGAAGGCCAACTATGCACATGCATATCTTTTGATGTGCTTTATTGCATGACCTAAAATTTAGAGCATATCAACTAGGCACAAAACTGAACAAACTCATATGATAAATTTTTAATAAAACCACCACACATATGAAATATTATTACATAAAAATTCCTACTCATATTTTCTTGCCACATTTCAAATTTGGCTATGGGAAAACACTACCAAACTACCTAGAAGACTAAATTTACACTTGCATATCTTATGTTGTGATTTGTTTCATGACCTAAAATTTAGCACATAACAACTAGGCACAATTGTGATCACAACCATATAACTAAATCCCCCTCACTCATCCACATGTGGAAATGGTTATTTTAACAAGCTGCCTACTTGGCTCTGTTTGACCATAGAAAACACTATCAAAATACTTGAGAGCCCAACTTTGCACATACATATCATTAGATGCACTTTATCATATGACTTAATACTTGGACCATAAAGCCATGGGACTAGTGTGATCATATCCATATGACCAACTCCCCCTAACTCATCTACACGTGTGAATCTAACATCATCAATATGCCTACTCAAATTTTCTACCATTAGAGCTAGAATATCTAGATGAAAACTATAGACTACCAGATGAATTCCACCTATGCATACAATCACTCAATACATCCTTAACCTTTTATATAACCTATTATACAATATAAATACCTTAGAATCATCCCTAATCATCTTTAAATAGTCAAAATTTGAAGATCAACTAAGCCAACTTCAAGCACACTAGGACAAGCACATTGCACACTTTGTCATTATCACTTACACTATCAAGACATTTCATCCACTCACTTGGAAACTTGCATGACATCATTGAAAAATCTCTAAAAATCTCCCCCTTTGTCATTAATGTCAACACACATCATATAACTCACCTTCCTTCTCTCTCTTCAAGCACTCTCACAATAGGAACTTTCTCCCCCTTTGACATAATGATAAAGTGGGCACCAACTAATTCTAAGTACCTAAAAATACTACTAGGAATAGAAGACCATCTTATAAATATAGTAAAAAGTCCTACTTACCTTAAGCCTACCTCTTTTTGCCTTGACAACTTCCTCTTTTAATATGCCAATACTCTTATTTAACCAAGAACTATAACTAATGAATAAATAACACACAAAACACTAAAATCTAATGGAACCCACTAGGGAACATATGAGATAGACTACCCCTAATATTTATAATCAATTTTACCTCTTGATTATCTTTAGATCTCCACACACCATGAAGAATCACCATACAAGCTTACTATCCTTCTCCCTCAAACCACCTCAAGGACCACCAACAAAACTTCATGCCATTCACCAAATAGGAAACATAATCTAATCCAACATGATAACTCTCCTTGAAATACTCATACCTTTCTCTTTTAATGAAATTAAACACAAATCACTCTTCATCTCATTAGGCCTATCTAGTCTCTTAGTACCCTACCTGGAACTTGTAAAGCCCAAAACTTTTAGTAAACATATCTTCAAGATATAATAATTCATATTTTGATCCCTCTCATATTCCCCCTTAATCACACCAATTTTCATCACCAATATCATCCTTGACAACATACTTCATTCACAAACATATTAATCAATTAGGCCTTCATCTTGACAAAAATGTGAATAATTTGAAAAACAGAAACCTTAAAATCTCTAATAAGATTTATTTGAAAATCCATTTTTCCCATTAAATATATTAGGAATCCTCAAATCTCAACTCATAAGGCAAAACACTTTTCTATTAAAGCCCAAAACCCTATAATCTCAAAATAAACAAGGTCAACACATCACCTTCTTGTAAATGTCCACCTCTAAAAATTCTTATACACCTAGAGACAACCATTACACACTTTCAAGCCAATATTTTAGCTTCTATATCTTTGGGAACCCATACATCCTATAACCCATTTTGCACCTGCTTCCCCTTAAGCCAAAATTGAGAAAACCAAGAGTACTCAAAAATCTTTAATTTGACTTCACCATACCTTTAGACCATAAATGAACTTGGAGAAAGCTATAATAGGGTCAATAAACATTTTTGAGCATCAGACTCTTCTTAGAATTGCATCAATCTCATTAGGCCACTTAGAAACACCCATTTCAACCATTTAAACACTACATACATAACAACACTTGATTTTCCACTGAAAGGAGTCTCTTAAGAAGCATAGATAGAGACATCCTACTTCACAATGTCCTAGAACAACGTGAAACTAGGAGTTTCCCACAACTCTTCATATTCCTTTTGCTCATTAGTCAACTAATGCTTATAGTTATTCTTCTTCTTCTTCTTATGCTTAAGAGAAGCAATATACTCAACCAATACAACATTATCCTTCTATTTTAAGATTGAATTGACAATATGTGGAGATAAAAAAGATTCATGACATACCTTTTCATCTAAAGAATCTTCCTTGTAGTTTGGAACCTCATCACTAAGAACTGACAAGTGATGTTCTTTGCATGAAAATTGTTCAATAATAATATGATGTTTGTTTGGATCCATACTCACCTCAAAACTAGTCTCAACTCGTACCATGGTCCTCTCCTTGATCTTGGTCCCTTTATCCACAAAATGAGCAAATAATGAGATCCCTTGACACTCTAAATTCTATAGCATTCTCCACAATGACAAATAGTTTACTTAGACCAGCAAACCCATCATGACTCATACTTACCACCTTTGGTTTCTATGAGATACAATGCCTTCTTTCTTGCGCTTTAAGATCAAGATTAAATTCATTTTGACTTGATGGCCTTTGCTTGTATAATTTATCAATTTGGACACTTTAATCATAGTTGTAACAAACAATTCTTCTTAAAGTGAACTCAACTTGCCTTAGTTTAGATGGACAATGTTTTACAAAATATCCCATAATATGATAGTTGAAACACTCAACCTTATTCACACCTCTTGACTAATGATTCCCATCATATTTCCATACAAACTCATTTCTAATAGGTCTTATACATTATCTAGATCTATTCGCAAATTTATTACAAGTATAGTAATACCCATTAAAATTTACATACCTCATGTCAATTAGTTATCTTTAAAGTATGATTGTCTATGTTCACATTAGTCTTCATCTTATTTTGAGTTGCATTCTCTAGTTCTTCTTTGTATCCAATAGTATTTATATCACTTCAATGCTTATGATAATTCAAAATATTATATAGATCACTTGAGCTCTTTTAAAATATCCCAAATGACTTCACTTTACTAGATGTCTTCTCTAACTAAGATTTCAATGACTCATTTTCAATTACATACCTTGAAAATTCATCATCTTTAGCTTTTAGGCTTGTAGACAAGATTTATAATTTACAACTGAGATGATTGACTATATATTCATCCTCCTTGGTGTCTTCATTCTTTCTTACCTTGAATATACTAAAATTTTCCTCATAGTCCTTATGTTTAGATTTCATCTTCTTGTTAATCTTCTTCTCAATATTCAATTCTTCAAGATAATTTGTTAATTCATTCTCATAGTCCACCTCATCTTCATCATTATTTGAATCACTCCAAGTAGATTCCTTTTGATGTGAAAAACTTCCTTTTTTATCCATGAAGAGAGCTTCATCTTCAACAAGACCATCATCTTCATGATCACACTCTGAGTCACTAGCTTCACTCACATTTGATGAGCTACAATCTTCTTTGGTGTAGAGACTCTTCTTGTCCTTGAAGTACTTATTCTTGTTGTCAACCCTTCTAAGTCCCTTTTTTATTTTATCAGTCTTGAATGATCTATTACCATCATCATGACCTTAATCATGCTCTTAATCATCATTCATATTATACTTATGAGGTAACTTATTAGGAAAATGTCCTACCTCTCCATAATTTTAGAATTTGAGGGGTAGTTTACCCTTATACTTTCTTGAACCTATTTTCATTTTCCTTGAAATCAAAGTAATTAGTTAATCCTCATTTATATCAAAAATGTCATCATCCTTAGGTTTCTTACCATGGAACTTTTTCTTTGGCTTTATTTTAGGTTTTAAATTTGCGTCCTTCTTTGGTGGTATATCATAATTTACTCTCATCTCATTGGCAATAAGGGTACCATGCAATTGATCCATCATCAACTGAGTAATATCATGACTTTCTTCTATAGTAGTTTTAGATTTAAGGTAAAAGCAAGTTTTGAAGGGGTCCCAAAACCCTATACAACAAGGTAAAATATAAACCATGAGTCACAACCAAGTAGACAAAAGAACCAAAAAATAAAAAAGAACCAAAACTAGGTTTTACTGGGACCTGTTACCAACAAAAATAACCAAAAAACTCAGCAATCAAAACACTGAATTGGAAGTTAACCAGTAGAACTAGCAAGCTGGTCAACCTTCTAGACTAGTAACCAGTAAACCAGGAGAGCATCTAGTTTACTAGCCCCAAAAAACTAGCCAGCAACAGGGATCTTTCTTCTATAGTAGTTACTATTGGATGAAACTTGAGGGATAGAGACCTTAATAGATTTTTAACAATATTAGCCTCTTTAAGGTTCTCTATAAGGCTTTTAATGATGTTCATAATCTCATAAAATATCTACAGAAAGGATGCCATAAAAATTTCTTCCTTCATTTAAAGACATTCAAATTACCTTTTGTGAGTCTACAACTCAACAAGCTTGACATTTGAATCTCCTTCATAAATGATCGAAATTTTGTCTCATATATCTTTAGAATATTAAGAATGGATTACCTTAGTGAACTTAGTCTCTATAAGACCATAAGTGATGGCATTCATTACCTTAGATTATTCTACAATAGCTTCCTGTTTTTAGCACTAGATGGAGGAGTAGTAGGAGCAACATAGAAATCCATTTTTATCAAACCCTAGGGACATAATGTATGTCCTTATTCTTTCACTATAAAAAACATAATTAGATCCGTTTAACATCAATGATTACTTGGCTCTGCCACTTGATCTCTCTCTCCCTCTCCCTCTCTATATAATGGGGATGGGGTTTCTAGCCCATCCCCTTTATATCTAAACTCTAATATTTAAACTAACTCAATCCCCATCCCATCTATATAGAGAGGGGGAGAGGGGTTGGGGTTGTCCTCTCCCAACTCTATCTATCTATTTATCTATCTATCTATCTATCTATCTATCTATCTATCTATCTATCTATCTATCTATCTATCTATCTATCTATCTATCTATTTCTTTGGCCCCCCACTCTATATATATTTTAGTAGATATATATTGGGGGGCCTCTGCCAGGGCAAAATATATAGTAAATCTATCTAGGGGGCTTTCCCTCTTTATAAATATGGGGATGGGGATAGGACTAGGGATAAGAAAGATAGGGAGATGGGGGGCAAAGATATATAGAGATACCCCCTCTATTTAGCTATGGATATATAACCTATATAGAGGGGGCCCTTCCCATATATATATATATATATATATATATATATATATATATAGAGAGAGAGAGAGAGAGAGGGAGAGAGAGAGAGAGAGGGGGGGGGACGGTAGAGAAACCTAATTATATTTGATGACTACCCATATTGTACCTTGGATCAACTTAAATCTATCAAGACTTTACCAAAGGACATACTCTGATACCAATTATTATAGGTAAAATTATTGAGAGGGAGGGTAATGAATCAGTGAGCCTAGATATTTCAAATTCAATTCCAATCCTTTCAAACTATTAAACAATTAACATATATCAACTTGATCAAGAAATATTAACAAGATAGTTCATTCATTAAATGCATACATAATATCAAACACAAAACAAATAGTTCCTATGGGAAACCCTCATGGGGAATAAAACCCACTCACAATCCTGTAACACATGGACTAATTATCCTATAAGATATTACAAATAAGAGACTGATCAAATCCTTCTAACCAAGATTTAGTGAAACATTAATTTCATAATGATCACCTACCCCTAAGATGATAAATTCCTTCTAACCACCTTTTGTTCAAGTCCTTTTGACCAACAACCTTTGTCAAAGCCTTCTGACCTAAGGCCTTTAGTGAAACACATATTTGACAAGGAACACATTCTCTTAAGTAAGATCAAGTCCTTCAGACCCTCTTATGAAATTAAACCCTCCACCTTAGAACTAATGTATTTACCACCTGATGATGGATATCTAATTTTATAACCCCTACACAAACTCCCTCTCTATCCCATATAATCCTATCACATAAGAATGCCACAATCTCTCTTCTTCTTTACTCAAACTACCCTCATATACACACTCAGATCTCTTCACATAACTTCAATCTTCAAACTTAAAATATAAATTTTCTATCATTAGTAATATGACCTATAGGTCATAAACATAGTCAAAAAAATATTCTTATCATCAAATCATCCAACAGGCACACTACCTATCCTCTCTTATTTACTTTAATGCATAATCCTCTCACAAAAGCCTTGCACAAGTATAGAAACCATCACATTTTAGTTAGCCAATAGGCATGCCTTGACCCTTAAGGAATATATCACATCAATACATCTTAATACCATCCACATAAGTTGGCCATGGCACCCATGGGTCACCCGTAAGTAGCTACACCTATCAATTAGGCCATTGTAGCACTTATAGGTCTCATGGAGACCTATTCACCCATTTATCACTTCATAAATAAAAAGAGAACAAAAGACTAATTTTAAATACATATTTCCACTCCACATGACCCATTTTACATATTCAAATTATTATAGTCATCTCTACTCACTTTTGTGTATGCTAAAACAGCTCAAACATAGACTTTGTACATAGGAATATTATGAATGAACACATAGCTAACTTCTTAAGAATTTTTTATAATCAATATCAATTTTAAAAGATTCAAAATACCAAATATCATACAAAAGGATTAAAAAACACTTTCTAATATCCAATACATATTGAAACATATATACAATAATAAAACAAGCTCACATAACCTTCTTGGGTTAGGAGTAGAGCAAACATGAAAACACAATCAAGTTTTAACCTTAATAAAATTGAATACACACAATTTCAGACCTTAAAATATATATTTCCATATGTTACATGGATTCCTCTACAAATTCATTTTTTACACCATGACAAAATTTTGCCTGTATCAAAAGATATGGCCCAAAAACCAAATACTAGTCTTTCCTTTGTTAAATTCAAATATTTGAATTCAAAAAATCAGAGTTAAACTTTGGTAACTTAAAATTCATATGATTCAATTTAATAATAGATTAAATATTCACCATTTATCTTATTAAAACTTTAACTCATAGGCACCACTCTCTAAATGTTAAACTTAAAACAATTGACCTCATCTCATATACTCTTACAATCTTGACAACATATGCACCATTGATATATTATACATAGATCGATATTTATTTATGTTAAACATTACACATTTTTATCATAAAAATATGATAATCTCACCTTTATTAATCCACATGTGTAAATTCTAACATAATCAATATGCTTATTCATATTTTTTTCCATTAGATGCAAAATGTCTAGATGAAAACTATGAACTACCAGATGAATTCCACTTATGCACACAATCACTCAATGCATCCTTGAGATCTGATGGGACCTCTTTCACAAAATCAATAATTTAGACTAATCCTTAATCATATTTAAATATTCAAACTTTGAATATAAACCAAGCCAACTTCAAGCACACTAAGACAAACACATTGTACACTTTATCATTGTAAGTTAGACTATCAAGGCACTTCATCCACTCACTTGGACACTTATATGACGTCATTGACAACTATCCAACACTTTAACAACTTTATTGTAATTTATGTACTTCAATCATTGATTTACTTTAGATGGGATGACATAGAGCTTTTATAACCATGACCTACCCAATATTATATCAAATACACATGCATTAGGTACTACTAGGAATTGAGTGGCTATGTGTGCTATCCCAAAATATAATGTAAACACAATATCCTTAATCTAGATATAAATGTGGAAACTAAAACCATTAATAAATATATCTATGGGGAATATATCCTACTCTATGTAACCTAATTGATGTAAAAGTGTCATAGTGTACATGTTTATGCTTGACCCATTGTTAACCATAACACTTTAAATAGGGTGATGGTGTATGTATGCTCATATGAAGATAAATTTTAAATCTATGTCATCATCCACAATATCATGATTTGAAAATGTGATAGGTTGTCTAGGTGGCATTAAATTATGGTACATGTAAATAATGTTACAATGGATATGCATCCTCTATAACTGTGTAATATGAATATGGATGTGGATATGGTTGATATATATAGTGAACACCTAATATTCCACATGCCTTATTCATTTTATTATTTGTAAAAGTATATGAAAATATTATTAGTGCCTTTCCCTCTATTTGTTTTGGTTTTGGTGCCTCTGTTGGTGTGCCACATCAATAATATTTGCCTCAATTGGATCTTGTATCTTGTGCTTTAGGATAATGCATCTATTTGTCATGGGGCTTGGTACCCTATGATATTCATGGAATGAAATTAAATAATAATTATTTGAAATAGGTCATGTCATATTAAACTCTTTAGTGGGAATGAGAGATATGAAATTGCATTCCAAGATATTTTTTAGAACATGTGTTGGTGACTCTATAAGATTAGTGAATACTCTACACTAAGGAGCAGATAAAACTAATATAGGAGATACCTTGAAAGCTATGTTGAATGTGGCCTTTTGATTGATTTTATTATATATGGACATTACCTTTGATGGAGGTTTATTTTAACTCTTAATAGTTGATTCTTGTCCATTTGTTTACTTGAGGTTTCCCATTGATAAGAGATTAACCTCTCTTTCCTTGACTATGTGGAATAAATCAATAAATGTAGGAAAATTCTTGAAAAATATAGCTTCGTGTAATGATGGTAAGAGACCTTTTTTAAATATGTCTTGAATCTCT
>JARHVA010004792.1:1345000-1385000 GCA_037957365.1 Torreya grandis
AAGTGTATCTTCAACTCTTTGCATCTTATTTTGAATTGTTTATTTAGAAGGGGATGGATTTTTTATTAAATTTGTGACGACTTGAATATTATTGTTGGGTCTTTTCCTAAATTATATTTACCTAAATAACTATGTTAGGACACCCTTATTTTGTGAAATAGCAATAAGATATTTTTCTACAAAAACTCAATGTTTGACAACTTCTACTATCCCATTTTTTTATGTTTTTATGATTATTTCTTAGATTATTATTACTTTTCACTTGATATTATTATGTCGTAAGGCTAAGATAAAACATTTTAATTTTGGACATCAAGTGTATCTTCAACTCTTTGCATCTTATTTTCAATTGTTTATTTAGAAGGGGATGGATTTTTTATTAAATTTGTGAGGACTTGAACATTATTTTTGGGTCTTTTCCTAAATTATATTTACCTAAATAACTATGTTAGGACACCCTTCTTTTGTGAAATAGCAATAAGATATTTTTCTACAAAAACTCCACCTTTGACAACTTCTACTATCCCATTTTTTTATGTTTTTATGATTATTTCTTAGATTATTATTACTTTTCACTTGATATTATTATGTCATAATGCTAAGATAAAACATTTTAATTTTGGACATCAAGTGTATCTTCAACTCTTTGCATCTTATTTTCAATTGTTTATTTAGAAGGGGATGGATTTTATATTAAATTTGTGAGGACTTGAACATTATTGTTGGGTCTTTTCCTAAATTATATTTACCTAAATAACTATGTTAGGACACCCTTCTTTTGTGAAATAGCAATAAGATATTTTTCTACAAAAACTCCACCTTTGACAGCTTCTACTATCCCATTTTTTTATGTTTTTATGATTATTTCTTAGATTATTATTACTTTTCACTTGATATTATTATGTCATAAGGCTAAGATAAAACATTTTAATTTTGGACATCAAGTGTATCTTCAACTCTTTGCATCTTATTTTCAATTGTTTATTTACAAGGGGATGGATTTTTTTATTAAATTTGTGAGGACTTGAACATTATTGTTGGGTCTTTTCCTAAATTATATTTACCTAAATAACTATGTTAGGACACCCTTCTTTTGTGAAATAGCAATAAGATATTTTTCTACAAAAACTCCACCTTTGACAACTTCTACTATCCCATTTTTTTATGTTTTTATGATTATTTCTTAGATTATTATTACTTTTCACTTGATATTATTATGTCATAAGGCTAAGATAAAACATTTTAATTTTGGACATCAAGTGTATCTTCAACTCTTTGCATCTTATTTTCAATTGTTTATTTACAAGGGGATGGATTTTTTATTAAATTTGTGAGGACTTGAACATTATTGTTGGGTCTTTTCCTAAATTATATTTACCTAAATAACTATGTTAGGACACCCTTCTTTTGTGAAATAGCAATAAGATATTTTTCTACAAAAACTCCACCTTTGACAACTTCTACTATCCCATTTTTTTATGTTTTTATGATTATTTCTTAGATTATTATTACTTTTCACTTGATATTATTATGTCATAAGGCTAAGATAAAACATTTTAATTTTGGACATCAAGTGTATCTTCAACTCTTTGCATCTTATTTTCAATTGTTTATTTAGAAGGGGATGGATTTTTTATTAAATTTGTGAGGACTTGAACATTATTTTTGGGTATTTTATTAAATTATATTTACCTAAATAACTATGTTAGGACACCATTCTTTTGTGAAATAACAATAAGATATTTTTCTACAAAAACTCCACCTTTGACAACTTCTACTATCCCATTTTTTTTTATGTTTTTATGATTATTTCTTAGATTATTATTACTTTTCACTTGATATTATTATGTCATAAGGCTAAGATAAAACATTTTAATTTTGGACATCAAGTGTATCTTCAACTCTTTGCATCTTATTTTCAATTGTTTATTTAGAAGGGGATGGATTTTATATTAAATTTGTGAGGACTTGAACATTATTGTTGGGTCTTTTCCTAAATTATATTTACCTAAATAACTATGTTAGGACACCCTTCTTTTGTGAAATAGCAATAAGATATTTTTCTACAAAAACTCCACCTTTGACAACTTCTACTATCCCATTGTTTTTTATGTTTTTATGATTATTTCTTAGATTATTATTACTTTTCACTTGATAATTAACTTCATATTTTACTATCATAGTTTAAATAATGTTATCTATTAGATTATACAAATCATGATAATAATCTCTTAAGTATGCATCATATTAATTGAATCTTCATTGAAATCAAACATGTAGACATTATACACATCCAATTCCTAACACCATTTGTGTTGAAATTATCAATCTTACTTGAATTGTACTCAAATGCACATTTTAGATCAAAATACATATAATGCCATAAATGGTTAAAATTTTTCACTTATAAGTACTAGTTTAGGTCAAAGTATCCCTAAATATGGTAAAGCATTTTATGGGCCAGCTAACTTTGATCAGATTATTTTGATTAAAAATGAGAAATTTGCCATTTAGTGCTTTGGATCACTCTTTTCTTCTAATTCATTGGTACACATCACATACCTTTGTTATTTGGTGTTGTTAAAATCCTAAATGGTAACATAGCTCCAATGCATCTAACATCACCTTCCAATTCTTCTTCAATTTATTATGACCTAGTAATATGACTTTCTGACTATTTTGATTAATTGTGTACCAATTTTCAAATAATTAAAAAATGTTGATTAACCTTGTTTAGGGATAATTAATCCAAATAAAGATAATAAGTGGATTTTCCATGAGATTTGTTGAATATTGCTTTTTGAAAATTGATTCCTATTTACTGCATCATCAAGTGACATCAATTCTTGGGAGGACATCCCTAAGCCATAAATGCCATAAATTATTAAGATTATGAGTCACCCATGCCTAGTTAATGCCTCTCATGCCTCTTTAATGATTATTTATCTTGAGGATATTTATGAGTTTAATTCCAAGTATTAGGATTATTCATTGCCACACATCTCAATCTTGAGATGGATAGTCATGGTTGATCCTGACCAATCTCGAAATCTATAAATAGAGAGGCCATATACATGAATTTTAAGCTTGAATATTGCAAAGTTATAATGTTAAATTATTTCCATTATCCTTTGCATTTGATCATTTATTTTTTTCAGGCATCATTGACAGGCTAGTTTAGTGATTTGGAATGATGAGCTTAGGTTTTATGGAGTGCTCTTGAGACATTGGAGGAGTTTTACATCTTTGTGGACAAGTACAAGGATGATTGATCAAGGGAGAACATGATTTTGAGCCACATGGGTATGGTGAATCCATTTGGGAAGGTAATATGATGTTGTTTTCTTTCATTTTGTCTCTTTTTATCCTTTGTAATTCCCATAGGAATAGATAGGCTTAGTTAGTTAGTTCTTTATGCATTTTTCATGATTTATGGACTAATGTTTGACTAACTTGCTTTTTAATCCTCTATATATCTTGGCATGCTCGATAAGACCAAAAATATCACACACATGAAGAAGATCATTTTACAATTTTAAAATATTCATTTGGATCATTAAACTCTTACAAATTGATTTTCTATCTTTCTTTTTTTCCATTTTCTCTTTACCACAGGTTTACATAGTAACTGATGTCAGTTATTAAAACTAGATAGTTGTCATTAGTCACTATTGGTATAATTGATGTCAGTTAGATAACCATCATCAATTAGCCAGTGTAACTATCATCAATTATATAATCAACATTGGTCACTATGTTTTTTTATTAAAATATAGACCTAAGAGCTCTTTTTTTGAAGTTCATTATTCCAAACCTAAAGGAGGTTAAAGGCTAAAGGACATGCTAACATTTTTATTGCAAGACCAAGCTTGAAATTTGCTAAAAACTTGTTTTAGATCATCTTTTGCATGCTTAAAAATCAATTTGGAACCTTATTTTGGTGTTTAACAAAAAAAAGTAAGATGTTTATGGTGAATGTTTTCAAGTTTTGTAACTAAGACCAAGGGGTCAAATGAGCATCACCTCATTTTTCATTTGGGCTTAAAAATTAACTCACCTTTTCAATATTTTTGTGTTAACTTAGTTATTTAGAATAAATTTTTGTTTATCAAAAAGAGGGATGTTGCATGTACGATCTTCCATTTGTCCCCTTTAGGGAACCTTAGAATCAAAACTACCATTCTTATTACAAATAGCCTAGTCCAGGGCTTAGAAATAATGTCGTCTAAAGCACTCCTGAAAAACTCATCAAAGTTTGGGTGATCTTTAAAATGACCATAAAGACTTTATATTTTATGCTTTATTTATTTTTATGTAAACTTCGATTATAAGGGGGGCATCATTACCTCCCACAATTTATTTAGGGAAGTTTTACAATGGGATTTCATCTCCTAGAATCAACTTCATTTGGCTCTTAATTAGAGTTTCACATCAGAAGTATCTATATTTAGACATCATACTACACTAAGCAAACAACAAGATTTAATTATTATAAAAAGGACTAGACCTTTTTATTACTAGATAATGTCACAATCACCCAATTCATGTGCTTATTTTTTGCATCATTTGACGTGAAAGTCATTGTGTAATTGATTCCCCTAGAATGATCAAAAACTTGCTAGTTTAGTAGACCCCACTTTGCCATACCTTATCAATTTATACTTAAGATGTTTGTTTTTGGTCATTAGCTTACTTGGTCTTGATTTGTTTCTAAAACTTCTTGTTAACTCATTGAACTTAACCAAAACACATTGTCCTCAATTTTCTTGAGCAAGAGAGGTGTTACGCTGTCCAATTAGAAAATTCATATTTTCCTTGTTCAAATTGTTATCAAAAACTTTGGATCATGTCATCCACTTTGGTACATTCATGCTACCCAATTGAGTCTAAATATTTCACCCAATTTTTTTAAATCCTTCATTTATAATCAATATTCAAAATTGAACCTTTCTGAGTTCTAAGGGTTGGTGTGTTAGAGTGGGTTCTCCATTTACACACTAAGCTTATTCTAACTTGGGTTAAATTTTACATTTGGATTGAAGGTCATTTATTAAGACTCAAAATCACATTATCATCTTGGTAGACTTAGGTCATCTTGCGTATCACTCCTGCTTTGAGTCCTAAAACATATTTTATCATACTAGAATCATGTGGCAATGTTGTGCTACCTATTTGGTCCTAGATTTATACTTAGTGATTCACGTATGTTTTTACATCTTGAGTTGCTTAGTCTATTTTTTCTTCTTCATAATTCAGATAGCTTTCCTCTAAAATTCTAGGGTCAACTTGTCAAAGTTGAAAATAGATTTTATAGTATAGGTGTATCAAAAAGATCTAATTTTTGGTGTACTATTTTTCACCTTGGGTCTTTGAGTTACCTTACCCTCTTCCAATCTATACAATTTTAGCCTTACCAAAGGTTGAGTAAACTCGTGAACCAAATCTTCTAAATTGTGCATGGTTTCAAACCACCCTTCCTTATAGTCTCATTGGCACCTTGGTTATTTTCTGAGAAGAGAGCCAAAGCATACTTTATTTTTTTCCAAGTGTTGGTCCAATGTTAGTAAAAAAAATAGAACAACTCTTTTAGACATGACTCAAAGGTTCACTCATAGTGGGACCTCATATGACCTTAGTTATGAATATGAGCAATTTTATGATGGTCAATATAACACCATTATTTTTTATGATATACCTATAGTTGGAGGATCTAAAGATAATTATATTGAATATAAACCCTAAGAATATCAAGATGAAGCCCTTCTTAGATTGATAGAATTAGGTGCTAGACTGCCTTCTGACTTTCCTACAAAATAATTACATACCTTAGTTAGAGAAGGAAACAATGATAGCAAGAGAAATATTTTGCACAAATAGACATAACTTATTCCTGTAACAAAGTAAAATAAATAGAAACAAATTAAAAACCCACAAATCTAAATCTTCTAGCTAAGATCAAGATAATAAGTCAGTGATATGAAGATCAACTTGTCATAAACTTAACTAACTCCCTCGTTGTGACTTCAATTCATAATGATGTTTCAAAAGAAAAAAGAAATTTGGTTGAAAGTATGCAACAAATATTAGATGAAAACATTACCATAGTGGATCAAGGTAATCTAAATGAATAGTGAAAGTCATAAGAGACCTTATAAAGTGTTCCATTAAACACAAAACATGCATTATTCAATCATCAAGAACCTCTTGTTACTTTACAAACTCAAAAACCCAAACATTTATTTTGAATTGAGGAAATCCCTCAAGACAATTTGGTTAGTTCTTTTCAACCAACACAAAAATTGGTAAATAAACAAAAATTTCCAAAATCAATAAAGTACAAAACAACCAAATTTAGGGAATGTTTTATAATCCAAGAATCAAAAACCTATATTCTCAAATCAAGGATAAAATCAAAACAAGTCATGGATCAAAAGGTATACACTCCATATAGATCCACACAAAACTAGGGGCACATTCCACCTCAACAACAAAAAAATTAGGGGCACATTCCACCCCAATAATAACAAAACTAGGGGCACATTCCACCCAATAGCAATGAAACTAGGGGCACATTCCACCCCAACATCTTATTCAATCCAAAAATTCACCAAACATAAAAGAATGTAATTTTATGAACAAAATTGTTCAAAGGTTGGAGACAAATAATAGAGTCAAAAATCACAAATTTGATGAGATATGCCCATATCCATTTAATTTATCTATTCTCCAAAACCCCTTTCCACCTCATTTTGAGGTACACAAATTTGACAAGTACAAAGGAAAAGGAGATCCATGTAAACACATATAGGCATTTTTCATCTTATGTCAAGAGGTTCTTATAATAGTGAGTACCTACTATGACTATTTTTGTGAAGTTTAGTAGGACAAGCTCTTGATTGGCTACTTAAACTACCCAAGGGATCAGTTGTGGATTGGAATGACTTATCAAAAAAGTTTGTTAACCATTTCTCATATAACACAACATGAATTAACCGTTGTTGACTAATGCAAAACCAACTAGCATGATGGTGAAAGTTTTGTTGCATATCTACAAAGGTAGAGAGAATTAGCAAGCCACTTTCAACATAATTTTCTAGACAAATAGTTGTTTGATATCTTTGCATAGAATTTACATCCTGAAGTTGTGCATAATCTATGATTACCTTGTGTTAACTCATTTGAAGAAATTATTGACAAAAGAGTGCAAATTGAGAAGTCTCTTATTGCTAAGGGTCTTATTAAGAATTTTTGGAAGGTCAAGCATCTAATCTAACTAAATCATTAGTTCAAATAGTTATGTAGGATAAATGTAAAGGCTTTAGAAAAAATAAGAACATAGTTGGAAGTAGGGTGACTTAAACAAGACATGTACAAACTGTATAGGCTATGCCTCCTCTAAATGTAAGATTATCTCCCCCAAATCCACTACCTACTTTGCAGAGACAACCTCCATAAAAGACATTCATAACAATTTTAGAGTCTTTCACAAGCTAGGAGAATTGGTTGAAACAATGTTACAAAATCTTGTTATAGCTAATTTAATTATATAGCCAGTATCAAGGCCATTTCCTTAAGATCAACCAAAACAAGATTGGTAGAAAGAGAATGAATAGTGTAACTTTCATTGTGTTGCTGGTCATGGTGCATATCATTACATTCAATTATGATATATTATTGAGGACTTTATAGAAAGTGGTGAACTAGAAATTAAGTTGGTCCCTAATTATCACACAAATCAAGATATGGGAATCGAAAAAGACCCCTTTCCTCAACATGATCCACCACCACCAAGAAATAGTCAAAATGGTCACAATTAATGATAGAGGTAGAATCAAAACCAACAAAAAGGTCAGAATTGTAATGAGCTTAAATGAGATCATAATAATAATAATAATAATAATAATAATAATAATAATATGGTGTATAACAATGTACCTTATGACTATAATAATACTATGGGATGCATTTTTGTAACCCACATTGCCATTGTTACTGTAAAATGATGTGGCTAGTCTTCTATTCCTCAAAACATAGGACTCATCATTATAGGGTCAACATCCTCTCCCCCTAGTAATGTCATGTCAGGTTTGCATCATCATGTTGATACTTTATTTACATAGATTATTAATCCTAAACAACAACACCTTTATTCTAATTATAAAGGCTCCTCATTAACCCATAATTGTAGCAATATAGTTAGTCACTGATGAGTCACCATCTAAGGCCCTTTACCTTCTTCTAATTATAATAATTCCTTGCCACCTCTAAGTTGTGTACTCTCAACTAGGAACCTATGAGTTACCATCTAGGACCCTTCACCCACTTCTTCCATAAAACCTAATGAAAACATTTTGGCAATGGTTCCAAAGCCAAATATTATCGTAATAAAAACTAAAATAATTCAATCTACAATTCAAATGACTTATAGTCTAACATATCAATTAGATAAAGCCCTTGTATAAATTTCCATATTAGAACTCTTCAGGACATCTGATGTCCATAGAACCATCTTCAATTTTTTTTATAAAGATTCTATTATGCCTAATGATATAAACTTTGATTAGTTTTACAACCTAGTTGGACACTTGTATTAATTTTGGCAAATCACATTTGATAAACAAGACATGTCCACCCTCAGCCCAAACAACAATAACCCATTATACATTAAGATAATCATTATGGATCACAATATCAAGTGGGTTTTTATAGATAATGGTTTTGGTGTGAACATCATATCTTTTAAATTGGTATGATGATTGGGTTATATGGATAAATACATTCAACCAAAAACTATTATAATCAAGGCTTATGACAATGCTGAGAGGGAGTCATCTGGTAAAATTTCATTACTAATAATGATTGGGTCTATTTCTCATCACACATTATTCCATATTGTGGATATTGACATTCTTTATAATGTACTTTTTGGTCATCCTTAGATCCATGGATTAAAAGTAGTTCCATCTACTCTTCACCAATGCTTTAACTTTCCCCATGATGGGATAGAGGTGACTATTCCCACTGATCAGTAGCCATATCAATACTACAAACATCTTGAAGCAGAGTTTTGTAATTATAACTATTTCCAAAGTTTTGAATTCATTTCAAAGAATAAAAAAGCCATAATTTCTCATCCATCTCCATCTAATTATATAGACCCTAGTGATCTAGCCTCTACTTAAGTCAATCCATTTCTTGTAGCTCTAGCCAAGCAGGTTATTATTAAAGATGTAGGCATTTACACGTACCCTCTAAAGGATGCCCTCCATATTGTAAAATTACTAAAATCCCTTAAAATATTTGGTAACCCTAAAAATTCCTAGACTCATAACAAACCTGATCAAATTTTCTAACCAAAGAAGAAATAATCAAAACCTCCTATAGTTTTTGTACCTATAATTATACCAAAGAAAGATTAAGAGGCTTTTACCAAAGGAGATTGGTTATGTTCGGAAGGCCTTTTTGATTATTTTCAAAATATAAAGTTTCATATCCCTAACATGATAATGGATCATCTTGACTATAGAGGGAAAGGCCTTGGTGCACAAGTGCAAGGAATTTTAAATCCCTTATTAGTTGGAGTTATCAATTAGAATCATGGTCTCAAATTTAGACCACTAGAGGATGACCTCATGAGATTTGATAGTGACTCTTCCAAATTGACTAGTAACTAGACTCCTAGTAGTGACACAACATCCCAATATATCCTTTTTGATGAGATTGTTGACTCAAATTTGTTTGATTCAAATGCCATATTGACCATAAAGCCTATTGGATCTTCCCAAGCCTAAAGCAAAAACCATCCTAGTGGTGCTTCCATTCCTAAATTAGGACATTATATCTCTACCATTGGCACTTCCCATCCTAAAGCAAGCCCTCACTATAACCTATGCCTTTTCCATCCTGAACTCATAGATTGAGATCAGATAAATTTAGTCATAAGCCTCAATGAGTTCTGAAATGAATAATCAATTGTAGAACACATGGGCCTATGAGATCCATTCCCCATTAGTGATCATAAGTATGGTTTTGATATTTCATTATATCCTTCTACCTACTTTGGAGAGCAAGAAAAATTTATTAGTCATAATAAATTAAAAAAACATCAAAATCTTCAAGTGAAAACCTTTTTGAGGCAATTATCAATTAGGAAAAAAGATAAGCCTTCAAGTGAAAACCTATTTCAAGCATTCCTAGGTAGGAAAATTTGTTCATCCTCTTAGGTTGTAGAAATTCCATCTATCCCAAGTTTCATAGATAATATAAGCATCTCTTTAGAAAAACATCAAATATTTGAGCATCTTGACCTTGATTTTCTAAAGGTTTTTACCAATTGACTTTTACTTGAGAAGGTAGATTCTGATTATTCATATTATTCAAATATTTGGGAAGAACAACAAGCAGCTATAATAAAGGAAAATGATCATGATCATACATTGCCTATAATTCTAGAAGATGGATCTACACTCCTTATGGAGAGCATAACCTAAGTGAATTTGGGAACCCATGAGGATCCTAAATTTTTTTATGTTAGAGCTTACCGTATTGAAGCTAAATGTGAACATATTATATCTATTCTTAAAGATTATATAGACATATTTACATGGGTATACTCTGACATGCTAGGCTTAGACCCATATATGGTTATGCATCATCTTGTTATTCATCCTGGTGCTAAACCAATCAAGCAAAAATTAAGAAAGATGCATTTACGCATCACCCTTTTGGTTAAGGCTGTGTTATAAAAGTTTTTAGGAGCCAATTTTATCAGACCACTAGACTACTCTGAATGGGTTTCAAACATAGTACTAGTGAGTAAAAAGACCCCAGACATACATATTTATACTAATTTTTTTGATATCAATAAAGCATACCCCAAAGATGATTTTCATCTACCCAACATCGACATGATCATTGACTCAACTACTAGGTATGAGATTTTATCCTTAATGGATGGATTTTCTAGTTACAATCAGATCAAGATAGCCCCTAAAGATCAGCATAAAACTACATTCACCACTCTATGGGTGACATTCTATTACAAATTCATGTTATTTGGTTTGAAAAAAGATAGATCCACATATTAGTGTGCAATGACTATCATTTTACATGACATGATGCATGACATTGTAGAGGACTATGTTGATGATATACTAGTAAAATAAAGAACAAAATCTAGATATCTTAACATTCTATGAAGAATATTTGAGAGTTCATGAATATAAAGTCCACTTGAATCTTAAGAAATGTGTCTTTAGATTCACATCAAGAAAATTTCTAGGGTTCATTGTATCATAATGAGGAATTTAAGTTGATCCTGAAAAGGTCAATGCTATTATAGAAATGCCTCCACCAAACAATCTTAAATAGTTATGAGGTCTACAAGGAAAGATGTAGTCTATACATAGGTTCATTTCCTAATTGGTAGATAAGTGCCACCCATTTACCCATCTCTTAAACAAAGGGGTAACATTTCAGTGGAATGAATATTATTAGTTAGCATTTGCAAAGCTTAAAACCAACTTGGCCAATCCACCAGTATTATGACCTCCATTAAAAGAAAAGCCACTACTTCTTTATATATTAGCCATGAAACATGCACTGGGGGCACTTTTAGCTCAGCATCATGATCATGGTAAGTAACATGCTATTTATTATTTAAGCCACACATTGGTAACCTATGAACATAATTATATGCCTATTGAGAAGGCATGCTTAGCTATGGTGTTTACCACTCAAAAATTGTGACATTATATGCTAAATAACAAAATTATTATTATCACCAAGGTATATCCTCTCAAGCTCTTCTTTTTAAAATTATCTCTTTAAGGACACATGGCTAAAAGTATTATGCTCCTCAGTGAATTTGATATTGAGTACCAGAATCAAAAGGTAATCAAAGGATAAGTTCTTGTTGACCAAATTGCAAAAGCTCCTACTACAGCCACTCAGCCTCTCAACTTTGACCTTCTAGATGATTTGATTATGATGATAGAATAAGCATCAAAAGAACCTAAATAGAGGATGCTCTATCTTGATTGATCCTTCACTTCCCAAGGGTCTAGATTTGGCATATTGTTGATCATGCCATAGGGGGATCTGATCCCCAAAACATTCCATATAAAATTTCATTATACAAATAATATGGCTAAATATGAGGCATTGGTTATAGGGCTTTGTCTTGATATATAGTGAGATATTCAAATCTTAAAGGTTTATAGTGATTTCTATCTAATCATAAATCAGCAAACTAACTAGTATCGAATAAGGGATGATAAGCTTATTCCTTACAATAAAATTATCAATAACCTCAAAACACATTTTAAATCTCTATAGTTTGAACAAGTTTTACGAGTCAAAAATAGATCTATCGATGTCATGGCAATAATTGGTACCATGATTCAAATTCATGATAGTGATAAAGAGTATCAGTTCCTGATTAAAAATCTTCTTTGGTTAGCACATATTTTATCAGATTTAGAGAGGATATGCATTGTTGATAATCTTAATGCTTCACCTAATCTACCATGGTACCAATATTTTTATAATTATTTCCATGTCATGTATTTCCCACCAACCTTTCAAAAAACCAATAAAAATTATTACTTCATCACTTAACATGTTATATCCTCATTGGAAACACACTTTATAATAAAGGATATGATGGAATTCTTGTTCATTATTTATCTTTAGGAGAATCCAAGCTGGCACTAAAGGAGGTTTATGAAGGAATGTGTGGGGCCCATACCAATGGTATAGTCTTAACAAAGGAACTCCTTAGAACATGCTATTATTGGCCCAAAATGGATATAGATGCTTGTAATTATGTAAAGAAGTGTGTTCTTTATTATCAACATGGTAACTTGATACATGCACCTTCCTTACCATTACAACTGATTACAACACCATGGCCATTCTCAACATGGGGTCTCGATCTCATTGGGAAAATTAACCTGACATCTTTAGATGGCCATAAGTACATTTTGACTATAACCAAGTTCTTTACCAAGTGGATTGAGGCCATTCCTCTCACTTATATTACTAGGAAATAAATAACTAAATTCATTCATTACCATATCATCTATCGATTGGCATCCCATCTCGTATTATATCTGATAATGGTGGATCCTTTGTGAACCAAGATGTGAAATCTCTTTATGAAAAACTCAATATCAAGCACAAAATATCCACTCCATATAACCCAAAAGGCAATGGAAAAGATGAGGTGTCAAATAAAACCATTCTAGCCATCTTAAAGAAGATTGTCAATAATTTTGGCTATAATTGTCACTTGTAACTTTTCCTACCCTTTGGGCTTATAGAACCAATCATCATACCCCAATTAGAGCTAGTACATACTCCCTTATTTTTCACACTGAATCTATCATCCCAATAAAGATTGAGATCCCATTATTAATAATATCATTGGAGCACATTAATGATAATGAAGACTATAGAGCCTCACAACTACATGAACTAGAGCTTCGTGATGGTAAGTGTTTGACTGCCCTAAAAAACTTGTAAGCTTATCAGAACATGTTAAATAGAAGATAAAACAAATGTATTCTCCCTTGAGAATTTGAGGTTGGTGACTTAGTTTTGAAAGATAACTAGAATAATATGAATGTTGAACCTAAAGAGAAAGGCATGTTTAGCCTAATTGGTTAGGACCATATATTTTCATAGCAAACTATGGATCAAGAGCATATAAATTAGCTAAACCTAATGGTGAAGAAATTTTAGAGCACATGAACATCATACCCCTTAAGAGGTTCTATGCATGAACATCTTTGAACCATTATCTATAAGACTCTTGACTTGGGGGCAACTTGTGTTGTCATTATTTTATCCCACCCTTCTATCTTACCTTGAACACATTTTATACTACCCTAGTCCACTTTTCATGATTCTTGATAGTAAAGGCTTTGAATCCTTGGCACTTCAAACATATTATTCATCCCATTCTATATTTATCTCTTTTAGAAGCATATTATTTGTTATGTCTAAGGCATGTTTTAAGCTTGAACAATTTTTATCCCTTGACCAATTATGATCTTGATTATGTCTCTTGAACATTATGAACATCCTCAATAGTAGTTCTATAAATTAGTTCAGCCAAGATAGTATTGTGCAACTTTAGATAAGTGAACAGAAACATCTTCTTAGTTTTAGACCGTTGTTACACTATTATAGATAGGTGAATGCTAATACTTATTTTTTACTTCAGGTTACACATTATTCTATATCACATTTTTGCTCATTATTGTTTTATTAAGATCATCGATCTTGTTAATTTGTGAGCATGGGTTATTTTAGCTAGCTTACTTATATTATTGGAGCATCTACTCTCAAGATGTGCATATCCTCAACTAGATGGCCCTACCTAGTGCATATTTTATTCCAAAAACATTATAAATTCTTTCAAAATACAAAAAACATTAGAACATGATCCAAAAAAGAACAAAAACATTGTCTCATGCTTATATAAATTTGTACATTCCCATTTTGCCATGCTACACTCTTGTCATTTTATAAGCATAGAAACACCAGTTCATTTCATCTTGTCCCATGCACTTACCATTTTGTAAGATCATTATTTCTCATCTCATCATCTTCTTGTTTGGTAGACCATTCTCATTTTTTTGTATCTTCCATTTCTTATATAGCATTAATCATGCTGGTCTAATCATCATTTTTCTTCTATCCCATTTCCTGGGAGAAGTATATTTGGCCAGAAGTTTATGTTGGAACATGCATCCATAGAACTATGTAGGCAGTATCCACTTGTCTTATACATATGGAGTCAGTTTGACCAACCCCCTTCCTTTTCTTCTCTTCCCCCATTTCTTCTATCATTGTTCTGATTTAATTAGGGGATAATTTTTATGTCACTATTCTTTGTTATGATGTGGTGGAAAGTAACGCCTCTACCACACATGCATGAACATTTGTCTTTAAATTGCACTGACTTGGTTTTTGATTGTGTGTATTTATTTTATTTCTCTTGGTCTTTTGTTGTGTTTTCTTGGTGTTTTTATTATTATTTCACACCTCTCCTTTTATTTCTTTTCCTTTTCTCTTTTTATTACTTCTTGTCTCATTTTGGTCTTGTGTTTCTTTGATTGTTTTTGCTTTTCTCTTTTGTGTTTCATAACATCTTGATGATTCACATGGATCTTGATTGTTTATGTCTTGATCCTATGTTATTAAATTTTTATTGGACCATTTTGTTTATTTGATTGTTTTTGGTGTCCTATTTTTGTATTTGATTTTGCTTTTCTCTTTTGTGTTTTAGAACATCTTAATGGTCCACATGGATCTTGATTATTTATATCTTGGTGTCATGTCATTAAGATGTTCTTGCCTTTCATTTTTAAACATTTCTATTCCTACTTAAGTCTTGATTGATCATATCTTGATTTTAAGTGAGGTTCAATTCTATTTCTTTTTATTTGTCTTTACTTTTTTATTTAAATGTAAATAGTTGTAACTCTAGTTTTGGTCATTATTTTACCATTATCCTTAGTTATAGGTATTCACATTTGACGTAGCTCAGTGTAATTAGAATCTTATATCATTATAATTTATTTATACTTATGATGCCTATTGTTTCCAAAATTAGCTTAGCTCATTTTTGAAAACAACCCCCTACGAAACTTGTCCATTTTGTCTTTCATCTCTCTAAGTTTGTTTTCAGAGATGAATTTCAAAATTTGTTTTTATCTTGGCCTCGAAATGTGAAGTGGTTACCATCTCATCCCAGCCAAGTTTTCCCTTCCCCAAACTCTCCTTCTGGAGTTAGTCTTTTTCATTCATTTTCTGTGCAGGGGCAGTATTTTTTGTCGGCTCTGCATTTCCTTTGTTTTTGTGCAAGGGTGGCAAATTTTGCCGCCCCTGCACATTTCTTGCAAGGGCAGAAAATTTTTCCACCCCTACTCTCTGGCCTACAAGGGCGGAAATTTTTTCTGCCCCTGCAAGATGAACCGACTACATGCAAGGGTGGCAAAAATTGCCGCCCTTGCACATCTCGATTTCCATGCAGGCATTAATGGCCACGCATGGTAGGTTATTAGGGTGGGTTTTTCACCCCATATAATCTGATTTGAGCCCCATTCTCCTCATTAGTTCCTCCTCTCCTCCTACCTCTTACACTTGAGTGCCTCAGTTGATGATTTGAAGCACGAATTCATGGATTCAACCTCGTGGCGCGCATGATTTCTCAAGTAGGGTTTGTTTTTACGTTTATTTTTTGGTTTTTCTGTTTTAGCTTAGCATTTATTTAAGGTTTATGCTTTTATTTTTATTTTTGTTTTTCTTCTCCCTTCTACCCATAGGTTTCTACCAAAACCTCACGCGGGCAAAAAAATTTGCCACCCGCGTCCTTGACCGCTTCCTTCCACCCGTCCCTCCTATCTTTTCCGTGGATGTTTCTTGTCCTTGACCGCGGGCTTCTCCTTTTCCTCTACCCGTGGTTTTCTCTTCACACACAGGTGGCATTTTTTTCTGCCTGCATTTTCTTTTTCTCCCAATCATGTAAGGGCGATGATTTTCTCTGCCCCTACATGTTTTTCTACTTCTACATGCATAGGCAGTGAAAATTGCTGCCCCTGCACGATTTTACAACTGTAGTGCAAGGGCAGCAATTTTTTCCACCCCTATGTTTTCCTTTCATGCTTGTAAGGGCAGTGAAAATCACCACCCCTACATTTTTTATTTCCAGCTATAAGCGTAGTGAATTTCCCCGGCCCTTGCTTCTTCTTCCAACTTTATGTAGAGGCGGTGATTTTTGCCACCCCTGCATTTTTTCCTTCATTTTCACTCCCAAATTTTTTTTTGAGTTGTCCCTTTCATACTTTTTTATTCTCATGTTTTGCTCCTTCACTAGACCTAGCCTATTTAAGTGTACTCTAGTAACCCATATCACTTAAATTGTACTCTCCCTCTCTCACTCACTCTCCTCTCATCTGTGATCATGATTGCAACACCTTCAGTGAACTCTTACACATCTGCTCCCATCCAGTTAGGATCATTCTCCATGATGAAAACATCTCCCAAGAAAGTGAAAGCTATGAAGTAGAAGTACCAAGGCATCTTCCTACCCACATCAATCTCCTCGAATGTCGATGACATTCGAGACACCAAAATTGGCCACATGGACATGGCTGAGTTCCTGGCATGAACCAAGGTGACAAATCCCAGCACTGGGATAAAGAGAATAGTTGAGAGAAACATTCACCTGGTAGCCATTTTCTCGGTAGCAGTGCATCATGCTGAGTTCATCCTCCAATGCGTGCATTTTTACAAAAAGGAGACCAGGTCAGTTTTAGATGCCAATGGCAGCATGATAATTCAATTACACCCTGATTTTATCGACAAAGTCTTCTTGTGCCCTCCAGCCACCAAAGTAACCCAAATCATCTTCATGGATGCATAGAAAGAGTATGACAAAGACCCTAAGAGGGCAAAGAAAGTGATAAATTACAAGTGGCTAAAGACCCCCAGGACCGGCCTCTCTAGATGGCCAAAGAACTTCCCAAGGAGAGATTTTATCGAGGAAGTCGGTGACTTGATCACCCTTCTCAGCAGAGTATGGGGCCTCCTGTCTTCTTCACAATTCCATGAATGGATGTATCCATTCATTAAGATCATCCTCCAAGGCAAGCAAACTATCTTTTGGGGGGAACAAATCAACAATGCCATTCACGAATAGTTGACCAGGGTATAGACTTCCTTTAAATTCTATATGACTTTGTACCTGGTCTACATAGCTATTGCAATGCAGTCTTTCCTGAGATTGACTATAAAAAGGGATAGAGAGATCACCCCGATCTACTCATATTATCCTTAGCTGACGCTTCAGGGGTCGACACATCATTTTAAGAGAGTAAATGATGCATTCTTTGCCATGTTTTTGTGTCTCTTCGATCCTCAGCTAGAATAGAAGACAATATCAGATGAGGCTTGGGCCATGGTAAATGGTTATGGCTATATGTTCCTCTAGTTCCACACTTTCTATTATCTTTGGGTTGGTTTTTACCAAGGCTACCCTTATATGCTCCCCAGGTTCCCTTCAGACAAGTTAGTTCTAATGGAGCTTTGCCGACAACTGGTTATCATGCATACGCAACAGATGGAACTTAAGAGACCTGATTTCAAGTTTTTGATCTAGATTGGTAGGTTTTTAATTGCTACATCAACCAAAGCCAAGGTCATGGAAACAAAAATGCAGATGGTTACCATCAAGCCATTCAAAAGATGGGAGAAATTTGACTACAGGGGAGTCAAAGAGAAGATCAGAAGAAAAACTCAGTTCCACAAACCCATGATTGAGGATATCTTGGTGGACCTGAGGATGGCCGAAGAGATAAGGAAAATGGATTATTGCCATTTAACACTGGAGTAGATAGAATACCTCAAGCTTGTAGAGATCCCTTCTAGTCTAATTGATGATGGGAACATCATAAACAATAGATATCTAGTAGAAAAAGTTGTTGGTTCCCCTCTTCCTCCAATTTAATGGTCTTAAAAGGCGCTGACTTCTCTGAGAAAAAGATTTGAACTAATATTGGCTAACACCAATGATTAGTTAGCAGCTAAAGGGATCACCCTAAAGGAATTTATTACAGGATCAGACGCTGACTACCAGGTCAAATTAAAGAGGAAGGTGGAGAATAGGACTAAAAATAAGGGTGGCGTTCCTTCTCCTTCTAGGCCTCACAAGCCTAGGATCATCTTTGTGTCCAAGAAGCCTAAGACTGCACAAGGGCTTGAAATAGCAGCCAAAGGAACCAAAGAAAAAAGCCCTGAGGCACAGGTAGGTTAGCCCATGGAGATAGAGGATTAACCTTCAGAACAACCAAGTGTTGGGTCTCCACTCTCACTGGGACAAGCACAGTCGATCCAGAGTGCCTCTCTTTCTCCCCCTTAATCTCTCGTGGTGCCCATTTCTCCTATCTCTTCAATCAGTGTCCCCTCTTTTGGAGCTGCTTCTCCTTCTAGGGTTATATTTGGTTATCCTCAGGGTCCTTTCAAAGGTTCCCCTCGCTCTTCTAGATCCATTCCAAGTCTATCATCTCCTTCTTTCAACCTGCCAGTGAGCCCTGCACCTGAGCTAGAATTAGTAGTTGGTATAGTTTTGCCAATTACTCTGACTGTGACTACTATCACCACTAGTAGTGTGGAAGCTACTATAGTGATACTGGTAGAGCTAACTATTGTTGCAATAGGTACTTCTCTCCCGCCTTGGATGTCTGCTTTCATGCCAAAAAGGAAGAAAATGGCCATCTCCTCAGATGAATTCAATTTTGGCAAGATAGTGCCGGCAAAAGCAAAGGCTCCTAAGAAGCCAAGAATCCTCTCCAAGTTGGTCAAAGAAAATGGGCAAAAATTTCTAGAAATTGCCAAGCCTCCACAGGATGCAACCCTTGAGGGTTTTGAGATGAGCAGTTATTCCATCTCTCATGTTGAACTTGGCAAAGTTACTCACGAAGGTGCGAAGAGCGATCTTCAGTCAGCTATGGACATTATGGTCCAAAAATTTGATAGAGAGAAAGAGATGAAGGACTATTATAAAGCCAAAGTAGAGTAGTTGATAGCAGTAATCAAAAGGTTCACTCTTCCTCCTAAAGCAGCAACTCCAGAGGCCTTCTCAGTGGATGACTCAGTCATTCAAAAAGTAGAAAAGACTTATTTAAAGGGGAAAGTCTTGGAGAACTATATCGAAAGAATGCATACTCAGGGAGTTTCTTTGCTTATAGAAGTGGCAAAAAGGATAGGTAAAATGAAGAAAGTAAGAACACAGGTAGATGACTTCATCTCCCACATTTCTCAAGAGATTGACAGCTTAGAGAAAGATCTTGGCAGATGGAAAGAAATAAAAATTCTCAAAAAGAGAACCCTGATGTCTATCAGTGTCATCTCCAACAAGGACTCCTATGTTGAGATCAAGGAGTCACTGACCTTCAGAATACAGGTACTCAAAGACTTAATTGATGATCTTAAAGCTTTTAAGGAAGCTATTGAGAAGAGTGACCTGAGCCTGTTGAATAAGTTAGAAGAGTTGCCATGTGACCTAACCTCTAAGGACCATCAGTTCCTTCTGGTAGAAGAGATGATTCAGAGTTAAAAGGAGATGATTCGAAAAGATTTTGAAGATAAATCATTCTCAATGTCTTTGGTGGACAGCATTCTAGATGTTCAGTTAACTTTGGAGAATCTAAAATCTAGGTTAACTGGCCACGCTAAAGCCATCATAGCATTAAAGGATGTGTTGATCAGAGCGAGAACCATCTCTAAGAACACAGTTACACCAGACAACATAGGAATTCAGGCATCTATCACCATGTATGATGCTTATCTAAAAAATTCTGGTGGCAAGAATTGATTCTCTCTCCCCTTCTTTCTTCTTCTATCCTTATGCGCTTCTATTTTGTGCAGAATGCATACAATTTTATAATATGTAATTACATGTAAAAAGTTTGGAAAAATATCTAAAAAGTCAAAGATGAGTCATCTTTGACCAAGATATTTTGCATATTTTATTATTTTTTGTTTTTGAGGATTTTCCCCCTATATATAGTGGAGAAATCATTTGTAATAGATCTTGGAAAATTTAATAGCAAATACTCTGGTAAAATTGAAGCAACTTTTGAGACTTTGTGCTCAAATTTGTAAATCATATTCTGTTGAATGAATGAGAAGCAGGTTATTTCAGACTTTGTGTTGAGATTGTCTGTGTTATTTAGGAAATAGTTCTTATGTCATTTTTCCTGGTAATATCTTATTCATCTGATTTAATAAGCAAAGTGGGCGTGTTTATTTTATCTAAGGGTGTTTCTAGAGGGTAGAAGATAGACTTTGTGCTACTTTTATCTTTGAGATTCAATTACCTTTTGTAGTTTTAGGTGAAGACTTTATGCTTCATTTTACTCTATGGTTATACTTGTTCTGGATTTGTGAAGAAGCTATAGAAGACTTTGTGCTTGCATGAGCGTTCTTGTGACTTTATTACTTCAGGTGATTTCTTGTTCTCTATTTAATACCATTCCTAAAAGAAGAGGAGTGTTATTAATGATAGACCAAGATTTTCCTTTTTTTGTTCCTTGTACATTACCTCTAAAAAAAGAGAGGTAGATGCTGTTATACCACCCCCATGTGTTATTTTTTGCTTAATTCTATATCTGGCAGGTGAGTATTTATAGGGAACCTCCCCTTGATGAGAAGAGAGATTTACTTTGTCTAGATTTGGTAAACCCATACTATTCATGGTGTAAATCTCCCTATGTTATGGCTGATATCCCCATTTTGTCATCAGTTAGTTGATGATAAAACATTCACCCAACAGTTTTTTGGCAACTCCGCTGGGGATCGAATGTGCAGTCTAAAACCTCAAGTTGCAGATTTAAGCCATCCCTACCCTTATCCATTGCATAGTCTGGCAACTCCATTCCATGTCTTGGTCATTATCATTATAGCCTTACCATCTCCCTCCATCTCTGTTACATTATCTGGTCTGTAAAACTAGAGCCGTTGGGAAGAACATGCATTTTGAAGCCTCAAGCTTCAATTTGAAGTGGTTTCAGTCCCATTTTTATTTTAAAAATATGGCAACTCCACGCTACACAAGAAGTTAGAGATCTAAGGGTGTTGTTGACCCTGTGTTTGAGTTGGCACAATAGAGTAATTTTGATCTATTTCCTCCATCAGCTTCTCTTCAACAATCTAAGAGTTTTCCTTCTAGCCTTGTCAGGTCACCAACACAAGGTAGAACTTCTTTTCCCACTGTTAATCTCCACCTACCTATAAACACTCCACCAAGGTTTGTTATCCCACCTTTTAATCCTCTTATCATAATGGCTCAAGGCCCATGGGTTAATTCCTTCGGCCCTCTTAACTTAACCCCACCTCTGCATGAACTACCTCGTAGTTCTACAAAAAAAATTCTAATTTTTTTGGTGATGGAAAGGTTCATCCCGACGAGCATATTGCCACTTTCTCTATAGCATGTGGCATAATTAGGGTCGAATTTGAAGATGTAGCAGTGAGACTTTTTATGGAAACTTTACAAGGAGCTATCACATATTAGTTCTATCACCTACAGGCTGGGTCAGTAACAGACTGAGATACACTCAAGTCCGAATTCGAAGCTAGATTTAAACCCACTGAGGATGCACATGCTTTATTAGCGTAGCTAACACAATTGAAGAAAGAATCTCAGGAACCCATGAGAGATTTCATAGCTAAATTCAGCAAGTTGAGGAACTGAATCCCGACCGTGGCTCAGCCCACACCAAAAAATCTCAAGTGCTTTTTCATCAGCTTGCAGCTTCCTGAAGTAAGTTTCCTATTGAGATGAGATGGCCCTATGGAACTAGCCTTGGCTCAAGGTTTGGCTACTGAGATTGAAGATGATCTTATCCTGGCAGGTAAGATTAGGAAAGATCTTAGTAAAAATAAATTCCCTTCATCAGCTGAAAGCTCTTTCATGGGCACTACAGACCCTATGGTGCAAAAATTAAAAAATGAACTAATAGCTTTCAAGAGACAAATAGCCCAAGGTACGTCTGCTGCTACCTATTGAGACACAGCCAAGAGAACATTCTAAAATTAGTAATATCAGGGTAATGCTACCCAAAATCAAGGGCAATCTAACCACCTACCTCCCCCTTCAGGGAGATTAGCCATTGAAGTAGCACCTGCCAACTCAGTGGTTGGCTACCTAGAATCTGAGCACGATAACTCTTTTCAACCACAGTTAGATCAACAAGAAAATTCTAATCTCTTTGACGAGCAGGAAGAAGAATTAGCTAGCAACTCCAATATCGGCTTCCTAAATTATCATGATGAAGCTAGAAGTAAAGAGGAGGATTCAGATGGAGCTTATGCTATTTTCACCAGATCTCAAAATCAGTTGACTTCACAAACTGACAAAGGGAGGGCAGATGAAGAATCACAACCAGTAGTTTCCATTACCAAACGCGGGACTACATTGCCTCCACAATCAAAAGATCAAGTAACCCATAAAAAAGTGAATACTCCTAATCACTCGATATCTTCCACCTCTGCTACTCAGACCAGTGCCACACCTATTAAAGTCCCTGATGATGGGCTTTCTTCCTTTGTTACATGTTCTTTTTAATTATTTGATATAATTGACCATGCTAGAAAGACTAAAATTCAAATGACAGAGGTTGAATATTTGAGAGCTAACCTAGAATAGTTTGATAGGTTAGTAGAATATGGAAAAATAAAGCCAGCCCTATAGAAAAAGACTCCTTGAAAGTTGTTCCCAACCCCCCTACAGACAAACCAACCCAAAACAATCTTATTATGACTCCCCCCATCGCTCCCAAGAAAATAGAACCTTTCTACGTTTCCCTGCTTATAAATGGCTACAAACTGAGTAATTGTATTATAGACTTTGGAGCTTCAGATAATGTCATGCCTGCCAAAGTGGCAGATTCTCTTGGCCTGACCTTGAGCAAAACTTTTGAGAGGTGTTTTTCCATGGAAAACAAACAAGTTCCTCTCCTTGGTCAAATAAAAGACGCTCAATATGCCTTCACGGCTTTTCCAGAAAAGTGGATAAAAATGACAATTTTAGTAGCCGATGTTCCAGCATCTTATGACATCCTACTTGGGTAAAATTTTTGTAAAGATGTTGGAGGTGAGCTAAGCATGGACCTATCAGAAGCAAGAATTCCAATTCAAGGCATCATGAAGAAGTTGCTTCTTGAAAAAGAGGCTAGGTATTTAGTTACCCATTCTGCAGCACCCAAAGCTTAAATTCTATTTGAGTCTGCAAGCATGGGCAACTATTTCTTATCTACAGATGAGATCAATGATTCATCTAATGAAACTCCTATGGGTGATGACTTAGATTTAGTTTTAGCTGACGCGAAGGGTAAAGTGCCAAAGCAAAATGAACATGTGGAAGAACCCTTTCCTCAAAGTAAAAAAGTTTTTTTGGAAAAAGCAGTATCTAATGAAGTATGGACCTTAGAGTTTGACAATAGCTGCTCTTCTACTGGGTCAGGAGCCAGGGTTGTGTTGGTATCTCCTCAGGGAGAAATTACCCCTTTTTTCTACAAATTGCCATTCAACAATACCAACAACATGGCTGAATATGAATCCCTGTTGCTTGGACTACAGGTTGCCAGAGAAAGGGGCATTAGGGAACTACATGCTAAAGGAGATGCTGAGTTGATAATCTATCAGGTGAGGAACCTCTATCAGACCAAGAATGAGAGGTTGTGACACTATCACAACCTGGTCTGGGATCAGATTGAAAATTTTGATGCCTTCAACATCTTTGCCATTCTGAGGGAATTCAATGACCGAGCAGATGTATTGGCTGTCTCTGCCACCCTTCTAGTTCCTCACCCAAATTTTAAAGGAGATAAATATACTATTGAGCTAGTTTATTGACCAAGTGTACTAGATAATGCTGGCCACTAGCAAGTGTTTAACAATGATGATCAAATTGTCACCTTCTTGGAGCAAAAGGATAGTTTTAAACAACTGCATTTGAAGGTAGTAAACCCCAGGAGTGTGGGGCAGCCCCTATAACCCAGGCCAATACAGGTGAAGATTTCCTACAGCTCAGGGGGAATAAAATTCCCAAAGGTTTGGTTTCCCTAGAGAAGTTGTTTGATAACCATGACAGGTTTGTCAAATAACAATGAACAGATTCAAATTCTTCCCAAGATTTTGATCAAGTCAACTTGGAAACCAAGCATGATCCTAAGATGGTAAATATTGGGAAATGCTACACTCCTGAGGAAAGGTTAGAGCTTGTTAGTCTGCTCTACCAGTATATGGATGTGTTGGCCTATTCCTACGATGACTTGAAATCTCTCAGGCAAAATGACATCTGTCATGACATTCCCCTGAAAGCCAACTCTGTGCCTTATAAATAGAAATCTAGGCAATATAATCCAAAAATTTTAGGTACTATTTTAGCTGAGATACAAAAGATGCTGGATGCCCAGATAATTTTTCCAATCCACCACTCAACATGGGTTGCTGACATAGTACCCGTTAGAAAGAAAAATGGCAAAATTTGAATCTATGTGGATTTCAAGAACTTAAATCAGTTGTCTTTAAAAGATAATTACCCTCTCCCCATCATGGTTCAAGTTCTGTAAATGGTAATAGGTTTAGAAATGTTATCAATGCTAGACGGTTTTTCAGGGTACAATCAAGTCAAAGTCAGGAAAGCAGATCAACATAAGACAGTGTTCACCACACCTTGGGGCACTTTCGCTTACCGTAGGATGCCTTTTGGTATGATAAATGCAGGCACCACTTTTCAAAGGGTGATGGATCTTGCTTTCAAGGATGAGATGGGAAAATTAATTATAGTGTACCTGGATGATCTGACGGTATTTTCAAAACATCATTTTGAGCATGTTCACCATTTACAAAAGGTACTAGAACATTGTCATCAAAATGGTATCTCTTTAAACCCAAAGAAATCCATCTTTAGAGTAACTGAAGGGAAACTTCTCGGACACATCGTGTCTGAAGAAGGTATTAGAATAGATTCAAAAAGAGTCAGGTCCATCCAGGAGCTTACTCTACCTACCAACAATACTGCAATTCACTCTTTCTTTGGAAAGGTGAATTTTCTCAAAAGGTTTGTTCCTGAGTTTGCTGAGAAAACTCGTCATATTGTCAACATGATGAAGAATAATGCTACGTTCAAGTGGAATGTTGAGGGTAAGTCAGCATTCAAAGAGATTAAGGAAGCAATCGCTCATGCACCAGTCCTAGTCTGTCCAGATTATACTAAAGATTTTAAGATATATAGTTATGCCTCTGAGCATACACTATCAACTATTTTGGTTTAGCAAAATCTAGAAGGTGCAAAATCTCCTATCTCATTCATGAGTTGTCCACTCAAGGATCATGAGCTGAAATATTCCCTTATGGAGAAGAATGCATACGTTGTAGTCAAAGCTATCAAGCATTTCAGGTTTTATATCCTAAATTCTCACACTAAAGTTTTCATACCAGATACAATAGTAAAATCCATTTTGACTCAGCAAGAGTTCAGTACAAAGAGAGGTGACTGGATTGCCAAAACTTAGGAGTTTGATCTAGACATCAAACCAACCAAGCTCGTACGAGGAAGGGGTCTCTGCCAGTTGATTGCCGACAACATTTTAGGTAAAGTAGAAAGTGAAGAAGAAGAGATCGAAGGCATGCCCATGGTTCTCTTTGTCGCCACTACTGATGAATGGTATTCTAACATTGCCCATTTTCTGACATATGGTGAGTGTCCCACTCATCTTTATTTTGAAGAAAAATGTAATGTTAGATTGAAAGCAATTAGTTATGTTCTGTGGGACAATGGTCTTTACAAGAGAAACCTGGATGGGGCATTTCTTCGTTGTGTTGACAAAGCTCAACAAGAAAGACTCTTATAATCTTTCCATAATTTGGCCTGTGGAGGACATTTCTCTGCACTGATGATGAAACATAAAATTCTGTGAGCAAGGTACTATTGGCCCATGCTTTTTCAGGATGCCTACAAATGGGTGCGTAGGTGTGAGCTGTGTTAGCAATTCGTTGGAAAGCCTAAGCTGCCTGCTTTGCCCCTCAAGCCAGTTGTGATCAAGGAACCTTTTTAGCAGTGGGGTATTGACTTCATTGGAGTAGTCAACCCATCTTCAAGTGCTGGACATGATTATGTCCTTACTGCAACAGATTACTTTACCAAGTGGGTGGAGGCCATCCCAACCAAACACGCTATGTCTGAAGTGGTATGCAGCTTTCTCAAAGAAAACATCATCTCCCAATTTGGGGTTCCACTAAAGATCATAACAGATAATGTGGCCTATTTTTCATTGCATGAAATTACTCAATTTTGTTTCCATTATGAGATTACCTTATCTCACACTTCAGATTATTTCCCTCAAGGAAATGGACAAGCATAATCGAGTAACAAGAACCTGGTCACCATTATTAGGAAGTTGGTGGACAATAATCAGAGAACGTGGCACAAAGCTTTGTATGATGCTTTATTGGCCAACATGATAACACCTAAAAGGGCTATAGGTATGCCACCCTTCCAACTTCTGTATGGATTGAATGCAGAAATTCCCATCACCCTTGAACTACCAGCGCTCAGATTAACCAGAGCAATCGAAGACTCAACCTTTGAAAGCTTAGTTGACAAATGGATCATGTGTTTGATCGATCTGAACAAACAAAGAGTTATGGTGGTGGATAGGATCAAGGAACATTAGGACTAGGTGAAAGCACTTTTTGATAAGAGAGTTAGAGTGTGTGAGTTCCAAGTCAGAGATCAAGTCTTGTTATGGGACAAGCGGCGAGAATCAAAAGGGATGCATGGCAAATTTGACTCCCTATGGAGGGGCCCGTTCACCATTCGATAACTCTATGGTGAAGCCAGCTTGTTGCTAGAATACAAACATGGAACACCATTTGCACTACCTCAAAATAGATAGCATCTCAAGCTGTTCAATCCTTGAAGCTCAGATGAGTCTGTTTGTTATATGTATAGTTTTTATGTTTTGTCTATTTTTCTTCCATTTTTATCTTGACTTCATAGCCCAATGGCTTAGATGAAGGCACTTAGAGACTGGCTTCTACTTTTGCTAATCAATTCGATTAAACAGAAGTTCCCTAATAGGAGCCAGTTGTTGTTTCCAAAATCAGCTTAGCTCATTTTTGAAAACAACCCCCTACAAAACTTGTCCATTTTGTCTTCGTCTCTCTAAGTTCATTTTTTGAGATGAATTTCAAAATTCATTTTCATCTTGGCCTCAGAATGTGAAGTGGTTACCATCTCATCCCAGCCAAGTTTTCCCTTCCCCAGACTCTCCTTCTGGAGTTAGTCTTTTTCATTCATTTCCCATGCAAGGGCGGTATTTTTTGCCGCCTCTGCATTTCCTTTGTTTTTGTGCAAGGGTGGCAAATTTTGCCGCTCCTACACATTTCTTGTAAGGGCAGAAAATTTTGCCACCCCTACTCTCTGGCCTATAAGGGTGGTGATTTTTTCTACCTCTGCAAGATGAACTGACTACATGCAAGGGCGGCAAAAATTGCCGCCCTTGCACGTCTCAATTTTTGTACAAGCATTAATGGCCACATGCAATAGGTTGTTGGGGTGGGTTTTTCACCTCATATAATCTGATTTGAGCCCCATTCTCCTCATTACTTCCTCCTCTCCTCCTACCTCTTGCACCTGAGCACCTCAGTTGATGATTTGAAGCACGAATTCATGGATTCAACCTCGTAGCGTGCACGGTTTCTCAGGTAGGGTTTGTTTTTATGTTTATTTTTTGTTTTTTCTATTTTAGATTAGCATTTATTTAAGGTTTTTGTTTTTGTTTTTATTTTTATTTTTTTCTCCCTTCTACCCATGGGTTTCTACCAGAACCTCATGTGGGCGGTGAATTTTGCCACCCGCATCCTTGACTGCGTCCTTCCACCCATCCCTCCAATCTTTTCTGTGGATGTTTCTTTTTCCTCCTTAACCGCGGGCTTCTCCTTTTCCTTTTCCCATGGTTTTCTCTTCACATGCAGGCAACATTTTTTTCCACCCGCATTTTCTTTTTCCCCCAATCATGCAAGGTCGGCAATTTTCGCTGCCCTTGCACGTTTTTCTACTTCTACATGCATAGGCAATGAAAATTGCCACCCCTGCACGATTTTACAACTACAGTGCAAGGGTATAAATTTTCACCACCCCTACTTTTTCCTTTCATGCTTGCAAGGGCAGTGAAAATTACCGCCCCTACATGTTTTGTTTCCAGTTGCAAGGGCGGCGAATTTCGCTGCCCTTGCTTCTTCTTCCAACTTTATATAGAGGCAGCGATTTTCACCGTCCCTGCATTTTTTCCTTCATTTTCACTCCCAAAATTTTTTCTGAGTTGTCCCTTCCATACTTTTTCTTTCTCATTTTTCACTCCTTCACTAGACCTAGCCTATTTAAGTGTACTCCAGTAACCCATATCACTTAAATTGTGCTCTCCCTCTCTCACTCACTCTCCTCTCATCTGTGATCATGACTACAACACCTTCAGCAAACTCCTACACATCTGCTCCCATCTAATCAGGATCATTCTCCATGACAAAAAACATCTCTAAAGAAAGCAAAAGCTATGAAGTACAAGTACCAAGGCATCTTCCCACCCGCATCAGTCTCCTCAAATGTTGATGACATTCGAGACACTAAAATTGGCCACATGGACATGGCTGAGTTCCTGGCATGAACTAAGGCAAGAAATCCCAACACTGGGATAAAGAGAATAGTTGAGAGCAACATTCACTTGGTGGCCACTTTCCTAGTAGCAGCACATCATGCCGAGTTCATCCTCTAATGCATGCATTTTTACAACAAGGAGACCAGGTCAGTTTTAGATGCCAGTGGCAACATGATAATTTGGTTGGACCCCAATTTTATCGACAAAGTTTTCTTGTGCCCTCTAGCCACCGAAGTAACCCAGATCGACTTTATGGATACACAAAAAGAGTATGACAAAGACCCTGAGAGGGCAAAGAAAGTGATAAATTACAAGTGGCTAAAGACCCCCAGGACCGGCCTCTCTAGATGGCCGAAGAACTTCCTAAGGAGCGATTTCATCGAGGAAGTCAGTGACTTGATCACCCTTCTCAGTAGAGTACGGGGCCTCCCGTCTTCTTCACAATTTCATGAATGGATGTATCCATTCATTAAGATCATCCTCCAAGGCAAGCAAACTATCTTTTGGGGGGAACAAATCAGCAATGCCATTCATGAACAGTTGACCAGGGTACAGAATTCCTTTAAATTCTACATGACTTCGTACCTAGTCTACATAGCTACTACAATGTGGTCTTTCCTGGGATTGACTACAGAAGGGGATAGAAAGACCACCCTGGTCTACTCATATTATCCTTAGCTGACGCTTCAGGGGTTGACACGTCATTTTAGGAGAGTAAATGATGCATTTTTTATTGTGTTTTTGTGTCTCTTCGATCCTTAGCTAGAATAGAAGAGAATATCAAACAAGGCCTGGGCCATGGTAAACGGTTATGGCTGTATGTTCCTCTAGTTCCACACTTTCTATTATCTTTGGGTTGGTTTTTACCAAGGCTACCCTTATATGCTCTCCAGGTTCCCTTCAGACAAGTTAGTTCTAATGGAGCTTTGTTGATAACTAGCTGTCGTGCATACGAAATAGATGGAACTTAAGAGACCCAATTTCAAGTTTTTGATCCAGATTGGTAGGTTTTCAGTTGCTACATCAACCAAAGCCAAGGTCATGGAAACAAAAATGTAGATGGTTACCATCAAGCCATTCAAAAGATGGGAGAAATTTGACTATAGGGGAGTCAAAGAGAAGATCAGAAGAAAAACTCAGTTCCATGAACCCATGATTGAGGATATCTGGGTGGACCTGAGGATGGCTGAAGAGATAAGGAAAATGGACTATTACCATCTAACATTAGAGAAGATAGAATACCTCAGGCTTGCAGAGATCCCTTCTAGTCTAATCAATGATGGGAACATCATTAATAGTAGATATCTACCGAAAAGAGTTGCTAGTTCCCCTCTTCCTCCAATTCAGTGGTCTCAGAAGGAGCTGACTTCTCTGAGAAAAGATTTGAACCAAATTGGCTAACACCAATGATTGGTTAGTAGCCAAAGGGATCACCCTGAAGGAATTTATTATGGGATTAGAGGCTACCTATCAATCAGAATTGAAGAGGAAGGCAGAGAATAAGACTAAAAATAAGGGTGACATTCCTTCTCCTTTTAGGCCTCACAAGCCTAGGATCATCTTTGTGTCCAAGAAGCCTAAGACTACACAAGGGCCTGAAACAATAGCTGAAGGAACCAAAGAACAAAGCCCCAAGGCACAGGCAGCTTAGCCCATGGAGTAGAGGATCAACCTTCAGAACAACCAAGTGTTGGGTCTCCACTCTCACTGGGATAAGCACAGCTAATCCAAAGTGCCTCTCTTTCTCCCCCTCAATCTCTCGTGGTGCCTATTTCTCTTATCTCCCCAATCAATGTCCCCTCTTTTAGAGCTGCTTCTCCTTCTAGGGTTGTATTTGGTGATCCTCATGGTCCTTCTAGATGTTCCCCTCACTCTTCTGGATCCATTCCAAGTCTATCACCTCCTTCTTTCAACCTACCAGCGAGCCTTGCACCTGAGCCAGAATCAATAGTTGGTACAGTTTTGCTAGTTACTCTGACTATGACTACTGTCACCACTAGTAGTGTGGAAGATGCTACAGTGATATTGGCAAAGGCAACTATTGTTATAATAGGTACTTCTCTACCACCTTGGATGTCTACTTTCATGTCAAAAAGGAAGAAAATGGCCATCTCCCTAGATGAATTCAATTTTGGCAAGATAGTGCTGGCAAAAGCAAAGGCTCCTAAGAAGCCAAGAATCCTCTCCAAGTTGGTCAAAGAAAAGGGGCAAAAATTTCTAGAAATTGCCAAGCCTCCACAGGACGTAACCCTTGAGGGTTTTGAGATGAGTAGTTATTCCATCTCTCATGCTAAACTTGGCAAAGTTACTCACGAAGGTGCGAAGAGTGATCTTCAGTCAGCTATGGACATTATGGTCCAAAAATTTGACAGAGAGCAAGAGATGAAGAACTATTATAAAGCCAAAGCAGAGTAGCTAACAACAATAATCAAAAGGTTCACTCTTCCTCCTGAAGCAGCAACTCCAGAGGCCTTCTCAGTGGATGACTCAGTCATTCAAAAAGTAGAAAAAACTTATTTAAAGGGGAAAGTCTTGGAGGACTATATCAAAAGAATGCATACTCAGAGATTTTTTGCTTATAAAAGTGGCAGAAAGGACAGGTAAAATGAAGAAAGTAAGAACACAGGTAGATGACTTCATCTCCCACATTTCTCAAGAGATTGACAGCTTGGAGAAAGATCTCGACAGATGGAAAGAAATGAAAAAGCTCAAAAAGAGCACCTTGATGTCTATCAATGTCATCTCTAACAAGGACTCCTATGTTGAGATCAAGGAGTCACTGACCTTAAGAATACAGGTACTCAAAGACTTAATTGATGATCTTAAAGATTTCAAGGAAGCCAGTGAGAAGAGTGACCTGAGCTTGCTAAACAAGTTAGAAGAGCTGCCATGTGACCTAACCTCTAAGGACCATCAGTTCCTTCTGGTAGAAGAGATGATTTAGAGTTTCAAGGAGATGATTCAGAAAGATTTTGAAGAGAAATCATTCTCAATGTCTTCGGTGTATAACATTCTAGATGCTCAGTTAACTTTGGAAAATCTAAAATCTAGGTTAACTGGCCATGCTAAAGCCATCATAGCATTGAAGGATGCATTGATCAGAGCGAGAACCATCTCCAAGAATGCAGTTGCGCCAGACAGCATAGTAATTTAGGCATCTATCACCATGTACGATGCTTATCTAAAAAAGTCCGGTGGCAAGAATTGATTCTCTCTCCCCTTCTTTCTTCTTCTATCCTTATGCACTTTTGTTTTGTGTAGAATGCATGCAATTTTGTAATATGTAATTACATGTAAAAAGTTTGGAAAATATCTAAAAAGTCAAAGATGAGTCATCTTTGACCAAGATATTTTGTATATTTTATTATTTTCTATTTTTGAGGATTTTCCCCTATATATAGTGGAGACCTCATTTGTAATAGATCTTGGAAAATTTAATAGCAAATACTCTGCTAAAATTGAAGCAACTTTTGAGAGTTTGTGCTCAAATTTGTAAATCATATTCTGTTGAATGAATGAGAAGCAGGTTATTTCAAACTTTGTGTTGAGATTGTCTGTGTTATTTAGGAAATAGTTTTTATGTCCTTTTTCCTGGTAATATCTTATTCATCTGATTTAATAAGCAAAGTGGGTGTGTTTATTTTATCTAAGGGCATTTTTAGAGGGTAGAAGATAGACTTTGTGCTACTTTTATCTTTGAGATTCAGTTACCTTTTGTAGTTTCAGGTGAAGTCTTTGTGCTTTATTTTACTCTACAGTTGTACTTATTTCGGATCTGTGAAGAAGCTACGGAAGACTTTATGCTTGCATGAGTGTTCTTGTGACTTTGTTACTTTAGGTGATTTCTTGCTCTCTATTTAATACCATTCTTGAAAGAAGAGGAGTGTTGTTAATGATAGACCAAGATTTTCCTTCTTTTGTTCCTTGTACATTACCTCTAAAAAAAGAGAGGTAGATGTTGTTATACCACCCCCATGTGTTATTTTCTACTTAATTCTATATCTGGCACATAAGTATTTATAGGGAACCTCCCCTTGATGAGAGGAGAGATTTACTTTGTCTAGATCTGGTAAACCCATACTATTCATGGTGTAATTCTCCCTATGATGTGGCTGATATCCCCATTTTGTCATTAGTTAGTTGACGACAAAATATTCACCCAACAATGCCTAATTTATTTTTCTATAGAAATTAATTTGTTCTCAAGTCTCAAAGTCTTAAACATTAACATCAACTCTGATGAACAATTCTCAAGAACACTTTCCATCACCTAGGCTCATGATGTGAAATTAGGCTTCTAGGTAGCATGCATTTTAGGCTTCTTTATCTATGATTAGATGTGAATATCTTTACATACATTTTAATTCTAATCAATTCTTGGTCATTTTTCATCATTCCTCATTCCATTCTCTCCCAAACTTGGGTGAACTACATTGGCCTAAAGTTCATGTTGGAACATGAGTCCATGGAACTATGTAGGTCATGCTCAATTTCTATTGAGGTTAGTCAAAATATCTCCATTCTTCTTTTCATCTCTCTCATCACTTTGTGCATTCTCATATGCTTGGTTTTATATGGCTTTCTAATCCATTTCACCATCACATTTATGTTTATGCCCACTCACTTTAACTTATCTTTTGGGTTATATCCTTGAGATATTTCACTTTGCAATTTCTCATGCTAGGGAACAACATCTAAACTATATCTAATTAAAATAGATCTATAGGGTCAAATCATTATTTATTCTTTATCAATTATCAAAATTCACCCTATTGGGGCAACACTATTTTATCATGATCAAATTTGCTCTACAGGGGTACTTATTATATTCTCTTTAGAGACCCCATTCTAGTGGTGCTTCCCTTCCTGAAGCAAAACATTCTATCTTATCTTCTAATTCTAAGCTCTCCACATTAAATCCCATGATGTAAATATTTTAGTGTGCAACTTGTCTCAAAATTGATTAATGTCATAAGCATGTAGCTTGTACTCTCAAATTGGGTATTTTTAAAGTGTGTCCCTTACATTTAAAGATTGTATCTTTCCCATTCCCCCCATCTATAGGGCCAATTATAACTCTCATTATATTTTGATCATTTATGATAATCATAGGTGCAAGAATTAGCTCATCTAGATGTGATCTATTCCATGGGTTAATCTCTCACTTTCTCTCTCTTTTCAAAAGCCCATCCTTTTCTTCCATCCTAGTATGTCCTCTTGAGGGGGCATCATGGGTATATTACAATTTATTCTTAACAAATATTTTCTTTGAAAAGATGTCACTTCACCTAAATGTCTCTATATTCCTTCTTAAATAGGGAAAAATATAGACATCCAATTCCTAACTCCATTTGTGTTGAAATTGTCAATCTTACTCAAATTACACTCAAATACACATTTTAGGTCAAAATACATAAAAACCATTAAATGGTTCAAATTTGTCACTTAAAAGTGCTAGTTTAGGTTAAAGTATCCCTAAATAGGGAAACACATTTTATGGTCCAACTAACTTTGATCATATCATTTCGAGTCAAAATGACAAATTCACCATTTAGTGCTCTAGATCACACTTTTCTTCTAATTCATTGGTACACATCACGTACCTTTTTTATTTGGTGTTAGAAACATCCTAAATTGGAATGAAACTCTAACACATCTAACATCACCTTCTAATTCCTCTCTAATCAAATTATAACCTAGTAATATGACTTTCTAACCATTTTGATTAATTGTGCACCAATTTTCAACTAATTACAAAATGTTGATTAACCTTGTTTAAGGATAATTAATACAAATCAAGAGTTTAAGTGGATTTTACATGGGAGTTGTTGAATATTTATTTTTTAAAATTTATTCTTATTAATTGCATCATTAGGTGATATCATTTCTTGGGAATACATCCCTAGGCCATAAATGCCACAAATATCAAGATTATGGGTCACCCATGTCTAGTTAATGCCTCCCATATGTCTTAAATTCCCCTTCTTCCAAGGTCATGATGAAGATAATTATGTATTTAATTCCAAATATTAGGATTATCCATGGCCACACATCTCAATCTTGAGATGAATGGTCATGGTGAATCCTGACCAATCTCAAAAATCTATAAATAGAGAGGCCATGGCCATGAATTTTAAGCTTGACTGTTGAAAATTTATAATGTTAAATTATTTACATAATCCTTTAAATTTGATCATTGATTTTGTTTGCAAGCTTCATTTATAGGCTAGTTTAGTGATTTGGAATCATGATCTTAGGTTTTATGGAGTGTTCTTGAAACATTGGAGGAGTTTTCCACCTTTATTGACAAAGACAAGGATGCTTGATCAAGGGAGAACATGATTTTGAGCCACATGGGTATGGTGAATCCATTTGGGAAGATAATATGATGTTTCTTTCTTTCATTTTTTTTCTTTCTATCTTTTTTAATTCCCATATAAATAGATAGCCTTAGTTAGTTAGTTCTTTATGCATTTTCATGATTTATTGACTAATGTTTGACTAAATTGGTTTGTAATCCTCTCTATAGACATTGTCATCATTAGATTGATCAACATTACCATCATTATCAACACATGTCATTACTTTAATAATATAAAAATAAGGATGTGGTATAAAATATTCATGACATCATTCAAATTCTTCCATTTCATCAATCTCATTGACACTATTAGAAAGTGGGTTAGACATTTATATCTCAACATTATGTATTTAAGCTTCCTTTATTAGTGAAATGTCATATTTTCCTTATCATTCAATTTATCATGCGTTTGTCCTTATTCCTAATTTTGTGGTTATTTTTTGAAAGTATTTGTTATTATGTATCAGGGAAATGCCTTTCACATTATGAGCCACTCTGTAAGAAATAAATTATAATCTTCTATGGGTTTATATAAATTCTCATCCACATTCAAAGATTTTTTTTTGGCTGATTATTAGAATTCATAAATTTCATTTTAACTCTTTCTAAAGGATTTCCTATGGCTGTAATATTATTTTCAATTTGATTGGCTATGTCATAGTCCTATCACAAATTAGTTGGGCCTTTATATTTTAAATAGAAAAGAGTTTTAGAATCAAAAGATTCATTATATTCAATCAAGCATGTATCTTCATTGGGCCTCAAATTTTTAGGAATGATGACCATATTCATAATTAATATATTGTTAAAATATTACACACTCATTAGCATGATTATTTATAAATCAATAATATTGCCTCAGTTCTATCCCCATATTAAAATATTGAATGGTCATTTCATCTTAGAGAAAAAATCAATTTTTTATTATAAAATTAATTAATTCAATGCCTAACATCATCATCCAAAGTTGTAATGAACATATTAGATATATCATCTTCAAACATACCATCATAATCATAAGTAATACTAATAAAATTATTCAAGTTATAGTCACTAGAGACCACATTATTTTATGTAAACCAAGGAAAATAATTATTATATCAAAAGGAAATTCATTTGGATATCCTTACATCTTAGTTAAATCCATGTATTTGTATCGATTTTCTCTAAGGAAAGGATTTTAAGGTCTCAAATAGTATATTTAATAATTAAATATTACGATATAGTTTGAATAATCTAGGGAGAATTTTTATTTTGAGGTGAATGAGATTGAGTATCACCTTGAGTGTTAGAATTGGAGATACACCTATCCAAACTTGACCCACTAAAAAAGGTATAGAAATGAGATAATATCTATATCTTAAACATGGGAGAAGTGAAAAGGATAAAGTATTGGTTATAGGTTGTGCACTCAAATTCATTATCAAATGTGAATGGGGATTATCTTCTAGGACAAAGTTACCTATCGAATGGGTCAAAATAGTCAATATAATATTGTTGGCTTTCCATTAAATATTGATTTTAAATTAACCATCACTATTTAAATTCACACTATCAATATTAACAATAGTAATATAATTAACATGACAATGATAATTATTACTTAATACCTCCATAGGCTTCCACACATGTTTTCTCTCTAGGTGCAACTTTTATAATATGAAAATTTGGATGCAATTTATTAGAAGTATTTCTCTTGAAATAAGAATTCAATCCATATAAATTGATAAATTTATGGCTATAAAATAGTAATTTATTGCATTATATAAAAACTAAAGTTAAACTTAACAATTTCATGATTTAAACTTGTTTGGAAACTCAAATAATTTTCCAATACCATAAATGTATTCTTATATTTAATGGATCAAATTTAAATCCAAGCCAATAATTTAGATAGTTTTGGAAAAATGGATTTTCCAAATCAAATAAACTCATCCATAATGGACATAAATTGAACATATAAAAGAACATAAAATAAAATTTTGAGCTCCTTAAATTATAAAAACTAGAATATCATTGGAAACATATTTAATGAGGAGTATAATGAATGAGCAAATGAAGAGAATACTACATAAAAATTGCACCAAAACTATTGGTACAGAGTGGACAAACTAATTTTTTTTTATCTAAGCATAACATAAATATATTTTCTAAAAATTAATAATAATAATAATCGAGATCTTAATCAAATGAAAAAAAAATCCTTGATAATGGTGCAATTTTTTTGGTATATTGAACAAAAAAACACTTAGTCCTCTCCTATAGAACTAGATACTCCACAGTAGTGATGCCAAAATTGTTGGCAGAGTGGATGGTCTATAGTGAACCAAATCATCCATAATGCACCATAATTAAGAATAAAAAAATATAACATGGATTGAAAATAAAACCACATATCTCTCAAGTTATACAATGATTAAATTCCCTAGAAACAAATTAAATATCAAGAATTTTAGTGAATAACTAAGTGAATTTAATACTGACATATAATGAAACCAAAATTATTGGATCTCTAATTTACAACCTACAATGTAGTTAAAAAATAAGACAAAATAGAGAATAGGTCATTTTAGTAGTAAGGCCTATTGACTATTCACAATAGAGGAAATAATTCATGAGAGATGGACTACTCTGTAAGTTTTTGCTCTGTTAGATCAATATGAGAGACCCTAAGTAAAATTTAAAATGTAAATGTAATGGATAATAGGCTTCAAATAATGAAAATATTATTAAATTATTGATTATGATCACTTCACCTAATTATTTATCACTAGATAAATGATTACAAGATACCTATAATTTGGATATAAATTACAATGAATGGATGTAAATATATATATTTATAACTTGTATTATCAATATTCATAGATTTACATGCACATACTAGGATGAATTAACACAGATAAATTAGAATGTATGATAATAGATACTTGTATACAATATAAACTAAAAATTAAAGGGGATCTCAAAATATAAATCATTGTAAAATTATATATAAATTGTGATATAGTGAAGTAAGGTAAGTGACTTTATTTCATTTGACAACAAATTCATATTAGATATTAAATGAACATATCAGTGAAAACCAAAATATACAAAAAAAAAATAATTGTTTTTTCAAATTATTTGACGACTTCAAAAAATAAAAAAATAACCTACATGAATATATTATAATTCATTATAATGATGTATTATAGGCCGTAAATAACAAAACAATGACAAGATTTGTTAAAATAAGAAGCATGATTACACATCAAACAAAAAAAACTATACAAGGATTCTTAAAATTATATTAATAAGATAAATTACACATAAATAACCATAATTTCACCAATAATAAAAAATCAATAACTTCAACTATTTAAAAAAGCTATCAACTTTATGAAAATATAACAATCCATGAATTTTATGAGGTTTTCACAAACAAGGACAAAAAAATATACATACTTACACCTTAGAGACTAGAATTTTTTTACAAAGACAAAAAACCAAGATGAAGGAAAGCTTCATCAATTTATATATTCCCCCCATATAACATTCAAAGGAAACTTGCATCAAGGGAAAAAGAGATAATTTGTGTGCATTAGGGATATTCACACCCTAGCCAATCATCACTCTATAATTATCAAGTAGAGATTAATGACAAATTAATTGAGCATTAAATGAAAAGTGTTCATCGATATTAGGTTAAATAAATAATAATCAATCTTTGATTAGAAATAATGATTAAAACACAAATTTTTTTTGAGAGTGATCTATTCACAATTTATATTTTGGCCTCAAAGAAACACAAAAATCACTTTGAAAATTACCATAACACCTTGTTTATGTAGATTTCATTCACACCATAGACAATCAAATTTCTTCCTCTTGTTTTAGGATAAGTGATTATTCACTCCAAGGTATGAGTTATAGGTATGCAGTTTTAGACTAACCAAGTGGTGGAATAAAATCATGTGACCTACATCCCATCAAGGAAAATATATTTCAGTGATTAGTTTAACATCTAATAACATATATTTATACTAATTATATATTAAAATAATAATATCTCATAAAAATAAACACAAAAAAAGAGTGAAGAGTAGGGTGAAATAGAACCTTTTTGATCCATCACTTAAACTAAATATTGGACAAGAAATCATTAAAAAAATGTATGATACAAGATGATACAATCATAAATAAAATAAAGCATAGTTAGGATTCAAATGGAATTAAAAATATGGTAAACCTAAGCATATATAATCAAAGGTTGTTGAATTTGTAAGACTGTGTTAGCACATCTACCAAGCGGTTATGATTAGCATACAAAAGGCAATTCAAATATGAAATAACACAAGAAGAATAACTATATTGAAAAAACAACTCATACACAAATAAAAAACTAAGATACCATAATGACAAC